>JANZLQ010000078.1:12446270-12478416 GCA_026212715.1 Elanus axillaris | reverse complement strand
AAACCTTGCCACCTGCTACCAAAACCTTGCTACAGAAACCCAATACAATACTTCATACTGGAAGCCATTCAACAAGTGCAGAATCTTGGGCAATTTTAAGAAAACAATAATCAAGGAAGTGCTATGAGCATTTCAGTTCAAATGTGTTAACTTTTGTAATCTTAATGCGGTGTTGTATTTTTTATTATTATTTCTATTTTTATTATAGATAAGGTTTAAGGAGAAACCTTTTAAATTCCTGCCCCATAGACAGCTCCCTATTTATGCTTAAATTGTGCTGGGCATGATTGCAAAGTCAAATTGCTTGATCAGCCTAATACTACAATATCGCATTAACATGGTCGTGACTGAAGGACAGACAATACGTATTTAATCACTGGTTCAGATTGCTAGGGATGTTTTATGTACTGCCATGGCTTTATATGTGAAATAACTAATCTCAAAATGTATGTAAGGAGCAGGACTTGGAGGTGAAACCTCGCTCAGAAATTTTCAAAAGCCTAAAAATGTGGCAGCCCGAGTCCCACAACTAGCTACTGGAAGCAATGGGATCTTGCAGAAGAGTGTGCCATAGACAGCAGTCTGCCAGCAAGGGAGAACACAGGTGGCATGGAAAGCACCTTTCCATTTTGGTGTTGTTTTTTTTTTTTAATCTGATAGAAAGTGCAACTAGAAAGGAAGGAGGCATATAAACTTTGGGATACCATCAAGACTTTTCAAAGATTTTGAAAAAATTAGTGAGAGGATGTTTATTCTGGAACAAAGCTAGAGAGAGCCCTTCCCAGTATTGCTGGCTAGTCAGAGCATTCACCTCAGCGCTGACAGCAGCAGATCAGGGAGGTGAACATGAGGCAATTGCTTCAATCAGTGTTCTCTCCCCAGTCTGTATGAATTACTATTAATAAAACATGAAATGCCTTCAAGAATAGTATAGCCAAGAGCACAGTGTCAAGTTGAAGCTTGTTCATTCTCATAAAAAGAGCTGATTTAGAAGAAATGGCATTTTCCAGCAAGAGCACACTATAGAAGACCTCTCAGCCAGCTTTGTTTTAAGCACAACACAAGCTGTGAAAATGGAACAAGAGGTGATCTTAACAGAACCCAAATCAAAATGTCTTTTTCCAAGGCCAACCTCAGTGAGTCTAATTCTACTGATAACAGTAAATTTCAGATTAGATCTACAGAATTGCAGTTGCATCCTGTAAAAAAATAGACAAAGAAAAACTTTTAGGTTCCCTCGGCTCTTATACTGATATTTTCCTTTGAGCACATCACTTCAACTGTGTCCCTTGTTTTCTTTGTTTCTTGCTTTCTCCTCTACTTTTTCTCTCTAATTGCTATCTACAGAATGATCTTTTTTTATGAGAACTTTGTTACTCCATTTATACAGTGCTTAATTCAGTAAGCCCAATTTCATCACTAGCAACAAATAATAAATATATTTATATATGTATGTCTTGGCAATGCTCTGTCTAGGGAGAAACTGTAAGGATGGGACTTGAATGTATACATTTGCTGCTTCTTGGCCTTAACTAGTAGTTGGCCATTAGTTCTACTCTCTGACAATGCTGTACCTTTATTTCCTTCTTAATCGTCTAAGTCTTCTTACCTATCATCACAGTAAACACTACTGACTTTGTGACTAAAATCTGACAGAGACATGCAAAGACATGTGGATTTTATCTATGTCAGGAAAAGCAACAAGGAGCACCAAGTCACAACGAGAAATGAGGACCCATCAAGGACTGAACCCACACAGCTGGTCTGAGCTTGATCATGATCAGAGATCAAAAAGAGATGAAGAAACTGGATGTTGGCATAAGCACAGGCACAGATGCTTGGTTAAAGGGAGAAGGAGCAGCAGTAGGTTGGAGCAGTCTATGTGAAGACAGGTTATAGTAGGTGTTCAGAAATAAGCTAAGATTCCAACCTCTGCTTGGTATATGAATCAGACCAAAATGCTTTTGGAAGAGATCTGGAATCCTGTAACTTGCTTTGATTCTTTCTTTTTTGTCATGTGGATACTTCTCAGCTGTCAAGTATAATTTAATTTCCCCCTAGGAGGCACATTCTATTTTATCAAAACCAGCTAACCTCTTCTGTGATTTTTGCACAATGCAAAAAATCATCCAATTATGTCAGCTGAAATATTTTTTTAGAGTTAGGGAACCTATACAGAAGTAAAGTCAGCTGGGTTCTTTTTTATTATGCAATCTTCTTCTGTTAGTTTAACTCATGAATTTCAGCCCCAGAAGTGCCAAATCCTAACCTCAGCTATAACCATATAATTCACATGAGGTCACTAGTAACAGCCTAGCTTTAGAGCCCTGTTCATTTTGTCAGAAAAGCAGTTTCCAGATTTACAATTTACATCTTTTTCTTACTTCAATGCCTTCCTTATGGAGGCATTAGATCTGTGGCTCACAATGTACTTCAAAGAAGAAGAGTAATGTAAGAATTACTCTGTATCTTCTGCTGCCTCCAAAAATGAAAAAAAAGCATGAATATATAAGAAAATTCTTCACCGGCAATTATAAAACATGTGTTTAGCAAGTTTGGACTTGCATGCTCTGTGTTGTAAAACTTGGTAATGTGCTAAAAATATGTAGGAGTCTGCCTTTTTTGTTAGCCTCTGTATATGTTTGGGGAGTGCTAATGGTGGGATGGGGTCAGAAGTGGAGAAGCTTCCTCCCACCTCCTAGTCTTTACAGTTCTACAGGGATATGGAACTGCTGAGGCACCTAAACTGAATGGAACAAGTGAGTTATTACAGATCTGGAAGGGAATATATTGGAAATTTGGAGCTTTTGGCCATAAAGTTGCATGGGACACCCAGATACTAACTTGAGCAGTGCCTTTCATTTATTCTAGGGCAAGAAATTAAGTATGTCGGAAGTATTCAAGACATGAATAAAAATGCTTTTTTCTACATGCTGTCAAATTGTGTCTGACCCTAATGGCACAAAAGTACACCAGTTGTATCTCCATTCGCCTGCATCCATATGGAGAAATTAGTTACTCTACTGGTCTTAATGCTTACCTAGCACTGAAAGCTGCGAGGCTTGTGACACTAGAACCGCCAGTGCCTCAAGTTGATAGCCATCTCCTTCTGCATTCCTCACAGGCCATCATGGCAACCTCTGAGCTCTAAATACATTACCCAGGGGACTAAATAGAGCTTGTGCTTCCCCTTTCTGCTTTGTCAGTTGAAGACAGAAGCCAGAACTAAGCTATCATTCCCAGTTGTCTGCAGAGCACTTGACGTATTGAGGATGGAAAATCTGTTTTGTGAAAGACCATTTGATTTCAACATTTCTTTTTGGTTCCCGTTTGGAACAAATGCTCCAAAATTTGAAATTCCTCATGTGGTGGGGGCAGGGGAAGACAAACTAATAAAAGATAGTTTCCATTACAGTGTGCTATATGGGTAATTACCTCTATCTCCTACTTAGGCAAAAAGGCATTTAATGTTAAGCATTTAATTCTGTAACTATAACACATTCATTTTGATATTTGTCAGGGCCCATTTCTGTTGTACTGAAAAAAATTATGGTTGAAGGGGTCATGATTACAGGAAACAGTTGTCTTCTGATGCCAAATGGCTCCCTCAAAGCTTTCTCAACAAGTGCTGGTTATATCACTTGGTAGTCTTGGTTTTGCCCTAGGCAGGAGGGAATAGACTGTGGCTCAGCCTAACACAACAATGAAAGTGTGCAAAAACCCCATAAAGCTCCTTCAGAGTCATTACAGCAGTAACAGAAAAGAGAGTATACCCTCTGCTCTTCACCCAGGTGAGTGAAAGGGCCTCCCCATTAGGAGAAGAAAGAGACAGAGACCTGCTTCTGTTCTGCTGTCTTTGAAGTTCCAAAATTAGAGCTGATCTGCTATAAGAAGGTAAGTGTTCTGAATCTAGTTAAAAATCACATTAGCTTCTTTCTGTGGAAACCAGAAAGGCATTTTATGACATAATATTAGAAATCCTTCTTGGGTCTTCTCTGGCAGTAACACCAACCATTACTCAAAGGCTCTCTCCAGTCCAAATCAAGCCTTTTTACTATTTTTATCATTAATTTCTAGAGCTACAATAAAACCATGAAAAATGCTTATTTTCTAGGATGAACTGGAATGGCTCCTAGAGGATTTAATTGGTGATAACTTATGCTGCAAATGCATGCTTGAAACAGTGTTTATAAATATCCTACTTAATGGAAAAAAATGTTATGAGTGGTTATAGAAAACTGTCTGGCAAAAAATAATGTGCTATCTGCCAGCAAGTACAGATTCCCAGTACAACAGCAACATGGGTCCAGCTGTGTTAAAAAGCCATCTATTAAGGATAATTAAAATATTATAAATCACCACTCAAAATGGTTTGTTCCAGAGGTAGTCTTCTGAGTCAACTGCTACTGAAGCTTCTTTAAACTTATTTCTTAAAAGCACTGATTCTCTCCACTAGTAAAAGGACAAAGCCAATGCCTGGGGGTGAAAAATGTCATCAAAAGAGCACTTTCAGCTGATCCATGAGCAGTCTAACAAGACCTTAGTGGAAAAATCTTAGCTTTCCCACACATTCATAACTTCTCCAGAAAGTCTGCATATTATAGTAATGTTACACAGTGTAGTGCTATTGATTTCCTCTGAGGAGTATGCCTCCACAGTAATTTAATTTTATTCAGGTTTATTTACTTCTATTTTTCTCATATATATATAAATATATATACGTATGTTCACATGTTTCCCAATGAAAGGGAAGCTAGCATTAACTGAAACATATCCTCAATGTCTGTCAGCAGCTGTAACAAGGCTTAACTACAACTGAATACCAAAAGTGGAGGAAAAATTCTCTCATGGCAAGCAGCACTTTTGCAGGACATTTGATACGCAATATAATGCACTATAAACCACAGTCAAACAGAAACAATGAGCTTGATGACATATACCACATCTGGGTCATAGGCAGCTTGACAGTGTTTTTGCCTTGAGCCATAGCCATGTCAGCTTTAATGCGACATTTAGCATATTTAACCATGACATATGACACATCTTTAGAAATCCTTATTGTCTAAATAGCCTATTTTTACATGCATAATTGCCAACAAGAGTAAATAAAATTCGGCGTGAAGTGACATTTTGTTAGACCTTATCAGTTTTGTCCTGTGGCATTAGCCTAGCATATGCTACAGTACATAAGGCATATCCTGGATTGTTTTCTTTAAATCCTGCACATTGACATTATCTTTAATATTCAGTGCTAACTGTAACAAGGAATGTGAACTTTTCCTGGAACTGATCTGTCCTTTCTTTTCCTTTATATTTTCAAGTCCTTTGGACAGCGAGTTACTGTGTAACATCCCTGTAAGTGACTGCCATAACTTATGACAAAATGTAGGGGGACTTGGAAGGAATCAGTAACTGTGTACAACATCACTGCAGTGTGTAGTAGTAGCTGGACAACACATCTGGTGATGCTTAAATCTCTAACACTCTGGAGCCAACAGTTTGACATAAGGCACCTTTTAAGTTGATTAATTCATTACATTTGGGGACTCAGCTGAGTGCTCTGAAGAAAACAGAACATACTATTTTTTCAGTTCATGGTGACATTGAGCAAAACATGAGTCTTCCAAGGTATCAAGCTTCAAACTATGTTGATAAAAGTTGTAATTGATGTATTTTGTTTTAGCATTCTGGTATTCCTGTTTACTATCAGTCTTCCTTGTTTGTTCAGGATATACTGCTACATAGAAAATCACACTTCCAATATAAATATCTTGCTAAATAATAGTATGAGAACATCAAATCTGGACTCTGGAGTTTCTTGGGAAGATTTAGATCTTGATTCTGATCAAAGTTAAAAGAAACCTGCTTTTAGATTGGGTGTTTATCCTGGTGAGATTCTAATATAAATCTTTAGCCTTGAAACATCTAATGGACATGAGTGATTCCTCCTCAGCACAGTTCTGTCACTAAAAGACCAATGACATTTTATAAAAACCTAATTTTACCAATTCTATTTGTATATACAGGCCTCATAAGAAAACATTTCTGATCCTTACATCTGTAATGTCATACACAATAGAAATGAGGAATTATTTTCCAGTTCACATGCACGCACACATTTTGACATATTTATATATATATATATATGCGCACCCCCCCACCACCAGAAGCAGAAACCATTAATTCTTTCCAACTGTATTAGCCAAAATTCAGCTAAGTTAACATTCAAAATTAAGAAAGATCATGAAATTGGATGGGAGATACACTTCAGGTTTAGTTTCTAAATGAAATTTTGAGCACATATTGCAGCTCTCAGAACCTTTTAGGATTGGGCCACTTGAGATGAGTCAGCTCTGTGACTGATATTATATTAATTATGCTTTTTAAGAAGACTGATCATTTTGGCAACAGTGATGAGGACTGAAAGTACAAATACATATTTCAACTGAGTGTACTGGAATTAAGGACCAGGTGAAGGAAGAAAATACCCTTCTCAATTTCTCACTAAGCTGAGTTGTTTCTTTATTGGAATTACAAGCAGTTATGCCAGCAGAGGATGTAGTGATAGAGATTCAGGGACCTCTTCTTAATGAAAAACATACTTGGTCATTGGGCTAGTTTTGGCTGGGGTAGAGTTAATTTTCTTCACAGTAGCTGGTATGGGGCTATGCTTTGGATTTGTGCTGGAAACTGTGGATAACACCGGGATGTTTTAGCTACTGCTGACCAGTGCTTACCCAGAGCCAAGGGCTCTTCTGCTCCTCACCCCACCCCACCAGCGAGGAGGCTGGGGGGGCACAAGGAGTTGGGGGGGGGCACAGCTGGGACAGCTGACCCCAGCTGACCACAGAGAGATCCCAGAGCATATGGCATCCTGCTCAACATTTGAAGCTGGAGGAAGAAGAAGGAAGGGGAGGAAATTTGGAGTGACGGCATTCATCCTCCCAAGTAATTGTTACACACGATGGAGCCCTGTTTCCTGGAGATGGCTGAACACCTGCCTGCTGATGGGAAGTGGTGAATGAATTCCTTGTTTTGCTTTGCTTGTGTGCATGGCTTTTGATTTACCTATTAAACTGTCTTTATCTCAGCCCACAAGTTTTCTCACTTCTACCCTTCTGATTCTCTCCCCCATCCCACTGGAGGGGGAGTAAGCGAGCAACTGTGTGGGGCTTGGTTGCCAGCTGGGGTTAAACCACCAGTCTTTTTTGGTGCCCAACATGGGGCTCGAAGGGTTTGAGATAAAGACAGATTTGACTGGAATTTGCTAGACTGAATTTATAGCTGTTACTGCTGTTTAGCTATTACTTGACAGGCTCCTGTGCTTGCCATGGAGCTTGCTTGCCTTTCTGTATATTACAGTCTAGTGCTCATTAGTGGCTTCTTTTTGCTTTTGCTGCTTGCCATACTGCTATACTGCTTATCATCTTACTCTGCTGTGCCTGGGAAGATTTTGATAACAGCAATGGTGATGTGCCTGGGGTGGCAGATGGCCCGGGCATTGCTGCTGTTTCTGTGTGGCTGTACCAGACAGGCTGGAACTCCAGTGCAAACCCATGTCAAAGGGACTGTGACCTGTAGATGAGTCCATGCAGGAGCAGGACACCCCAAAGCATCTGTGGCTGTGGATTAGTCCATGCTGCAGCAAGTACACCTTGAAGCATCAGTGGCTGTGCATGAGGTCATGCTGGAGCACCTCAAAGTAAGTGGCCGTGGATAAGCCCACAACAGAGCAGGTACACCCCTGGAGGGACTGCAGGCATGGGTAAGGCCATGTTGGAGCAGGTTTACTTCTGAAGGGACTCTGCTGTGGATAAGGCCATGCGGGAGCAGGTACATCTCTGAAGAGACTGTGGCTTATAGATAAGGCTCCACTTGGAGCAGGTACTCCCCTAAGGAACTGCAGTCTGTGGACAAATCCAAGCTGGAGCAGGAGCAAGCGGAGGAGTTCATTGCAACGTTAAACCCTATGATCTGGTCTGAAGGGACCAGGGGTGGAGACTGTAATGGAAATACCTTTAAATTATTGCAACCTGGGATTTGCTTTGCATGTTATGGGAATTACTATAGCAGGAACCATCTGAACCAATGGAGGACAAGCCTTACAAGAAGCAGTGGAAGTGTAGCAGTGATCCAACCTGAGCTGGCTTAGGTGCTTAGCCACAGAAAGCTTCATAACATTTCTTCCCGCATGTAAATTAAGATAATTTAGCATCAATGACGAGCTGATGATCACTTTGTTCACAGACTGCAGCTTGCTCTTTGCTGTTCCTCCTCTCCAGACTGGCAGTGCCTCCCAAGTCCACATTCACAAAGAAGACAGCAGAAGTTATAACTATTACTTTTTCACATTTTTATACTAATATCTGCATTCTGCTTTCTCCTCAAGCTTGTTTATATAGATCTTTGGAATAAACTCTATAACCTGCATCTTTCTAAAAAGAAAGATGTTCTAGCCTGACCAACACTTCTGGGCTTTTCAAAGGAGCAAACCTAAAACACCACAACAGGGCTATGGAAGAGGTCAGGCTGGACGATCATAGTGGTACATTCTGATCTGGTGAAAAGATTTTCTCCTGTAGAAAAAAAAGAAGAAAGCAATTCCATTAAGTAACTGTATTTTATTTGCTACTCTTAAACTAGATGACCAGATAACTGTGATACACTTCAATGTTACAATCAGGTGAGTACTGTATAAACACTATTGCTCAGAAAGTACCTGGGACATTTTACAGTACTGAAGTGATTGTGTTTGATTTACTTTTTTGGCTCATTAATGAAGGACATAGTTAAGTTTTGAATAATACAAAACCAGAAGTTTCTCAGCCACAACCTTTTGCCAAAATTGTTCTTCACTAAAAAGAACTGAGATTTCTCTTATGGTTTGATGTGTGTAACATGTTTGTGCTAAGAGAAGCAAGTATGGAAAATGAGATCTCCATGATCTAACTGAACCAAAACAAAGCAGACTTTAATCTTTTTCAGAGGAATTTACAAGTTTCCAAACTATCATTTAAAACTGAAGTTTTACAAATTAATAATTTAGTTCCATGATATATATTACCTATAAACGTAGTATCTGATACATGGCTTAGTAATAGTTATGTGCTGGAAACAATTATCTTCCATAATAAATAATAGCAGTAGTCTCATATGTTAAATAAGAGTGTATATGCTGTAAATTATTTCTGTTTCCTTCATTGAGATTTCATGGATGTTGCTTTGTGGAAGATTTCTATTATGAGCTGGTAAGTTTTGGCTGACATGATACAATTATGAACTGTTTCGGTGTGCTGAGAGACAGCTGTGAGTTGATTAGGGCTTTATGAAGTATCTGCCAAGGCAAGAGGGAGCCCCAGTCATGTTGGGACTTTAAATTTGAATGGTTAGCAATATTGGCTGAAGTGGAGATAAAAGATTCCTCCAACTGTATATACTGAAAAAAAAAAAAGGAAAAAAAAAGAGAGAGTTGAAAATCTATGACCAGATCAAAAGGTCATAACTGACAAAGTGAGACATTTTCAAAAAGAATACAAAGGATTTAGGTCCTTTGCAAGAATAAAAAGTGATGGGCTAAAATGAGAATTAGAAGGATGTGCTTATATAGCAGAAAAGATATTTAGCTGCTGTACCATCTGAGGTCAAAGGAAGTTTATGTGGAATGGAGAAAAAAAGAGAAATGTAAGCAAACTCATGCACTCTCTGATTTTAAAGGGAGCTCCTAGGAGGACAGCAGATGCTCAGGAGAACAGTTAACCACAGGAGTGACTAACAACACAGAGCTTGGGATGGGATGTTCCTGAATTACTTTGCAGCCCCTCCATCAGCACTGGGGCTGCCTTTGGGCTCACAGGGAGTCGCAGTCTAACACAGCAGGAAAAGAGTTTCAAAGTTGCTGTCTGAAGAAAGGAAAATTTGGCTCACTGGTCTTCCCATCCCCAACAATCTGTGCTTCAGTTCCTCAGGTTTACAGTGAGAGTAACGATGTTTGCATAACAACGTAAATAAAAGGACAGAAATGGTTCTTCTTGAATGTTGCTGTTACAATATATAGCTAAATGTCCACAAGCTAGCATTTGGTTTTGTATTGTAGATACAGTTTTCTATCTTAGCTTATGAGAACATTTGAGGATTTTGTTATACACCCTTTATTTCCTAAGTCTTGACTAATAACAACTTAAGCTTATACTTATAACACATTTATACTTCAATTATTAATGTGTCTCAGGTATATTCCTTAATTGCCTTTGTCTTTCTAGGACATTTTTTTAATTTTCCATAAAACATTTGTTTTTTTCATCTGTAACTGTAAGTCCAAGAAAGAAGCAATAAAGTAATTTGATTTTTAGAGTTAACTTACTTTATTACATCATCTTTACATGTTGTATGTCTTTTTCCATGATTATATTAATCTGTTTTAAACTGTTGATCTTATCAAGCTAAAACAAATTAACATAAACAGCCGAACAACAGATTTCAATGTGGGATTAATTTAATGTAAATTTCAGTTTTATTTGCAATGTCTTGGTATTTTGTCACCCTTGCTTAGCCTTAGGTTGTTGTATTTAAATTTGGCAATCATTCTATACAAGAGCCTTCTTAACATCTCAATCCTTTAGAAGAGAATTTATATATTGTTTGATTAGTTATCCAGTTAAAAACTGAGAGAGGTTAATTCTTTTTTTTTTCAGTGATAGGTTTTCTTTTCATTGAATACTAAGAGCTACTGAAAAATACTTTTTTTTTTTTGCCAGAAGCACTCTCTGAAAAAAAG
Organism: Elanus axillaris; assembly: GCA_026212715.1. Classification (NCBI taxonomy): domain Eukaryota; kingdom Metazoa; phylum Chordata; class Aves; order Accipitriformes; family Accipitridae; genus Elanus; species Elanus axillaris. Next base: position 12,467,642 of record JANZLQ010000078.1, on the reverse strand, counting down.
TATTATATTTTCAGTAAGACCTGATGGAAATACATTTTATGGGATAAAATGGTTTTAATGGAAATATTCTGACGGGAAAGCAGTACCCTGACCAGTTTTAATAATGGAACAGTTTTATCAAAGTAGAGACTTGGACCTGGAAGAAAGCAAGGTTGATAATTCCCATTTTATTTGAGTTGTTGGAGTTATAATTATGTGTAAAGTGACTATCAGCATATTCTGTTAATTTCTTGCCACAGTAATTTTTTTCAGTGACAATCATGTTTTGTTGCAACATGTCCATAACTTCTCATTTTTATTGATAGGAATTGTGGGGAATACACCCATGAGGTCAACTGCTGGTTAAAAAGACAAAAGAAAAATCTTTCAATGTACCTACTACGTATTAGTCATAGAACTGTATAAAACTTTGTGTAAGCCCACACTCTGCCAGTAATAAAGAATGAGGAAATTAAAGGGATTTAAAAAAAAATCCCAAACCTTAGTATAAGAAAACATCCATGTCTTAGTCTGATTCCTGTAATCTCCTCACATCTTCCTTCTTTGCTAAAAATCACACTGCAAGTTTTCTTATTCTCCAACTGCTCTGTCACTACACCATACTGCCTCTAAGGACCATCCCATTGACTTGCTGTCTTTTACCACATGAAACTCCTTTTCCCACTTGTTTGGCTTTACGAAGGGTCTAATTGCCCTGTTTTCCCACTTTGCCATCTTTTTATGTCATCTTCCTTCTACAGCAAGCAAAATACTGTAACCTATCAAGGGTAAGCCGGAGCAAATAAATTAATTAACAAGTCAGCATTAATAAATTGCCCCAGGCTGGTTGCAGTCAGGCATCACAGCACCTGAACACTGCAGCGAGTGAGAGGGGCAAAGTTGCCCACTCAGAGCCCTGCTCCGAAGATGCCTCCAGCTTCACCTGCTGACACATGGCTCAGTGCTACCAGCCCAAACCTCCCAGACTGAGCCACCCAAGAGATGCTGCTGGTCCCTACAATCAGGGGCTTATGGATATCGGAGTGCAGTAGCTATACTTCACTGCTGATACATGGAAACATCCCACAAGAGGAAGCTGTTTGAAAAAAAGAGGGGGGTTAAAGCAATTTTAAATTATTATAAATTCAATACAAATGGAAATTCCTATTCAGACTCATGCAATCTCTCTCACTACATGAGAATTTGCCCTGCCTACCTTGGGATGTTATTTGGTCTGCTCTGGCCCTCGGTGTAACCTGGTATCTGTGGAAATAATAGACAAATCAGACAGTATTCAGTGTTCAAAAAATAAAAACATATATACAAATATATACATGTGGTTTTATACCTAGAACTAAACATTTGCGGGATATTTCATACATTTACTTTACAGTCAGACTGTAGTTATTTTCTCTGCTTTCTGATATTTCTTACCTTTACATTGGTTAAAGCAAAACCAATGCAGTTCTGCATATTTTAAATCCTCCCATCACCTTAGTTTTCTCCATATGGTGTAGCTATCCATAATTCTAGCCAATAATTCAGCCTATTTAACCTTTTGTTTCAGTTTGATAACTTTACGTTATGGGAACAACATCAAGGAAATTAAGTAATTTCATTATTTCATTTGTATAATTGAATTTTTCTGAACTATAGCTGAACCAGAATCCAAATTTGAGTACAGAGGACTAATCTACACTTGCAGATTTAGCGTGAAAAGGAATATTTTTTGGATCATAGGTTGATTTTGTACCAATGACTACTGGGTAAAGGCAGTCACAAAATAAAAAAAACATAGAAACTTGGGGCTGCTGCTGCCCAGAGGATGACAGGTGAAGTAGCACAGGAGAGTGATGGTGCAAGTCAGTCCTGAGAGGAAGCACAGGGCACTGCTTGCTTGGAGGGATAAGGAACAGACCTTCCTGAAAAGATAAACCCTCTTGCACATCCCCAGGCTGTGTCTGCCTCATGAAGGATCCAAAGCTCTTAAAGGTGCAGGAGCAGGCTGTCCCCATGGGCTGAACAACCAGCTGGTGGGGAAGAAGACTGGCCTGCCTGAACAGAGAGCTCTGGCTGGAACTTAGAAAAAAAAAAAAAGAGTCTATGAGCTTTGGAAGAAGGGGAAAGCAACTCAGAAGGACTACGAAGATGTTGTGAGGTTATGCAGGGATCAACTTAGAAGGGTCAAAGCCCAGCTAGTTCTTACTCTGGCTACTGCTGTAAAAGACAATAAAAAATGCTTCTATAAATACCTTAGCAACAAAAGAAGGACTAAGGAGACTCTCCATCATTTATTAGATGCAAGAGGAAACATAGTGACAAAGGATGAGGAAAAGGCTGAGGTACTGAATGCCACCTTTGCCTCAGTCTTTAACGGTAAGACCAGTTCTTGGGGTACCCAGCCTCCTGAGCTGGAAGAGAGGGATGGGGAGCAGAATGAAGCCCCCATAATCAAAAGGGAAATGGTAAGTGATGTGCTACACCACTTAGACATATGGAAGTCTATGGTGCCGGATGCAATCCACCCAAGGGTACTAAGGGGGCTGGTGGAAGTGCTCATGAAGCCACTTTGCATCATTTACCAGCAGTCCTGGCTAACTGGGGAGGTCCCAGTTGACTGGAGGTTATCAAATGTGACACCCATCTACAAGAAGGGCCAGAAGAAGTATCTGGGTAACTACAGGCCTGTTAGTCTGACCTCGGTGCTGGGGAAGGTTATGGAGCAGATCATCCTGAGTGCCATCACACAGCACGTACAGGACAACCAGGTGATCAGGCCCAGTCAGCATGGGTTTATGAAAGGCAGGTCCTGCTTGACTAACCTGATCTCCTTCTGTGACAAGGTGACCCGCTTAGTGGGTGAGGGAAAGGCTGTGGATGTTGTTTACCTGGACTTCAGTAAAGTCTTTGACACTGTTTCCCACAGCATTCTCCTGGAGAAACTGGCTTGGACACGTGTATGCTTCGCTGAGTAAAAATATGCCTGGATGGCTGGGCCCAAAGAGTTGTGGTGAATGGAGTTAAATCCAGTTGGTGGCCAGTCACAAGTGGTGTTCCATGGGGTGTTCCATATGTTGGGGCCAGTTCTGTTTAATATCTTTATCAATGATCTGGATGAGGGATTTGAGTGCACCCTCAGTAAGTTTGCAGATGACACCAAGTTGGACAGAAGTGTTGATCTGCTGGAGGTAGGAAGGCTCTACAGAGGGATCTGGACAGGCTGGATCGATGGGCCAAGGCCAACTGTATGAGATTCAGCAAGGGTCAGTGCTGGGTCCTGCTCTTGGGTCACAACAGCCCCATGCAATGCTACGGGCTTGGGGAAGAGTTGCTGGAAAGCTGTCTGGCAGAAAAGGGCCTGGTGGTGTTGATCAACAGCCAGGTGAATAGGAGCCAGCAGTATACCCAGGTGGCCAAGAAGGCTAATGGCATCCTGGCTTGTATCAAAAATAGTGTGGCCAGCAGGAGCAGGGCAGTGATTGTCCCCCTGTACTCGGCACTGGTGAGGCCGCACCTCGAATCCTGTGTTCAGTTTTGGGCCCCTCACTACAGGAAAGACATTGAGGTGCTGGAGTGTGTCCAGAGAAGGGGAACAAAGCTGGTGAGGGGCCTGGAGCATAAGTCTTAGGAGGAGCGGCTGAGGGAACTGGGGCTGTTTAGCCCGGAGAAAATGAGGCTGAGGGGAGACTTTATTGCTCTCTACACCTACCTGAAGGGAGGTTGTAATGAGGTGAGTGTTTGTCTCTTTTCCCAAGTAGCAAGTGATAGGACAAGAGGATATGGCCTCAAGTTCTGTCAGGGGAGGTTTAGGTTGGATATTAGGGAAAACTTCTTCACTAAAGGGGTTGTCAAGCATTGGAACAGACTGCCCAGGGAAGTGGTGGAGTCACCATCCCTGGAGGTGTTTAAAAGATGTGTAGATGTAGTGCTTAGGGCCATGGTTTAGTGGTGGTCTTGGCGGTGTTAGGTTAATGGTTGGACTTGATGATTTTAAAGGTCCTTTCAACATAAATGATTCTATGGTGCTATGATTCTATGATCTGTAAATGTTCACATGGGTTTTGAGAGCAGAGAATAGTTATTTAATCTTAGACATGTTATCACACATTCCTGGACTAATGGCCATTAGATTTGAAATGGAGTAGCTTGGAACAGTGATGGTAAACCTTTTCAGCATCTGGTGCCAAATTTATTTTAAAAAGCACTGTAACTCACTGCCACTAATGCCCACCCAAATCTGTCAGTGCAAAACTTGGCATCGGTACAATCACTTTACGATCCTTGGCTTAGACAATGGAAAAGCTCTTTGTAATTTGAGATGCCTGTTGAATGTGTGTGCTATACAATACTGCTAGCCAGGCTGCCATTGTCCTCCTAAAAGAATATTTTTCTTCCTAAAATGTTACATTCACACAAAGAATTTAGCTCAAAAGAAATATTTGATGTCTACTGCATTTCTTTTCCCATTTGTAGAGGATACAAAAGCTCTTAAACTGCCTAAATCAGATCACTGTTCTCTACATCCAATTTTCAGCCCAACAGCAACACATGTCACTTGCTTCAGAAGAATGTGGATATAACTGTCCAGGAGCTTGTATGGAATAATTTCCTATTCATGGAAGTTTCTTACTGACTCCTATTAGTCTGAGATTACTTTATGCCTTTAAACATGATAGTTCTCATTCATTCCAAAATTACTTTTTTAGTTGACAGTCACCCTTAATGAGAAGGAGGGCTGGTTTAGAGGATTTAACTCGCAGACAGTATTGCAAAAGACACTTCAATGGGAAAGATGTTACATTGCCTAGCAATAGATTTTTGTATCTGAGTTCCAATTATTTGTTTATGCATTTTGAGGTCTTGTTTGTCCTTTTTGTTTTGTTTTGGTTTTAATGTGGACATACACTAAGCTTGATTCTGCCACTCAGTGGTTTTTTTAGTGCTTTATGACTTATCTATTTATGCATACTTGCTATTTCGGTTCCTTGTCCTCCACATGTATGCAGTATATTTACATTAGTGTACTAGTTGCATTTTTGACTGCTGAACCATTCACCTAAAAGCAGGATGTGAATGTAGAGGATGCAGACGAAATGCTGTCCTTTGCCCTACAGTGAAAGAAGGGCAAGGTACATGGCTTGGACAATTCTGCTCATTGAATGTGTGCCATTCCAGGCTAGTGTAAGTCCAAGGAGACACACAGTGAGATGTGCCTGCATCAAATCTAGAAACGAGTCTTTGAAAATGTTTGGACCAATATTGAATAACACACCAACAGGGGCAATAAAATGAGTCAAAAACAGAGCACAGCCCCTTTATTTCAAGAAATGCGTGAAGTGTGTTTTCCCAGGTATGAATCTCTCATTATGGTCATTCCACATGATCTGGATGAGATACTTCACCTTCTTTCCATTCTTGTGCTCCCCTTCTCTCTTTCTGGCTTTCATAATAACATTCAGTGTGCCAAAGACCAGTTTCCCAGCAGCTTCCTTACTCATGCATGTGACACTGCCCCGTCCATTCATCACTTAAAAATTTACTGTGAAAGATATGGTTAGGCATGAGACATGGCAAATCCTAACCACAGAGAGCAATCAAGCAGCTCTTCAACAGCCACCATGGTTCTGAATTTTGTCATAAAAGCAACAAGTTAGAAATGAGCTTGTGACACCTCAGCAGAAGGGGAGGACCCTGCTACTGGCTGGCTTAATGCCATCACAGCAAGCAGTGCCCAAGAAAATGATCAAAATCAGAGAAATGGGGCTTCAGGGGGTACCTCTATGCTGATTAGCCTGCTGTGTACTCTTCTCTGAACTACAGTACAGATTTTTGATATTAGCTCAGTTGAGGGGTGGGGTTGGATGTATATTCGTTTCTCTATTGCACATTCAGATAGCCAAATTAACAGAGCTTATTGCTATTTTTTGCAAAGCACAAAGGCTAAACACTTGCCTTCTCAAAAAGAAAGAAATGTGTGAACATCTACTACCTTTCCCACAGATACCCTGCAAGGAACTAGGAGATCAAGTAGAGCTGATTTGCTGCTCTTTGTTGTTATACTCAAAGAACAATTTATTTTTTTTAAAGTCAACAATTGCCCAAAGTGGTAGGAGTGCCAATATTTTAGAGATAGTTAACGCAATACAAACATTCCACACACAGTTGATTAAATGAAAAGCAACACTAAATAACACTCTATCTATAGTACATATTTCATTCATTGCGCAGACCTGGCCTGAGGCTTGTTTAAAAAAGCACCAGATGTTTCTCCAAGAAATGTATTTGTCTTTGTGTGATGACAGATGCTCTTTGAAATCACAAAGTATGTAATAGCAGAGTTTGCCATTTGAAATCAGGAAATTCAATTTGTTTTCTCAGAGGCACAACTGAAGGGCAAAGCCCAGTAAGAATTGTTGTATAAACTAATGCTTTTTAACATTATGTACTCGTCTTGCTACTTTGAACCTCATTTCCAACACTGAGCCCAGACAGAAATGGGAAAATCAGCTTCCAGATAGAAGAGACCTCTGCCAGTGGGAATTTTCCCTCTCTACTTTCCTAGTATGTTCTTTTTCTTAAACACAAGTTTACCTTTTGTATTAGTCACCTCACATAGTCTTGTAGACTGGGTTTTAAATAAACTAATCAAATGGCTCATGGGAGGAAAATGTACTCAGTATGAACAAATTAAACAGAATCAATTTCTATCTGCTGTGTAATGTATCCTCTTAGTAATTCTCACATTGTAGCAAAATAAAATGATGCAATGCAGTAGAAGATGAATGCATGCCTAAATTTGATAGCAGAATGGTTTTGTTTCAAAGTTTTCAAAACAAACTGGCATTGAAAGCATCACTGATATGATGAGCCTAGTATGTGAGTTTGTGGCTATGTATTAACAATCCAGAGAAAGTGATGAGCAAGCAGAAACAGGAGTTTGACTGAAAATAAGTTTTCAACCAAACCTGCATCAAAAGTTGTGGCAAGAACAGAGGCCCAAATTTGCCCTGTTTGAGCTCCTATTACAAATCCAGAACTTCTGCCTCGTTCATGGCAAAGTTTGTTGAGGTCCAAAACCTGGAAGATTTTCATGCATCCCTAGTTCATTAGTGGTATGGGATACAAAAAATGTAAAAAACCCCACTGGTTTGGGCAAAAGGTAAAGCATAAATTTCAGGTCATGCATCCTTAAGAAGAGAAAGCAATGGTTTGAAAATTGTGTCATAATGTGTATGTCCTGTAACATGTCTGAATATGCAGGACATAATTCCTCTCACATTGAGAGCAGCAGCAGAATTGTTTCAGGCTATAGCAATTTAAATCTAGATTACTTTGAAGTGTCTAAGTTTAAGAAAGTTTTTTAGCTTCTTTTTTTAATCTTTCAGTGGTCTCAGTGCTAAGCATTTGTCTTGGAATAAACTCTGAAAAAATGTAATGCTTGTATGAAAACTTCTCAAACTCCTTTTGCTAAGAAATAACTGTCTTGTAAGATATTTTGCAACCTTTGGTTGAGGTAGAAATAGCACAAAAAAACCCATTTCTTGACATATGCTAACATTTGTGCTTCAGGTGTAGCACAAGCTAATACGCATGAAAAATATGATTTTTATGCCACAGTCCAACTGCATTAACCTATATCAATATAAAATATTAATAAATCTCTAATAATAAAACTTATTATGGATTTTTCCACTGCTTTGAGTGGACACAGATGAGGTACACCTAATCCTTTTCTCACTTGTGTGACTGTCAGTGACAATAGCCAGGAGGAGAGGAAATTCAGGGCCAAGACTTGTTCACACAGGAAAATCAGCACAAAATAAAGCTAGGACGTACAATACAATGCCCCTGGAAAAGGCAATCCTGCCCTTTTGCTCCTCTCCACCTCTCCCCGCCTTGTGCCAACATCAACATGTGTATGGCCACATGCTAAAGTAGATCCAGGAACTGACCTGAACTGAAACTGAACTGGCAAGAAGGAGGGAGGTTCTTTTTGGCTGGCACGGTGAGTGTTAGGCTGTGATGGATGAGGAGGGAAAGGGCGAGCTCTGCCATTAGACCCTACCCTTTGATAATACAGAGAGTCTTCGTAAAACATCTGCTTAACTTGGGGATCTTAGCTGCTTGCCTTCCCATTCCTTTCTTCCAAGCTCCTGCCAACACATGCTGAAGGTGCAGCAGACCACATAGCTTTCAGATTGTCACTCTGAGGATGAGGTCAGAAGCAACTACCAGGCAGTATATCAGCCTTCTGGTTTACTGTATGCTAACTTTGCTACCTTGAAAACACCATAGAGAGAATAAAGCCTTGTAATCCTGCACTGTAAAAACCAGGTCTTTCAATTAAGTTGACTGGGTTTATACAAGTGCTGAATGAGTACAAAAGAAGTCAGAATCTGACTCAGAGGTTCAGCTTGCAGAGCCAGTGTTGGGGAATTCCTGAATATAGCACTTCTCCAGATTTTATAATGCATACAAATAGTGGTACATTTATGCCTACTTCCAGTAACAGCCTGCCCATTACTGAAAAAACATGCATTTACTTAAATTATTTTAGGAAGTAATTACTGTGTTCTTAACCCTGCAGTAACTGGTACACAAGAGACCAGTCACTTCTGAACACTGTACACTTCATGTCTACATGACTTCCATTTGTTTATGAGCTTTTCCTTTGTTTTTAATTATTGGCAACACTTAAAAGGTCTTTCAAAGTAAAATTTAAATCCTCAAAATTAGATAATGTGCTATTTCTACCCGCTCTTTGATTATCACTTAGAAATATATCCTGTTAGCTCACATGTTCTTATGGGGTGTATCTGGCTTTGATGGCGGTATTTCTCTTACTGGGCAATATACTCCTGGGAGTGTCACTTAGAATACCAAGAGACACAAGCCTGTGGATAAGTCTTTGGGGCATGGGGGTCTTACAAGTCATATTTTTTAAACTGTGTTGTGTTTTCTGCATTTGCTTTTGTGTTTGGTTTTTTTTTCCCCAACAGTATATACAAAAGCTGAGCTCAAGTTTCTGTATATCAGACTTGAATTCAATGCTGCATTTATTTTTTTAGCATGTCATTAAGTCATTAAATCAGGGCTTGAATTCTATGACCAAGCTGACGATGGTTGCAGTGGTGCCACCCTCCCTCTCATTTTTGATCAGGAAATTTCTGCTTGTCCCTAGCAATCTCTGCACTGCAATTAGGTTCATTTTGTTAAACCATCATAAATCTCCATTGCCATAAAAGTGGTTGTTTGCTCCTGTTTTAGTTTGCTGAAATGGTGTGGCACAGGGTCTCGTGCAATTGCTCCTCCAGGGGCTGGCATGGGTTGGGTATATGATGGCCAGCGGGCTGGCCATCTCAGGCCATGGTGGAGCTATGGTCTGTGATTCCTGTAAAGCCAACGGAGAGATGTAGGCTCTCCCATGGAAGTTAATTTTGATCAAATAACTGAGAAAACTGTCCTACTCCATTGATTTTGGCATGAAAATTATATGCCTCATAGAATCTGTGTGTATACCACTTCCTTGTGTCTAACATCTAGCTTGCCCAAGGAGCAAGGAAGCAGGTATACAATTCCCACCAGCTTGCAAGACTCCTCTGAGAAAATTGTCCTTGAAAAATCTTGCTGGCAAAGTCTGCCAGCCTGGACATGGGTGCAGCTTATGAAGGTTTCAGAAATTAATGGATGAGAGCAGAGATTTGAACCCTGGGGAATCTCTAAGAAATGTGAAATGTAACTTCAGCTAAGGCAGGATTTCCCTCTATCAGACTTTGTGCTTAAAGATAGGCACATACTTGCATCACTTGCCTAACTGCACCACTGTATTTTGCTTCAGGTTTCCCATAGACATTTCAGGACTTCATCCCATCCTGTCTCCACTCTGAGAATGTGGACCTCAAAGAGACATCCTGGTTCATAAACTCCCTTCTCCTACCACATCACAGAGTTCCTTTCATTAGTTTATCCTCACCCACAGATCCAAGATATTTTCTATAAATTTAGTTTCATCCTTGAACCCTCTAAAATGTGTTATGTTTATATTGTTTTATTCTTTTGATACTATATTTAAGCAAGATAATTCCATGCACTCATAGCAACCAGCACATAGGGGCCATCAGCACAGAACAAATACACACAAAATTGTTACCAAATGTTCTTAGTATATACTTTCCAATAAAAGAGAAACAAAAACATGCATAGTCTGACTTCTCAACATGGCCACTTAATTACTTACTTGACAAACATTGAATAATAAAATGCAAATGAATTCCTTCAAGATTTTGAATTCTTTTAGCTGCAAGGTACAGAAGATTTTTGGTGGGTGGGTGGTCTAAGAATTTGCCTTTTGTTCAACAGTTTTTCTTGAGATGTGAATAGGTCTGTGTTTTCCTAAGTGAATCAGTGCAACAGTGATATATTATCAGATAATTCACAAGGCACATTGGTGGGGAAGGGGAGAAAACATGAATGAACATCTTTTGCAAAAGACTGACTATTGAAAGTAGGAGCTACTGGTAATGAGCTCCAGACATACTGCTGTAGGAGTGATAAGAACAGGAAATGCTTTGGGCAACATTGTTCTACAAAAATAGCCCTTTTAAAATGCAACATGGCTGGCCTGTCTTTAGCAGCATAGTGTTGAAAGGATTGCATTAAATGAATTGTACGATAGATGACTCTTGACATGCTGGGCTCCTCCTTGTTTCAGATTCTACTTTATGGATCTTGTTAAGCTCTGGGACTGGAACAGCAGACTCTTTCAACAGATAACATGAAGACGTTCAGCTATCTTCTCTGTAGCTCCCTGTTATCTAACATTAATGAAAAGATTAAGAATATCAGCTTATTTTCATTTGATGGGAAAGGCTCTGGGTATTTTTTTTACAGCCATGAAAGGAGTGTCTGACACAATCTGGGAAAGCACTGGCATTCAAACAAGTATTCTTCTGAATCCAGACAGTTATATAAGTTTCACTGGGTGCCATTGCCAATTTACTGAAAGCATTTTTGAGGGATATTACATATCATTTCAATGATGTTGTAAAGACACTAGAATATTTGCTACCTCCTTCTAAAGACTTTATTAGTTTGGGAACATCAGATTCTAAACAACATAATTATTCATCATTAATTTTTTTCCACTCTTCTGTCTGGAATAAACTCAATTTCAGGCCAGGCTTGTTGGGAAACTTCAAATGAGGGAAAGAGTAACCAGACAGTAAACAAAGGCAGAAGTTAGGTTGTCATGGATGTATTTTTAAGTCATGCCCGAAAAGCATTGCTCATACAAAGGTGTGCAGGTGTGTAAGCATGACTGTAGCTTATACAATGCAGTAATTATCTAGGTCTAAGTACTTTGCTGTTGGTAGAAGAAAAAAATCAACAGTTTCAGTTAGCAGTCCACAATTTAGGCACAGAAAATTCATAGCAGATGTTCCTTGCAAAAGCTTGGCTCTTTGGAGGGAGATAAGACTTTTGGATACATATTTCTACAAAATACCCACTAACACATTTTCAAGGCATTTGTTTGCTGCTTGGGTAAAAAAAGAAATTAACTTTCCTACATCAGATACTTTAGTTGAAAAAGAAATATAATTGGATAAATACTTCATTTAATTGTTGACTCCTTGCAAAAGAATATACTTATGTAACTTCTTGTGCTTTTTAAACCAATCTTAGTTTTAGGGCCTAGCTCCCAACACTTGAGGTTGTTCTGAAGGGAATTCTCAAGCAGCAAGAAGTGAGGCACATGTTTTCCACACTTCTTTAACCACGATTGTAGGCAGTTACTGCTTTATAAACTGTTCTGCATCAGTAGGCTGCAGATATACAGAATAATTAACCTGGCTAGCTTACTGAAAACATTTTATTTTTGTCTTAAAAATGGAAGTGCAATAGCTTGCTGATAAATTAATTGTGTAATAAGTAGCTTTACTGAAACATGGAAAGGACTGTCTTAGGAAGTGCCAAAGATTGAAAAGGCATGAAGAGTATATTCTTACCAGATGAAATGGCATGGCTGAGGGACAAGGAGGTGACATGACTGAGGTATGGCTTTTCTCCATTTGTCTCATGCCATCTGAAGCTTATGAGAAGCAGAATATAATTTGAAGTGGTACAGATTTTACTCTAACTGAATCAGAAACCCATTGGCTTGAAGGCGTCTGAGCCCTTGTACGCCATTTTAGATCAAACATAAGAACTACATAATAGGAATTTGGAAGATTTGTTGTTGAATAATTTGATTACTCCCAGTAAACTTACACAGACATTTTGAAGTTCTTGGGAAGACAGAATTTTCAAACACCTTCAGAAAATATACAGAAGTAACTAACCATAAGCACCACAGTGCAGCAAACTATTTTTATTTTCTGACTTGAGGTTTCATCTTCTGGTCCTAAGCAAAGTCTACATTCTCACTCTTGCTGAAATGGGAAGCTATTTTATCTTGTTATTTTTCAGAAGAGATTACTGGGCTTAATCGTAAGTGTCTGGTGCCATCTTAGACTATTCAGCATATCCTATCTTTTCCTGAAGGCTGGAAGTGTCCCAGGTTGTCCTTTGTCATATTATAAGCCCTGGATTGATGTCTCAGGCACTCAAGGATGTTGAAAACAATGCCTTATGCTGATATATATGCACTTGAAACCATCTCAATGTATTTGGTGACCTAGGACTAGGAGGATGTTGTGAATCATCTTTGATGCCTGATTCTACCTGGCCTGTAGAAATTGAGGGCTCAATCTTTGCATCAGTGTTTAACATTTTGAAACCCCATTTTTAAAGCCCAATGAAAGGAATTTAAAGACACCAGGGAGAATCTAACAATCCTCCCATTGAACTTCAAGTTTTGAGTAGAACAGATCACAAACTACAATTGCAGCTAGAAATCCATTTTTTTCTCCAATCATCTGATCTTTGTTAATGAAGGAGAAAAAGGGAAGTAATTTTCTCTCCTAAAATCAATAATCTATTACTCTGATGAAAACTGTGCTTCAGCTACCAGCCAGTTCCCTAAATTGCAGAATCTGCTATGTAGTTTGCTACTAATTAGTGAGTAATACTCCATAAAAGCCATTGCATGTGAGCTCTTTCCTTTAAAAACACAACCCTCAATGGGAGTTGACTTCCTTACTCTCCTTTGAAAATTCCATTCCTGGTATGTATTATTATATTAGTAAGCAGTTATTATTCAGAAATTGTTACTGGCTAATTACATTAATTGGAGAAGGCAGATAAGGAGGAAACCTCATGACTAATTACAGCAAATAGTATGCATGCCTTCGTAATGGTGGTGATACAGTGAGTTCTGCAAGAAACTCCACTCAGGAGCTGCAAAGGGTGCAGAAATAAGTAATTTCTTCTTCTGAAGACACGTACCCTGTTGAACGAGCTTTTAATTTCTCACATGGTTGCACTTGCATTTTGTCTGTGGCTATTCACTCCCAAAGTCTTACACTGTTGAAAGACGGTGGCTTCTGAGCCCGTTGCTGCTCTGAGGCTGTCACAATGACCAAAAATGTCAAATTTATACACTCAGTAAGTACAGGAAGAAACAGTACTGCTTATATCACAGACATTTTTTGGAGTAAACGCTTTTCTCTCCCAAAACAAATATAACTGTTCAGAACTACAAGTTACTAAAGCATGGCAAATAGGCTCAGCCCAGTCAGGAGGACTTGAAATGACTTAAAAAAGGTCGCTGAGTCCCAGACGACACAACAAATGGGTGCAAGTGCACATTACACACTCTCTGAATATGCTTTAATGTTGTTGCTCAAAATGCCTGCTTGGATATTTTTCTGATTGTTTTTGGCAATTTCTCTTGACATGAGACTATGATCTATGTTGAAATGATAAAGGAGACATTGTTACAATGGAGTCAGTGGCTCTGAATCATAACCCCCTGCATAATTGTTTCTCTCTTTTACTGGCAACCCACTAATACTGAGGATGCTTTCGGGTGTCTATTCTCTGTTACCGAGGTATTTCCTATGCCCTGTGGTAAGCATTCTCATGCAACAAAGAGTCTGAGAAAATGGTCCTTTTAAAGGACTGATCTGTGGTGTCTGGGGATAATAGAGAAATAAATTAATTCGTATCCACAAGTTGAAGTATGCCTACAAGGCAGTTAAGTGCTATTATTCTATTTTTAAGAATAGTTCATGGCAGTATTGATGAACGTTGTGTTAGAACATGAGAGCAACCATAGTAGGTCAGATCCAAAACTTCTGCAGCTCAACATACTCTTTCCTATTGTGATCAATAGCAAATTACATTAGTCACAAGTGTATGAAAAGGAAAGCATCAGATTTGAAGATCTGGTGGGCATGACATATTCTATATAAAAAGCTCTTTAATCCAGATCAAGTTGGAGCATGCGGTATCTTCAGCAAAGGCTGAAAGGGAAAGAAACTCCACATGACATCCCAGATCTGCACCAAAAAAGTATGTCTGACCTGGATTTGAGTCATAAGGTTAGGAACACTTTTAGGGTTTTTTTTTTTCTTTAATTATTTTTGAACCTGCTACAGGAATGTTAATGCCATAGAAAACTAAACTCAGGGCTTTAAATTTCCAGCCTCCTTTTCTAATATGTGGATAATTTTGCTTCTCACTGGAAGATTATTAGTCTGGCCATTAAGATAGGGGAAGGCAATGAACAGTCAGGCTCGATGTAAATTTATTGAAGGTGCATCCTTCCATGTCTTATCTTTTTGATATGTATCTTTCAAAATATGTGGCTCATGCCAAAATCACTTAAAACTAAGAAAAGAGAACACTCCCTTCCACAACTACCTTGTGCTCTTTGAAAGTATTCCCCAGTTGCTAAGAATAAAAGACATAATGTGAATTGGAGGCAAAAACTGCATAAAGTTTGTATTTGGTTTACATTAAGAAATAATAATCTAGGTTGTAAAAGATGTCAGCATTGTTGAGCAAACAACTTAAAACTTCATTCTCCCAAGGATAAACTAAACTTCCTCTACACAGAAGGAAATAATTCCTTACAAAATGAATTTTGATGTGAACATTCATGAACATTATGGGTACAGAATCCCGTAAGGCAATGTGAACACCGCATGCTTGCTACTCTAGTGATCAAACCTTTTGGTCTAATACATAGAGTTCTTTATCTAAGTGGATTGCTTCTCATTTAAGGACTGATGCATATAGATAAGTCTTTATATCACCCACAGGAATCTCCTTTCTTATAAGGGAAAGTATAGTTTATCATATTTTTGAGCTATAACCTACAAAATGCAGCACCTACAAAATTGTTGAGCTCCTAGTGCTATCAAAGATGAGAATACCTCATCGTAAACCTTATCAAAGATAATGGAAAGCACTTGCTTTTAACAGTTAGTACCAAGCTTCGTGAAGATATATCATCAGGGCAAAATCCTCATATTGTTTTCTCTAAATAGGTATTGAAATATTCTAGTGGTGTCATCTGAGATTGAAGGTGCCACCCAGAATCTGTTAATAAAGGGCCAACATGTTGCTTGCTTGACTCATAGTTTCTAACAATATATTATACACTGTGCACATCTGGAGAAATAATTTGATTTCTGCTAGCACAGATTAAAGCAGAAATTGACCCACTGTGTTCTAAAGACACTTTAATCCCTCTCCATTTAATCCAGAATTACTCAGCATTAAAGGTAATATTTAATGCAGCTAAAATTAATTAATAGCATTCATGTGTGATTGTTTGATTCATAGTACCTTAAATGTGCAGGTGGATCTCACTCAATGAAACAAACACAGAAACAAATTTTAGAAATCCAACTGTCAAGGTTCCTCTTGGGCTGAAGCAGACTGATCAAATTCAGACCAAATCTGGTTTTGTCCCTGCATCTGCTCTCAGTTTACATGCCAGTACATGAATTTGAAATCAGTGGAATTACGTATGTGTAACTGGGAACAGAATTTGGCCCTTCAGTTGTCTCTGCACCTCTCCTTTCTCATAAAATTTTATTTTTCTTAGCAAATGATTTAAATATGTTCAGTTACATTGTTGTCCAACATCACATATATCTGCTCATTAGACATCTGTGTTGTGGAGTAAGCTGTGGATCAGCAGTTAAACATGAGATTTTAAACAGATTCCTATAAACCCTGTTTTGTTTCAAGTCCAGCACAGATGTAGAGCTGTTCATCTTCATTTAATAGCTAGTATATCCCTGAGGTTTTGGTATTTAAATGGCATCATTTTCCCTTCTATGCCTCATAATCTTCATGTTGCACCTTTTCATTAAATATTACTTCCAGGCCATGATACTCAGCTTACTGTTATTTAAATTTCCTTAATTTTTTTCCCCACTACAGCTCTTTCTTCAGAGCCAAAATTGGAGTGTTCTTACAGACTGAAATCTTGGTGAAACTCCCACTGAAACTGGTGCAGCCAATATTTGGTGCTCTGTTTTCATTCAGACAAGCTTTTTGTGGCAGCTGGCACACATTTAGGAAAGCTCAAGGCACCCTTGGCCCCTAAGTTAGTCCCACCAATTAAGACAAGGAAAGAAACTCTGGGCTTGGCCTTCTGTGAGTATTTTGCTACTACTCTCTTTGCTAAACCAATTGCTCCTTATGAAAATCTTTCTGCGAATGCTCTATCTGTTAGCACTCCATTCCCTCCCTATTGGTTCAAACCTGATGACTGGGTTACTTTTCAGAGCACCTTAAGTACAATATAAAGAGTGTTTATATTACATATTCATAAAAAAAAGAATAAATTTCCATTACATTTATGCAAATGTCTGGTCTAACTTGTGTAAATTGTACATTCTCTGTGCACGAAGAATGGGCCTTATTATATTAGTGAAAATAGGCTAAACAATTAAAAGGAGGTAGTACTCATTCCAACTTACTATAAACATATAAAAAATTGAAATTAAAGATGATAATATTTGGAACTTTGGGATTAGGTGGGGGAAAAAACAAACGACATGAATATGAAAAAGAACAAGTTAACCTTAAATTCCCTGCTGGCGTCCTTAGCTTGCACATGTGTTTGGCAACCATGAAATACTTGAAATATGAGACCTGGCAGTGTCATTGTGCCAGACATAGTTAGCATTAAAAATATTCTTCCAAATTATTAAAAGGTGCTCTGAGACTGCTGCAAAAACAAAGAGTCCCTAATCCTAAAATATACTCCTTAAATTGAGGTTATATATGTATAACTGTCCTTTAACACCAAAAGAAATTGAGGTACATTTATGCACTCAGGACTGATTCTCCTCCATCAACTATGAAATGGCTCCAGGTTGCAAAATCACTGGCAATTTGACTTTACAAAGCTTTCATTTTCCCCCCAAATGCCATCATATAGACAACTGCTACAGCCTGTAGCGGCCAACAAAGGCTCTCTGTCACTCAAGTCCTCTGTGCTTTCTCTTGCCAGAATTTCTTTTTTTTACATTGATTATAAGAAAGTGAGTGGGGTCAGCATTCATTCAATTTCTGTAATCTTATCAGGTTCTAAATGGCACTGATAAATAAGGCATACGTCTTAAGTGATTAAAATGCTGTAATTATTTTAACTTTACTTCAAGTGCAGTTGATGTCAGTTCCTCTATAATAAGTGTGTCCATCCAGAATGTAGTGATTACATGAAAAGCTGAAGGTCACTTAGAGGTAAACTTTCATATCGTTGTGTAGGATTTATGTATATACACATTCCCATTTGCCTTCTGCAAGTATAGTATGGTTTAAGGGGAACTGCTGCTTACATCAAGAAAAATCAAAAGGCTGTAGAAGCATACTGATTTGGATAAAAATTCCATTTGCTTTAAAAAAACTTAAGTTGGGTAATCTGAAAATGACAAAATAGCCTTTTTTAGTAATATCAGAAAAAAGCTTCTCTGACACTTTAATGGAATGATCCCTATTTTCCATTAAAATCACTTTTTTAACTAAGAAAACATTTTTTAGTACTGAAAGTGGAAACATTTAGTGTTCAAAACTAGAACATGGTGCTTTATTTTTTTTTTTTACATTAATTACCTCAATGTTATGTGGGGTTTTTTTTCATGGGGCATTCCAGTACTTTCAGTTTATGTTCTTTCAGAAAACAACAAAAGAGAAACATTTGCCAATGAAATGGGCAAGCTGGTTCCCAGCCAGCTTTATTAAACTGTAACTAGAGATAGGCAAGTTAGGTGACTTCCAACATTACCTTTTACTGGTAATATTCTACATGCACTTAAGGAATTCTACAGCAAAAACAGGCTATAGAGAGAGATCCATCATACACCTGTGCCACAAGACCCCCAGCACATTCTACAAGAAGTTAGTAAGAATAGCATCTAAGAAAAGCTTACACTAAGCTAGGCTGACAGTTTCCACTGTTATAAGACTTCTGTATGAAGAAATACCATGAGTTCCTGATGTAAAGTCTGTTCAATGTGAAAAGGAAATATGTTCCTTTGGTGCTTTCTGTATTTTTAACCTGCCTCTCCTTTGGATCACTTACTGGGCCTGTGTTTTGAATCCTCTGATGATCTTAATTCACAGCCCTGGTCAGCTGGGTCATCTTCTGACAAATGACTGCAGCTGTCAATCTGTTTGCTCCCTCTCTGCAAGGGAGGGTGAGGACTGTGTTAACTAAAGGCACTTCTATCCATATGGCTACACTATTATCATTGTACGATAACGCTGTATTTTTGTTAATCAAACTATGAGTGTCCCTTGGCGATATAACTCCTCTAGCTTCAGGGAACACATAAATGTTCACCTGCTGAGGCTGAAACAGTAGAATTTCATGGGGCTTCTTTTGCAGTTAGGCTTCTGGGCTGTTAGCAACAAAATTCTCAGGTCAGTGGACCACTGGCTGGATGATTCTTCTTGTTCCCAGAAGTATTTGTTATATCCTGGAGTTGTGACATTTTGCTCGTCTGTACAAGTTACTTTAACACTCTTATAGTTGCATGATCACCAGTACCCAATGCTTCATGTGGTGACAACACATTGTGTTTTCAGTTTTGTTAAGTAAGATTCTGAATAGAAGAGTGGTCATTTCCACTTGTTGGCAAGGAAGTCTGCTCCTCACACTTGGTTTCTAGATGGAGTCAGATTTTGAGGCAAAGCATTGATCTATAAAGACTTGCTACTTTTATTGTGCTGACATTCCTTAAAGAGGGAATGGATAGAGGTTTGGAGGTTTCTTTTCCATAACTGGAACTTTTACAAAGAACTTTTTACAAGGGCATGTAGTGATAGCATAAGGGGTAATGGAGTGTTGTGGTTTAACCCCAGCCAGCAACTAAGCACCACGCAGCCGCTCAATCACTCCCCCCACCTCCACAGTTGGGTGGGGGAGAGAATCAGGGGAAAAAAAAGTAAAACTCATGGGTTGAGATAAGAATAGTTTAATAGAACAGAAAAGAAGAAACTAATAACAACAACAATAATAATAATAATAAAATGGCAATAATATTAAAAGGATTGGAATATACAAAACAAGTGATGCATAATGCCGTTGCTCACCACCCGCTGACTGATGCCCAGTTAGTTCCTGAGCAGCGATCCCCCTCAGGCCAATTCCCCTCAGTTTATATACCAGATGTGATGCCACATGGTATGGAATACCCCTTTGGCCACTTTGGGTCAGCTGCCCTGGCTATGTCCCATCCCAATTTATCATGCCCCTCCAGCTTACTTGCTGGCTGGGCACGAGAAGCTGAAAAATCCTTGACTTCAGATTAAACACTACTTAGCATCAGCTGAAAGCGTCAGAGTGTTATCAACATTCTTCTCATACTGAACCCAAAACAGCACTGTACCAGCTACTAGGAAGACACTTACCTCTATCCCAGATGAAACCAGGACAGTATCCACCCCTTTACGTCATGCTCAGGTCCCATAGTTCCCAATACATCCTAATCAGTCATTATCACCTTTTCCATCCTTTGAGATATATATAGATATATAGATATACACACATACAGATATCATTCCCTTAGTCTATGGACCATCTCTATAAAATGTTTGTTGAGCTCATTCAGTCACAGACTTTGGGTTCCATCTGTCATACCAGTTTTTCTGGGCAGGAGGAATGGTGTGAAGTCCTCTCAGCTGGCAGAGCAGGATCGGGCTTCAGTGCGGTGTGGCGAGCAGGTGACATTGGACACAGGAGGAGTATGGTGAGTAATGTTGGATTGTTGCATGCTGAAGTCAGTTCTGGTTCCATCACTACTGTGCTTCGCTCAGTTTTATCAAAGTTCATTCTTGATCTAAGTGATTCTTACTGTAATACCATTGATATTGGCTTTAAACTGCAAGAGGATAGATTAAGATCAGATCTAAGGAAGAAGTTCTTTACTGTGAGGGTGGTGAGGCACTGGAACAGGTTGCCCAGAGGGGTTGTGGATGCCCCATCCCTGGAAGTGTTCAAGGCCAGGTTGGCTGGGGCTTTGAACAACCTGGTCTAGTAGAAGGTGTCCCTGGTTATGGCAGGTGGTGTGGAACTAGACAATCTTTAAGGTCCCTTCCATCCCAAACCATTATTTGATTCTGTGATAACTGGCATTTTATATAGCACATATTTCACATACAGACTACAGCAATAGCTCGTTACACTTGACCTAGGTAAACCTGCCTCCTGTCATCCCAATATTTTGCTGTGTTTTCACAACTTTTTGTGCTGATATGTAGGAAGCTACAAGCTAAGTAACACCTTTGTGCATACTGTTACTTTTTCCAGGTATATGTTGTAGGGTGGTTTTATCTGTGGCCCAAGGTAGGAGATTTTATCTCATCATCAAAAGAAATTCCACCTGCTCTGAAAGTTCTTTGCTATCTATTGTGCTAATTAGCCAAACTGCATGCCTACCTTGCACAGTGCAACTCTATATAAAACTATTCAATGAGATCACACAGGCAATATGACACCGTTTGACTGTGTGATAGAAGCAGTGTAACTACAGTCATCTGGTTGACTGCCCCAGTACTAACATACACTTGAAGTCATGCAGACCTGTAGCAAAGGAGGTTAATAGCACTTCTGTAAGCCAGTGCTCCATCTCCCTTCTGTTCAGTTGCTCTCCATCAGATAGTTTGAACGTGAAAAATGCTGGTGGTAAATGACAACCACTAACACCTACAGCATATAAATCTGGGCACTGAAGAAGTAATCCATGCTTTACTGTGGTGGGTTGACCATGGCTGGACGCCAGGTGCCCACCAAAGCTGTTCTATCACTCCCCCCCCGCTCTTCGCTGGACAGGGGAGAGAGAAAAAAAAAATATAACAAAGGGCTTGTGGGTCGAGGTAAGGACAGGAGAGATCATTCACTAATCACTGTCATGGGCAAAACAGACTTGGCTTGGGGAAATTAACTCAATTTATTACAAATCAAAACAGAGTAGGGTAATGAGAAATAAA
>JANZLQ010000078.1:12412780-12446170 GCA_026212715.1 Elanus axillaris | reverse complement strand
CGTTACCACTATCACTGATTGGCTCAGCCTTGGCTGGCGGCGGGTCCATCTTAGAACTGGCTGGTATTGGCTCTATCAGACAAAGGGGAAGCTTCCAGCAGCTTCTCACAGAAGCCACCCCTGTAACGCCCCCCCCCCACTACCAAAACCTTGCCACAGAAACCCAATACATTTACCCATGCTTTGCTATCTAGTGAGGGCTAAGTGAACACTACTGTGTAGTGTAATCCCTTTACCAAAAGCATATTTCTGATAATACCTGCTTTTGCTTTCAAGGCCTTTGGGCCTTCAGTTGTCTTTAAATCTGCAAAGGCTGTCCTTAGAAGCAGCCAGTGTCTGCATGTTTAAGGTATTTTTTTTCCAATATTTTCAAAAAAATATGGGGACAAAGAGCTATGGAAGTGCACTGTTTGTACTCTGTCCTTAAGAGAAATTAAAAATGCTCCAGAGAACAACAACTAGAGTAACAGCTCTGGCTGTAACCCAGTATATTCTTTCCTGTTTATAATCCTCTTTCCCATACGCCAGTAACAAATATGGTAGAAAGAACTTATTGGCTGAGAGTGTATTCTCTATCCTGACTTTTCTTCAGAAAACTATGCAAGGTTCTGACTGTCATGTATCACTCAGTGTAGTGATCCTTGTTAGCTGTAGGTTAGTTAGGGCCAGCTACACCCTGGTTTTGACCACTCTTTTTCCCTAGCTGCTTTATTTTTAGAAGATCAGTTTGAGCAAGTCATAGCAGGCCTTAACTGTGCACAAGCTCTCTGGGATGGTGTACATGGAAAATAAAGATTAAACATTGAGTTTAGTGATATAAAGCTTTTGAAGCATAAACAAGTAAGAGCATAACAGAGTAAGAAGCTTTAGGTACACAGAAGTACTGGAAGGAGGGAAGGAGACGAAAGCCCTGTTAATGCTATGCTACATTAACACTGCAGAGTTGTCAGCCTAGCCCACAGAAATGCCTATGCTTCTCAAATAAACTTATCTGCTCTACCCACTTCTGTATAGTTGTATAGCTGTGAGAACTGGCGACAAACAGATATGGTCACTGAATGCCAGAATCAACAAAACATAAAGTATTGCCCAATTCTCACATATCCTCTCTGTTGAAAGACCAGCCTTCAAGTCTCCATCTCTGACAGGGGGATATGCTAGTGTCAGAGTGGACGCAGGTTGAAGAAGAGACAATATTCATGACCACCATATTTGTGCATCTGCAGTCAATAATCAGCAATTATTCTATACATAATTGATTACAAAGAAAAAGTAATTAACTCTATATAAAGACATACAAAATAGTATCTGAAATTCCCTGTACTGCATGTTTTGCATTTGTAAATCTGTTTAAGACTATAAAGCATCTGTTATGTGGGTGTCTAAAATGTTGCTAATTTAGCTGGCAAGAAGCCAGAACATAATCTGTGTAAAAGTAGTTGGTGGTCTCTTTAATTTAGAATTTCTTACACCCTCCCGCTGGTAGTTTTTCCTGTACACCTTTCACTTCTAATTCCACAGAGTGTGATTTTCAGCAGCCAGAATTTTAACTAACTAACTCAGTCAGATTTAAAGCAGCTTGGGATAATGTGCATGCTGAGAGATAGAGAGAGGTTTAAGACTCTTTCTTTTAGGCTTACCTAGGAACTTGGCACTGAGTTTTGAGGGCAGGTCCTCAACAAAGAAATCATAAAATGCATCTACTGCTTCCTCTTAATTCAATGACAGACTCTCAGACTCTGTGGAAATTGTTAGCTTTTAAAGACCAGTCTGCCTTTAATTATGCCAATAAACTCTGTATGTCTATCTGTCTATTAGGGAAAACATTGCTGGCATTGTTTTTAATACAATGTTTTTAATTTACTTAAAGGACAGGAAAATAAGGTTAAAACCATTGTCCTCCAAGCAGGACTTAGAGGAGAATGAAAAATAAGTGCTGGGTTTGCCCGTGGCTAAGAATGGATTTTCAGCATCCCGACACAAAATTTTCCTTCTTTTCCTGCCAAAATAATGCAATGAAAAGTAGAAACATAAATGAAACACATGCTAAAAGTAACAGGTCACGGGCCACATCCTAGAATTCCTATTAGTACCCAATAACTTCATAAAACTGGGAGCTGTGGTCACAGAGCACTTGGATGGGAGCTCACTGCAACCCACAGGAAGTCAGACAGGATTTGGGGCTCCAGACTGGGGAAAAATGAGCATGAGGGGCCCATCATCAACAAAACCATAATACCAGTCTCCACAGAAGCCAAAGAAAGAGGCTTGTGTCATGTATGTCCTCACTATGTAGTAGTGGAGGAGCCCCTGTTGGCTGGAGACACACTCTTGAGTTTTGGGAGCCTTGTGCTGCCCAACCTGCCCATTCCCTGGGCTTTATCCTAGAGAAACGAGCGTTTGTCTTACAGGTCACTGAAGTTCGTAGGCAACTGTGGCCAGATGACTTATACCTACTTACAGGGCAAGAGGTCAGGAGCAGTGAGCATTCAGGACCCAGGCAGCTGAGGCACAGGCTAGGCTTACTGCTTGTTCTTGCTCTTCCCCAGCTGACTATTTTCTATGTCATTATAACTATTCCTTTTCCTTCTCATGTTTCTGATCTTTTTATTACATTGAACATCTTTTACTCCATGGCAATTTCAGGATTTTTTCTGTTCAAATGCAGTAATTAATTCTTAAGAGTTTATAATTTTGTCTTAGCAGGGGCAGAGTATGACAATAATGTGTTGTACTAACATTTCAGAAAAGATACAGTTACTAAAGGGAACGTCATGAAAGTGGAGTCTCTTAGAAGCTTATTCTGGTTGACACTAGTAAAAGGCAAAAGTCCCAGTTAGAATAAAATGACAGTTGTTTATATAAGCAGATCCTAGTTACTTTAATTATTGCTTTTGGCAGGATCCTAGAAGTTTAATCTTTCTTAAATCCCACAGCAATGTCTGCTGGCTGAAGGATTTAGTTACCATGAAAAAATATTCAGCCACTACCTAACCTAAATGCAGCTATACACTAGGGCAATGTTACCCAAGACAGTTTCACTTGGATGAAATGGGAAGATTGTTCTCATTTACTAATTCAGTTAAAAGCCTGAGGAACATGAGATATATATAAATCTAATTTCTTCAGCATAGCAATTTAAAAAGACTTTAGGTCTTTGAAGTTAAAAGGTCTTATTTATATTTCCTGATGTAAGTTGGTCATTGCAGCACAATTTGCTCAGTCACCTTTTTGGGGGGAGCCAGTTTTACAAGAACAAAAATGAATATATTCATAATATGGATACAATAGTAAAATCAGTCTGTCATTTGGGAAGCAACTATCCCAGTGTCCATCAAAGAAGATTTCATTACAATTGCAGTTCCCACCTTCAACTTGTTCTTGAAAACATCACACAAAGTGTCAGGAAGCTGCAATGGGCTGTGATGTCCAGGGCTGCTGAGCTGCCCAGTAGGTGCAGCTTCATGGTGGAGAGGGTAAGATCATTCTTTGAGTAAAGTGTTATTCAAGCCGACTCTAACACCTACGGTCAAAACCACTATGGTCAAAAGGAAATTTCTTCTTCGCTCACTTCAGTGAGATTTCTTTAAAGTTCTGACCTATTACTTTGAAAATCTATTTTGACTACAGAGTTAGCTGAAATATCTAATTAGTTAATTTTTCTTGTACAAGGGATGACTTAAAACTATCATTTGACAACACCTTTTCTTGCAGCCATTCAGCACCATCAGGCCTTAACAACCTTTCCTATTCTTCCGGCCTTGTGATTCAATGCAGCCCCATTAATTTAAGAAAACCAGTGCCATGACTCTTTTGGGTTGGCTGGTGATAAAACTCCCTTTAATTTTTAATTGCAACTCAAGGTGGACTATATCACTACTTCTAGTTCTCATAACCCAAATACAACACTTCTCTGAGACTTTTAAGAGATAAAGAATACTTGTACATTTTACCCCTGTATTTTATTTCTATAAGAAGAATGTTTGGGTTTTGCAAAGATGATTGAAATATAAAATGCAACTCAAGACATTGTTTTACCTATTGTTAAAAGTAAATATAATTTGATGTTGGACTTAAAGTTATTATATAAAATTAAAATATGAGATAAGAAAATCTAAATATTTCTGAAAAGATAAAAATCTTTCTGGTGAAAAATTTCACTACTGGCAAGCCCTCATTTTTTCAACTAAAGTCTAAAAGAATTGATCAGATCTAGTGGCCACACTATCAACTATTCAATCAGCAACTGCACGTGGCCAAGCCACATTCACATGACAATTCTGTTAGCAATCAAAGCAGCTGGTCTGTATCCAGCTACATTATGCTGAGATCATGTATCAACACCAAATAAGCATTTTATTAGTTTAATATAAAGAAGGGTGACATCAGAAAAAAATAAATGACTGCAAAATGTTTGACAGTGACCCTCTGTGAAAAGCACTTTGCTCCAAAAATGACTTAACCCCCTCTTTCAGTATTATAGTGCTGAGAATCTTTACGTTATTGGAGGAACCCTTTTTCAGATAAGGTATAAAACTCATGTGCTCACCACTTGTGATAACTGAAGATTCCCTGATAACATATCATTTTATAAAAAAGGGCAGAAAAATTAGAGAAAAACCCAACAGATTTCTTCTTAAAATAGTTTTCCATGTTTAAAAAAAAAAAGTTTCCTTGGAAAAGATTATTTGAAAACAAAACAGCGGCTTCCTATAACTGTCTTCTAGAATGAGTAGGTATGGCATGCAGAAAGAAGTATATATTGTTATGTATACAACACATGGTACACTTTGCAAAAGCAGTGATTTCAACCACATTCAGGAAAAAATAATGCTTGCATCAAAACATTAAGTGGCTTATAGCTACTGATTTGGGTTTTTTTTTTTTACATTTTTCTATTATCTAACATTGAGTAAAGCAGCTCGTGAATATCTCTTTGTTCTAGTATGTGTTACTTTAGTGGATGATTTTGAATCAGTTTAGTGAGCTCTGGCCTAAGACACTAAAGAAGTACAAAGAAAACATATTCCACACACAGTCCTATAACAAGAGGCCATATGCTGTGTCAGAATTGATGCTGCAGATAGTCTGACAGCCTTTTTGGTTATATAAGAGAAAAGGAGAATGTGTATGGAGGTGAAATTGAATTAATAAAATGGACTAAGCTATTTCTTTCACATTAAAAATTGAATCTAACTCATCTCAAAATGCCTTTTAGGCTATTGGATATAGATCTCCTGACAGCTGTGGACGTAATCACAGCAGTATTAGGAAATAGAGATTTTTTCTTCCAAAGTTCAAGACCTGAGCACTGCCTAAAAAGGGAGACATGCCTTAGAGCATTGAACTTTTGATATTTTTCTGACTTTAATGCATACCAACACTAGGAGTTCAAAGCATGGATTTAGTAACCCAAGGAAAAAAAAAAACATTAATTTCAACTGTGATTACATAACAATGCACAATACAATATAACTGTTTCTTGGGAAACCTTGAAAATCCCTGGCTGTTGTTTTGTTTTTCTATTCCTTTGGGGGTGAAAATGGAGCAGGGAGACAAAAGGGTGTTATTCACAGTCATCTGAAACATTTCAAAGTTAGCAAACATTTCTCATATGTGTAAAAGCAGAGATCTGTAGTAGGTAGCAACACAAATGCCTCCAACAACAATATTATGTGCTTCCATGCTAAGACAGAGGGCTATCCACCTAGCAATCCAGATAAAGAGCCATCCATTCCATTTGGGCCCTTGTTGTGGTGCTCTGTGCAAGGCTGAAGCCAGAGGTGTTTTCTGGCTGGGTGGCAGATTGGACCTCAGACTATTTTAGGGAAGTTTCAAGGCTGGCCTACATTTCAGTCAACACCGACTCTGCTATGATTGCGGCTGTACAGCTACTTTCACCCAGCTACAGTGCAGGTTGCTGGATTTGTTTTGTCTTTGCTTTCACCAGATCACTTTTCAGGCAGACCAAATCCCTGATCTAGTTCCTGGAGCGGCCGCCTGAAGACTAGAGCTGGCACGTAGAAGGGCATCAGCCCTCCTCTTTTCAGTGGTGGTGCAGATTGTTGTTGAATTGACAAAGCTGCATAAATAGAATCTAAAAGTAACTGTTCCTGCAAACGAGGATTTGACAAGATGTCAAGGGACCAAGGATAAACCCCTTCTTTCAAGAAAAAATGTCAGATGAAGGGCTTCTATGTCTGACTGCAGCCACCAGGTATTTCTGTAGAAAAGAAAAGAATATGTACCAAAATTTTAATAATCTTTGCCCAGCCAGACCACCAAAAAAAGCTGGGTGTAGAGAAGGGTAATATGAGATAATGATGGCACCTTAATGTCAATCACATGCTTAAAATCTCTTAAACATAGGAGCAGCTTACAGTACTGAGACAAATGTCACATCATTAATGTTGTATCTATAAATTTTCCTTATCTCAGAAAATTTTCCTTAGCTCAGACTACAACAAATACGTTATTTTGTATTTTTAAGGTGAGCTTACAATACTTAATGCTTGGAAAGTGGAAAAAAAACCAAACCCAAGGCATTCTTCTAGAGGTAAGTGAATGAAAGTTTCACAACAGGGGTCTGCTATTCAGCTTCTCTTCTGGGCATAAAAATATTATTGAGAAGACTCAGAAGAGTGCAGCCTATTCTCCCAGAACTACTAGACACAGTATTGTGCTTTTTTCTATGGGTGCAAATCCCTTCCTTCAGAAGTAATCAACAAGAAAAGTTTACAAGTAACCTGAGATCAAATGGAGTGCCTATCTAATGTAAGAAGTGTTTTCAGGTCCTGGATTACAGTCAAGTCCTGGTCTCACTGAAGTCAATAGAAGTTTTACTGTTGATTTCACATCAACTAGTTAAAACTTCAAATTGTGTTAAGAAACAGTTACCATCTAAAACATGCTTAACATTTGACATAGGGGAACTTGAACATGAAGCAACGAGAGCTTGGCTTCCAGCTGGGCCACTGACCCTGCTGGCCACATTCAGTTATAATTAGGTTCCTTTTTGCTTGTTTGGCAGTGTAATGGGTCTTTGAAGTCTATATTTCCTCACTGCATTTTTCTCCAAGTCACTAAAGACACAGGGCTCTGCTTCAACCTTGCCTCCAGGTCTATCACATAAAGCCCTTGCTGGTGTGCCACACACTCTCCTCTGGTTGTCAGCACCCACCTAGCAGAAGCCCCAGGTCCTGGACATGGCAGCCAAAAGCTGGCTGAGAGCCACTGGCTCTCCATTCTTCCCACAGGTTCTGTTAATCTACTCTGGGGCTGGGCAAATAATCTCTCTTTGCCTCAGTTTCCTGACAAGTTAAAGGAGTATACTAGTATAGGCAGTAGACCATGGAAAGACAAGTTGTGCGGAGCAAGATGTTCTGCACTGGTATGTTTGAAGTGGACTTGAGCTTCAGTCATTGGCCCTTACCTAGCCAGCTATGCATTGCAGTGAAAAAGCCAGTAAATAAAAATTTCTGGCCCAGAAAGAGACTATATTGTGCCCTAAAGAATACATTCTGATCATCTTTTAACTTTTTCTCACACTGTGGAGAGTCTAACAAATGTTAAGCTTAAAAAATTATTTTGTTGTTATCTATCTATTCTTGCTTATTATCTTATTATCTATATACCTACCATAATTTGTTACTCTTGTTTATTACGCTTTTTATCTCAACTAAATTTAAATTTCAAAAAAGACAGGAGAGTCATATTTTCTATGATTAAAAACACTGAATGAAAAAGTAGGCATTGAAACCTTTTGCTGAAATCTCTTCCTAGCTATTTATGTGTATATATACGTATAAGCATAGATATGATTACAAGCAAATTTTATTCACACACTTTTGGGAAGACAGCAATAAATATCACTGGTCCTCACATGGCCCTCATATTTGTATTTTCATATATTTAACAGGTACAAATGTGTACTGCTTCTTATTAAAATGCAATTTTAGCTTTTCTAAATACCCGTATGTTTAGGTATATTTACTTTTCATATTGCAAAAAGATACTGTACAATATTGTATTAAAAAGAAAACATACATAAAATGGGATTATACTCCATCTCCATACTTGTACTACAGAATTATTCTTCCCACAGGTACTAGGCTTTGATAGTAATTTAGGGAGCTTTTAATTTGTAGATCTCGAGGAATGACACAAACTATAAATAGAAAGATCAAAAAATATTTTTCCAGTTATTTTCCAATTGTTTTTGACAAATTAAACCAAAACACTGTAACATTAATGAATTTCTAGAACATGTCACTAATGTTTATTTTGAACCATAGCAGGGTGTTTGCATCAGAATATATTCTTATTAAGTTCTTATCTTATTCCAGCCCTGATGTTGAATGAACACTCTATATAATTTCAAGTAGCTGGAACAATATGAGCTAAGTCTTTGCTTAGAGTTAAGAATGTAAGGACTTTGCTGGACCAAAGCCACCATGTTTAACACTGAACTGGGTGTGCCAAGACTGCTTTCTGCCAAAACCCAGCTTAGTAAAAACCAAAAAGTTTTGGTTTGGCAAAGAAATGAACAAATGGTTGAGGAGAACAAGAATCTCTAGTGAAGGTATGCCTTGGAGCACAGATTAGCCTGGGGAGTAGGTTGTACTCTGTTGGTAGAAGACATAGGTTTAAATTACTCTTCTGATTGGCTTGAAGCAAAGATTTTGTCTCTAGTCTCTCTGAATTGAAAAGAAGTATAGACTTTCGGTATAGAATTTCTAAACCCCAAGTCTGGAATAAGTGCCCTTCCCAGTAGGGTGCAGAGCTTTCTCTTCCTCCCATGCTTTTCTTGAATTCATTCTGTGCCAATACAAAAAGAGATTTCAAGACCAATTTTCTGTGTGTGATAAGGAAATGCTCCCAATGCAGATCTATCCAGCAATTTGCAAAGCTCAGCCCTTAGTGAGGACAGGATCTCTAATAGGCAAACCACCCAAGAAATCTTGCAATACTCTGGTAAGGTAAATACATAAAATAAACTTTTTTATTGTTTATTAAGAAACTCCTTTTCTTCAACCTTTCTTTTTCTTCTACAATGACAGACAGAGACCTGTCTGAAGAAGGCAAAGGAGATCACTGAGAGATTCTATAGGTCAGTCTAAAGTATATGTGGGACTTTCTAAAGAATTTTGAAATCATTTCAGCTAAACTGATTTTAAAGTCAGAAAGTATAGGATCAGCAAGATGTTTTCTTTAGAGATCAGTTGTTTGAGCCTAAAAAAATTCAGTTAAAGTATATTGGATGCCACTTCATTTCCCTATCCTCAGAACAGACATATGTGGTGACAAGAATACCAGTCTCACTGGCATAGAATAAGATAAGGGAATTTTACAATTCATTGAAAATGTTGAAAAAAGATTGATTTAATCTATTTTGGATATAAACCATATTAAAAATATAAAACTAAAAAACCCAGAATATTTTTTACAATCCAGAAAACCACTTTCAAGTACCTTCAATTTTAGCTTATTTCTTGTTGAAATGATTTCAGAAGTCAAGAAAATATTTCAGTAAAAACCCATCAACCCCCTTACACAATTCAAGATTCAGGGTGTACTATAGTTTAAATCATTTTGCAGAACCAAATTAACAGTTTTGCAGAAGACAGATTGGATGCTGCAGATCATATCGTTCTTTTCCGGTGTGATTTCTAGCTGGCCACTGATAGCTCTAAGCCATAGAACTTAATGATATTAAGAAAGCCTATTTTACACAGTTATTTTTTACAAGTTGGCATTTATCAGACATAAACAGCAGCAAAGTAATACTGTGGCTTGACACTGTTTTGGTTGTAGCGATTATGTGGTAGGAAGTGGGTGTCAAGTTCCCTTGGTAACGAATAGAGGGTACATGACACACGCTGAATCACCAATGAATCATTAAGAGAGCTCTCCTTCTGATTTTTGGCTTTTATTTCCAGATTCTAAAATTATGATAGTTTTAAGATGTTAGATGAAGGTGAACACTTCACAGCATTCACAAGTGTGTGGTAAGGGTTACATCTTTATTAGATCTTCTAACACTGTGAAAACAGGAAGCTTCACCAACCAGCACTTACTGTTTCTTTCAGCTAATGGCATTTATAGTTAAAGGGTGTCCAGGTTCTTTGTACAAGAGAGAGGATGAGGGTAGAAGTATGAACTCTCAGTGGCCAGAAGCAGAACCACGAAGTTCAGCACAGTTCAGGGAGGTCTGGATTTCGCTCACAAAATTTACAAGAACTCATGCCCTACAGTACCTTTTACTGTAAATAAATTATGGATTTGGACAACCAATCAAAATAAAGTGATAACATATGCTATTTGAGTAACTGGGAGCTCCCCCAAACTTAAGACATGATGCCACAAGTTAGAGTAAGAAATAGCAGGCTGTTAAAGGGAACAACAAGGTTATCTACTTAGAGAGAGAGAGAGAGTGCGTGTGCATAGATGTACATACATAGGTGCATTATGTGCATGTATAGTCATTATCATCAGTATTAGTTTGAAATTGCTTTAAACAGAAGTTGCAAAAGCAATACCAGAGTTCAGACTGTCACTTCTGAATGCATTTAATTACATAAATAAAAATATTTACTATAAAGATACACACAAATTTTATCATGTTCATTCAATAGGACCTGGACCAGTTGAAGGTCTAGGCTCTGGTGCCTTGACAGACCAGTTGGAATTGGACAGCAACCAGATCCACCCTGTCAGAAGCTTTACCCTCCGCTGGCTTTGTCTGTTCATTGCTATATGACAAACTGCACTCATTGAGTAGGCAGGAGCAGAAAGAGCCTAGCAAAATTTTAGTGCAGCAAGTGAAGAAATTTATTCTGCAGGTTTCCCATCTGAACGTTTCTAGATGTGAATATTTACAGCAACATTTGAATATTTATTGCCAACTGTATTGGCTGGAGTTTTTTTTTCTGTTATTAAGTAATTGCATTGAATTAGCAATAGTCTAGTAATATAATCTATTCAGGCCTCTGTGATGGTTGTTGTGTACATTCCAACACTCCTGAGCGTTATAGAATAGTTGAGTTACAATAAGCAAATGATGCTGACAGAAAAGTTCTTTAAGATTATCTAAGGCTATGACATACTGGCAGTGTAATGACTATAACGAAAATGAAGTGTGTCTTACAGACTCACAATGTTATATGCTCTGTATTAACGCTTGTGTTTCTTCCAAGAGAAATTTCCTCAGAAGAGAAGCATCATGCTTCATGTCCAACTGATTTATCTTTTTTATCATCTAAGCTCTAATAAACACTTTGCAAAATGTTTAACTCTAGTTAAAAGAAAATTAACAATTTCAAAACTGGTTCTGGCTGCCATCCCAGGGCAAATAAAGAGTAGGTTTAAATTAGTGCATAGGCTATTATCTTGGGAACAACACCACCACTACTTTTCTTGACTTTTGACTTTTCTTGTGCATGTTTTAAATTATAGAAGCACATTCAACTGTGAAAGATCTTGTTGGGTCATTCCGTACCCTTTTCTTTCTAAGTTGAATTCAATCATAAAAGTTTGCTTCCAGCAAAAGCTTTCAAAGCAAGGACGCAGTGTTCTTAACTATTACTCTCTTTCTGTCTTATGAAATTGTACATGCATCCTGGCAACTTGGAAATCAATGGTTTTAAGAAAATGAGAGGCTTTTGATGCCTTAGTAAACAAGAGCTAAGTACCTTCTTCTTCCATATGTATTACATTGCATGGTGGTGAATTAATCTCTCTCCAGATCCAGAGGTGAAAATCGAAGCCAAAAGATTCCAAAAATTTCTGCCGCTGTAAATGTGTACATGAATGTTAAGGTTGTGCAGTCAAAAGGACAATGTAATCCATATCAGGACAGTTTGTGCTGTTGGCAGCAGAAGTATCATGAAAATATGATGAACCAGTGGCCCAATTAGACCAAGACTGACTCTGACCTTGATTTCATACAAGGTTCTTGTCCACTCTGATTTTTGTAGTATCAGACTTTAAAATAAAGCCTCCATAACCATAAGGAAAACTGAAGCCCATAATTCTCTATTGGTAAAGGTCCAGACATCTCTGGGCTTGAAACTGTTGGACATAAGTGCAGTTGTGTTGACTCAAAGGTTAAGCAAGGAAGGTTGACTATGCTTTCCTTGTTTCTTGATATACACTGCCAGCTACTCAGCATAGCTTTATGTACATCATGGACTACAGCCACCATGGAGATTACAGCAATGCGGCTTCATCAGGTGCTTTTCCTGTACTGCTGAGCTTAATTCTCCCAAATGCACGTAATTCTTCCATGTGCTATAGTTGCTAAATCTTCACAGAGCAGAACCCTGAATGCCTGTTTATGCTGCAGCCTCCATCTCTATTTCTATCAGTAGCAGTATCCCAGGTGCTAATTTTGCCAAAGTATTTAAGGTCTAAGAACTGTTTCACATTGGCCGAGTCACATTAGAAGACAGATTTAGCCTTGTCAAAAGAAAACTAGGCCAGTTGGCCCATGAAAAGATTGATTTGCCTAACATGTTTTTAGTTCCTTACACCCACAGTAGAAGAGCTAGATATCTACCTAAAATTAGAGAAAATTTCATAAATTTCCTGGGCAGCCAAAGAGATGGAAAGCATCTATGGTAGATGGGCTGGGTTTTCCTCTCCTGGTTTCCAAAGATGTCTCCCTCTATCTATTGATTGTACAAGAAAAGAAGGGCCTGTGTTGGTGAACTCCCCTTTCCTGGGGCAAGGTAAATAAAACTATGGCAAGGCAGCACTAAAGTGAGACTCTGAGTTAGGAGACTGATTCACTGTAAAGATTTTCGCTGAAGCTGCATACAGTTAGTGGGAGTGATTGGCACCATCTATCTCATCGTGCTGGTAGCCCATCTGAACAAAGTTGGGGAATGCATGGTTGGCCCAATCTGTACCAAAGCAAAGTTTCACTGACTCTGGAAAAATGGTGAGAAAAAAATCTTTAAGTTTTGATGGACAAACCCAAACATACATATTTAGCATTTACATGTTTTCAAATATAGCAAGTGCTTATACTGACTTTCAGACTTCACAAGTACAAAGTTTCTGCTATTACAAACTAATCTGGTACATCTCTAAACCAGACATAGTCTTTCCTTTGCAATATTGTGCAATATTTTTTCTGGTTTGGGATTATTTTTTTTTTTGCTTCTGTTTCCTCAGTTAAGGATCAAAATAAAAAGTATACCTTGGGAGTTTAGGAAGTTATTAAGAAGAGAAACTTATTCAGAAAAGGAACTTCTTGTTTCTCAAGGATGCCAGACTCAGACAGAATATATCTCCTTTTTTGTCTCTCTGGGTTTTTTTTTCAGCTACAACATACAATCTGGTTATTTGGCTCATTATATTCCACTACAGAAATCATAACTCAACATTGTCCTTTTGTTTATCTTCTTCAGACAATGTCCTATGTCTGAATATACAGCCTTTTCAGACAGATGTTTTTATTTTACAGTTGCAACGTCTACAGTTTCACCTCGCCAGCTTCACCTCAATATTTCATCAGTGTCACAGGTGGAGATAATTTGCTCTGACTTCAAGATTATTATTCTTTCTCTTTGCAGATGAGAAATTATTTTCTCTTGTCTAGCAATGAGTCAGCAACACATTATGATGTATGTGATCATCTCACTACATGACTTTTTCAGGCACTGTTAACTTGTTTGCTGTGCATTATCTATTTCTTATTTAATTATTGTGTTCACAGAATCCTTCTGGGTTGAAACAACAACATAAATAAAATAGTATGAAAAAAAAAAAAAGAACAGCACAGCAGGAAATAGCGTAACTTGTTTTACCCAGGCTCTATCATATCTTTACCTTCTAAATTTGTTTGTTTGTAGATGTAGGATGCATGTCTGCTGTGTGTTTGTCTTTCATCACTTTTTTTAATATTCTTGATACGTGGAACTACCTGTACTCAGAAGTGTCCCACGAACATCCACAGCCCCTGTGCACAGCATCACCAGTAAGCAATCCAGTGCAGAAGAGGCTCCAGCTCTGGAGCCATTGAAATGTATGAGGTGCCCTTCCTCTTCATACCTGAAATTTTAGGGAAAATCACAGAGGAGTGTGTAGCAGAGTGCCCAACTTTCAGACATATCCATGAAAACCAAATCACGTGCTTTGCCATTCAGATAATGTTCATGGATTTGGCTACACTTACTCTGTCCTGTGATTACTGGCCCTTTATTATCCTGGTTTTTCCTCAGCTTCATTTTACACTTTGATTCTTAGTCTCTTTCCTTCAACATCCTTCCATACTCTTTTTTCTGTTTACTTTAGCCTTTCTAATCAATAAGGAAACTAACATGAAAGTGCTGTCTTCACACAATTCAAATATATATTTTACCACATCCTCTACCTTGGGTCTTCCCTTTCTATTTGCTTGATAAGCTTTACAGGAAACCCATGTCTCTATTTGTATAGATGCTAGACAGAATGATGCAGGGCTTTGTTCTTTATAAGACCTCAGGCACTACCGAATAGTATCATAATATATGTTCTTGAATTAAGACCTGCACTTTGATGACAGAGAAACTCACCCGCAGAAGAGTTTCTTTCTACTTTCCTCCCAAATCAACATGCAACCTTTTTAACTAAGATTCTTCATCTGAAACTATGGAGTTACCTGTTTCACAGGCTGATCCTTAAACCTTCATTTTTAAGTTGGTTTACTTTGTCCAATTAATGACCAGATGAGAGTCAGGCACACAGTGCAATTACACCAGCATGTCAAAGTACTGCACAGCAGCAGAAGCAAAGCAGGTCTTTGTAGGAGAGCCTTTAGCCTGTGACATGTATAATGGAAAGTAACCTCGTCTAATTCTGTCAGTGTTATGTTGTACTTGTGAGTATCTACTCTCATCTTTTAAATGCTTGATAATAGTAGATTCTGTTTTTCGAGGCGGAGCGAAGGATGCTTTAGATCACTCATGTTATAAGCCAAAGCAGGGGTCCTCTGCCTTATCTTCATTTTTTAACATTATTCACCGAAAAAAGAAGACAAATAAGCTTAGCCAACACTTTTTGAAGTATGCTTATGTTGTGAAAAATTGTGAATGTAATAAATCAACCCACATGTCTGAGATGACTGTATTTCACATACCTGCCACAGGATTTCTCAGGGAAATAGCTAATAAGGTTTAGTTTTGTATAGTAAATGTAACCCTTGAATGACACTGAAATATGCCACTGAGCCTTTGAATAACTATAGGGCATGCTGGCAGCAGTGGGAGGTTAGAGTGTAAGAAGAGAGACTGGGGAAGGAGACTGGAAGAAGAGCTGTGGGAAGGAGTGGAGGTGTTCTCTGAGAAGTCACCTGTTGATTATACTGTGCAGATGTTATGTTTCCTGGCATGCTAATGTTAAATAAAATGACAGAGAAAAAAAGAAGAAAAAAAAAAAAAGAGGATGAGTGGCATTTCTTTCAATCCTGTGAAACAGAATAGGCACAGTTATTTAGGCCATGCTTTAACCTGAGTTATTTCAATGTGAACAGAATTACCTGCATTGACTGGTTTTGTCTCTGGAGTGAAAGAGCGCAAAGGCAAAAAAAGATGGGAGGCAGCTAGGCCCGGCTCGTGCCTGCACTGAGCTGTCAGTGGGAACATCCTGGGCTTCACCAGGAGCTTCACTGAAAGTCTCAGACTGGTTTGCATAGTGAAATGGTAAACTTTACTTTCTGCTAATTTTCTTTTTACATACCTGTTGAGTTCTACTTCAGGTTCCCTTCTGAGA
Organism: Elanus axillaris; assembly: GCA_026212715.1. NCBI lineage: Eukaryota > Metazoa > Chordata > Aves > Accipitriformes > Accipitridae > Elanus > Elanus axillaris. The sequence continues at coordinate 12,430,417 of JANZLQ010000078.1, read as the reverse complement.
TGTGAAAGAAAACAGAGGAACTGGAAAGATTTTTCTTAAGTCAGAGGTGTTTGGAGGTTCGTTGGGGGAGAGATTAATTTAAAACAATATCACTTCATACTGAGAGACTGTCATTGATGACAATTTAGAAATATCTGGAAAGAATTTATTCTTCTTTTCATTTCCCCCCTGAGGCACTGTGCACTTGTGTCCCTTGGATACATTTGTAAAGCCTGTTGTCTTTTGTTATGGGTTCCCATTCTTTATGTTTCCCCTTCAGGGAAGAAAACTTTTCTTCAGGTAAAGAGTTAGTCTTAAAACAACAGAAACAAAAAACAGGTGGACTACTTATTTTAGACAAAAGGACATATTCTTGAAAGTTATTTGGTTTGTCTGTTTCTGTTGCTCATGTCAGGACCTATTTAATTCACCTGCAGGAGTAATCTGACTTCAGTTATTTCCACACTTTGGGCTGAAATCCTGTCAAAAGACAAAAGCACTGTTGTGTCTACTACAACTTGCACCTCAAACTTTGTAACAGGCTCAATAAAGCAGTGTGTGGATGTGTTCAGCTTTCAAAAAGTAAATGTTTATCGCTTTGAGGACAAACGTTTCAAATTTTCTTCCTAAATTAGGAAGAATATATTTACAAAATAGCTAATTAAAACAAAATATAAAGCTTCCTCTTAAGGATGAGGATTGTTTACGTCTATTCTAGAAGATTGTAAAGACATGAGAATTATTTTTGCGTTCTTATTCCCAAGTAAAATAAAAGATTTTGCTATTTTTTTTACCTTCAGTGGCAACATTCTCCTTTAATGTAAAATACACTCTCACTTTCTCAGCACAATGTCTTAAATATATGACCTGATCAATGACTTGTTCCAAATAGTATTTGTGTCACTGAGAAACACATTTCTGTGATGTTTTCCTTAGTTGTGTGTGCACAGAACTTCCTCTGTGCAGAGAATCTCCTGATTCTCATCATTCTGGAGACTCTGCAGACAAATTACCTGCCTTTCATCTTTCTGCTAGAGGGTGGGGAAAAGATTGCTAGAGAAAAAAAAAAAGCTTAGTAAGAGTATTGTGTAATAGAGTTGGAATGTAAGACAAAGATAACAATTTCAGGAAGAAAGATTTTCAAAAGAGCAGAATGAAAAAGGAAGATGGGATGTTATGCCTTCTGCCTTTAAACTTTCTCCCCTACTGCATAAAATTCTTTAGTTTTTATTAAATAAAATGTACCATTTATTAAATGTGCTTTTAGTAAACATACTGTTGTTACTGTTAACCTTCTGATGGATGAACAAGTCTTAGGGAAGAATTTTAATTTGGCTGGAGAAGAATTAAGAGAACATGCTAATCTATTTTTCTTTTCTTTTGAAGCAATGTTAGGAAGTAATGCTCAAGTAAATTAGAGAAGCATGAAAATATGGCATCCTATGGGATCTAGTCCTTCTTCCTTGATATAAAAAGGACTAGCCTTCTTATCAGACATGATTAAATAAGAAATTTCATAATAGAGCAGAATCTGCCTGAATGATGCCCAAAAGAAGATCTGGGAACTTTAATTTTACTTCACCCATTTCAGGGACTGCCAGACCTTGAATATGACATTCTTAGACTTGAAGTTTCAGAATGCTTCAGAATTTTCACATTTTCCCCCCACTCCCAACATTTTCAGCATTTCAGAATATTTGCTCACAGTGGCTGTCCTGGAGAGAGAGACACACACCAATCTCTTCAGTGCTCCTGTGAGTGGGAAGCTGCTTCATCAGTCTAGCAGGAAAATCTGAGGTTTGATATGCACAAGTGTGCAGTTAAGTCTGATGGATGTTGATAGTGACGTAGGAAGTGGGTAGTACTGGGCACCTCAAACTGGAGGGAATTGAACCTGAGGTCCAGTACCTGTGTCCGAACCACAAGGCTGAGTAGTAGCCTAAGTGAGGTGCTGCTCTGGCAGTCGAAGCTGATTCATCTCTGCTGCTGAGAACGGAGGTGCCATGGGGTAAAAGGAAAGGAGGTAAAAGAGAACATAGTCTAGTGGTTGAAGTATCCTGCTAAGGGACACAGCTAAAATGCCATGGCCAGGACTATGTATGCATTTATATTAGATCATCACTGAATAAAATCAAAACCAGTCCTGGAAGTAAGGACTACAACCCAAGCCTTTTGCTGAAGCTACATCTGAAATAAGCATATGAATTAGACAGGATGATTCCATCACTGTTGTTTTCTTAACAACTGTGTTACTTGAAATCTTAAACAAATGCTATAAACATATGTAAATATACATATAAACATGCATGAATATAAAAGTAGTAATTTTCTAACCAGTATCACCTTCTAAACCATTAAGTCTTCGTTGTTTAAAACAGGAGACAATCTAATCGCTCTGTGCTTTATATTGCTGTAACTACTCCAAGTTTTCTTGAGAAAACACTTGCCAGAAACCTGTGGTTTGCTTATATCTCAGAACTATATTGCTAGTTACTTGCATTATTTGGTGATGTTTCATTTTGACTGTCAGATTGCAGCATCCCTTACTTCTGTGATTCATTTTTACTGAACGAAGTCATCATCCCCTCTCCAAAGTTGCTTAAAATCACTTGCCTGAATTATTAAAAAATGCAGTTCCACAATATCACAGGAACTCCCAAATTATCTTTCTTCAAATACTATGTCCTGAAGTTCCTTTAATGCTGTTCCCAGAAAGTGACTCATGATTCTTTATTAATTATGAAAGATGGTAACTTAACGACTGCACTAAAAATGTGTTTTTCTCTTCTCACCATAGCTTGAAGGAACTATCATTGCCAAAGCACTATCTTTAACACTGATCTCGTAGTAGTAGTGTACATGTAACCTTTTCATGATTGATTCTTTAAAGCCTAGCCAAATATATTTTTTTAAATGTTAATGCAAGACTGATTTCATTTCAATAGACTACATCTTTAATTGCATGAATAATTGTGGACATTTAAAGATAAATATTAATTTCATTAAAAATGAGAACAGAAACTCACTGACTGTAGGGTAGCCAGCATTTTGCTCTGTTCACACATAAGTTTCTTGCTGATATGGCACTGTGGGCTTTTTATTATTATTGAGTTTTGCACTGTAATAATCTGAATAATACTACACTGGAAGTAACTTGCTTTTGTGAGTTTGATGGATAGGTTATCCCAGTGTCAGGAAGTAAATGGGAATATTCCAGTGTTAGCTTCAGATGCATTCTCCTGGTATCATCAAGGGCATGTCTGGAGAGAAATCTTGTGTTTGTATAGAGATGGTAAGTGGAGCAGTTCATATTCTTAGTTATGTTGTGCCCTCTGGCAAGCCTGCCAGGAGAGTGCTGTGCTTGTTTTGTGAGGAGAAACCTCCTCCACATTCCAGCATGAGCGTATCTATTGTTTTCAGACATAAACAGATGTGTTCCTTACCTAAGGGGAGCTCTCAAAGATATGGAAGTAAAACAGAAGAAACTGATGTGAAACCACAAACAGTATTTGACTGTCTGCATGCATTAATAATCCAAATTTTAGCTGAAGGCAGAGGTCTGTTGCATTCAGTTTTATTTCTTTGCTTGATTTCTGCCCTGCAGTATGTAAGAACAATAAAGGCTGTTAAGTATTAACTTCATGTTTTTATTTTTAATTAGGATTTTGTTAAATACATACATGCTTATTATGTCATTCCTAATTGTTAAATGCAGGATAATTCAGTTTTTCTTAATGACAGCTGGGGAAAGGGGCATAAACAGATTCTTTATTCTGCCAAACCACCCTCTATTCCACAGGCCAAAATCTCAAAACTTGTGATGAGACCAAACTATAGATCCAGAACAGAGCTTTTTCTAATAATTCTGATAGGGTGGATGAATTTTATTTGCATGCACTTCTGCTGATTTCTAACAAAACCCATACATTTTTCAACATTTGGAATTTTTTACTTCTATGTATTTACTTTCTGCAACATGCTGATCTGTCTTCTAACCTTAAACCAATGTCTGTAGGATGTTCAGACATGTGTTAGACTTTAGCGATCCATGGGAGGTAAAATGATAATCCACAAGTGGGTCAGGTTTACAACTCCTTCATGAAGGCAAGGCATGCCAAACTCATGTAGCTACTGGGTGTGCACCTCCTCTCCTCTCTTTCCTCACCCATCTATACCACAGTTACAACACAGACTGTATGATGAAATTTAAAGAAGCTTTTATTTAGTAACTACTACTAATACTGAGAAAAAGTACTTTGTGTTGGAGAAGGACAGAAAGGGGAGCATATCAGTGAAGAGGAAGAAAGGGAATTGTTAAACAAAATGCAAGTTACAAAGGAAGGGGAGAAATATTGGACCGAGGTGCAGTAGACCCAGCGCAGTACTCTACTGGAGCCGGCTCTAGGCACTCTGGGAAAGCAACACGTCACAGCACGGCACTGGCAGATCTAGCACACCAGACTGGGCTGATGCTGGTTCTGCCTTTGCTATCTGTGTGGTATTGCAGAGTAGATGCAGCTGGCCTGGGTTAGACCCCTCCCTGCAAGGCTGCGTCCATTTGCAGAATTAGCAGCTTGGATGTAACAAACCTTATTTAAAAGAAAAGATGCCCAGAAACTCAGATTTTTTTAATTATTATTTTTTAATCCACAGATACCAGATGGTCAGAATAGAAGCTGGTTGTGACTCCCCAGTCCTGGAATGATGAAACTGTAGTGCTACAAGAAGAAAAGAATAAGAATCTAGAAAATGATATGGCAAAAAGTGATAGAAGGATTCAAGAAATGGAAATTAACTTTATTTTTAAATCTCATATATTCCAAAGTATTCAATTTTAAAATTTAAGTGCAAGTAGCATCTCACTTCCATAAAGCTCAGTGAGGCATAATTTAGAATATGAGACTAAATATAAACTAGAACTACCTGCCAAAAAAAGGATAATTAATGGTTCAAAACCCTTTTACTCAGAGACAGAAGAATTTAATCAATCTCATTCATAAGTAAACTGTAAGGTTTAATTTGTTCATAGAGCAAACAAGATTTCCTGTAGAAATTCTTGAGAATTAGAGTTATCATGATAGACTGCTATCTTTGTTCTTTATTTGTTATTTCTGAATGTGCATCATATTAAAACCTTGGTTTCCATGCTACTGCAGTGTGATTCATATCTTGTGGTTAAAAAGACTGGCTTTTGTTTCCAAAATTTCTGCTGTGAGAAAACATCTGCTGAAATGTAGATAGTTTGTGGATGAAATATGTATTCTTTATAACTTCCTCCAGTAAGAATAGGCTCATCACAAGACATGTGACAACACTGTTCACACAGTTACAGTCAAGTTGGCACATCACCCACTAACTGTATGAACAAACATTTTTTTTATTTAGAAAGAAAGGTTTCATGTAATACTTGCATGTATATGATTTGCATAATTTCCAGGTTGTAGGTGTATACGTTACTCGTTGCAGGACAGAGTTTCTGTTGCAAGGCTATTTCAATTACTTAAAATGATATTAATGAGATTATTATTCCATAAAATATAATAATTTATATTACATAGAGCAAAAGCTTCTTACAATACCAAGAAACACTTGTTCAACTGGAAATCCAGCTTTAAAGTCTGATATAATCAAAATAATTATTCCATAAAATATAATAATTTCTATTACATAGTGTAAAGGCTACTTACAATACCAGGAAATACTTGTTCAACTGGAAATCCAGCTTTAAATTCTAAGAGCAGAGAGGTTTTTCTTATTCAGTTCCAGTTTATTGGGCTGTAATGGGAACTGTCTAACACGTTACAACATGAGTACTCATTGACAGGAGCTACCTATTGCTGGTGGTATCTCCCAGGCTTCCAAATAGAGTTCATACATCTAGACCAAAAATCCACACTTTTGCAACCCTGTGTTTCTCTACACCCTTTCTCAAGAGAGGACACCTCCCAGAAGGAGTAGGAGATCTCCAACCTTTCTGTTACATGCTCCATGATGTCTACCAAGTAGCCACCTTACCCTCCTCAATACTTGATGGCTTGGGAGATTTTCTTAGATAAGAAATGCAACCTCTTTCTTACCAAATTGGAGTCCCATCTTGTATTTCCAATCTCAAAGCAGCCCTGGCCTGCACCACTCGCAGATTGCCTAGAAGTGCACCCATGCCACCTGGAGAGAGACAGAAAGCTCTTCCTTGCTCTGTACATACATAAAAATGAAATGTTTCCTTGGCAGTCTGTAGAATTAGTACCACAGTTCAGCGCTGTCTCTCTGGAGAAATGGTATTACTGTTCACACCACAGAGTGGTGGATACAGATGGGCTTCCTGGACTCCCTCTGTGGCTGAGACAACGTTATCATTATGTATTGTAACATGGAAGGGAACCAGAATTCCACAAAGTTTTGGTGTGAGAATTTTCCTAGAATCATAGGTTGGAAAAGACCTTTAAGATCATTGAGTCCAACCATAAACATAACACTGCCAAGTCCACCAGTAAATCATGACCCTAAAAAAAACAATACTTTGTGATGGATAGGCACCTTATGAAGATTTTGACATTCAGGCTGCCTTAATTGGATCAGCATATATTTGCATATCTTCAGCAACTTCAAAATGTTCGTATTTAGTGCAAACATAGGTAATAAAATCATTAATACGCTGATGTCTAGCATTTTTAGCAGTTCTGTGAGGAAGAATTTTAAAAAGACAAAACTAGTGGCTTTTTTTGTGTGTGTCACAGCATTTGATATCATCAGCTGCTCAAACAGCTTCTATCGCTTTCTCAGTTAAGGGCTTTGCCAGACTTCAGAAAGAATCAGAAATACCTCCAAAGTGTTTTTATTCTCTACTTCAGTACTAATTTTGAGTTGCTAGAAGGATTTTGCCTAACAATTGCTATCACATAAGAAACAGGTTATATTTCACTCCTGTTTTCAGTGCATAAACATTGCAGTCCACCACTCGCAGACCTACAGATAAAACTACCCCTCCAATGTTTTTTTTTTTAGCTGTCATGTCAGCAGGCAAATGTGGACAAACAGGGAAGAATGAGCTACCTGTTCACCCACGAAAAGTACAAGTACCATGTAGGAGCTTGTACTGCTGCTTTCTGTGTAACATCTGTTTTACAGAGAAAGATGAGCCTCCAGCTTTCACCATGGTCTAGAGGTACTGCTGGAGTGCACTCATCCTGCTATAAATCCTGACTGTGGTGGTGCTGAAGAAGGTTGTTACCTTGGCAAAGATAAAAAACTAGAAACTCGTTACAGCATGCCAGCATGACTATAATACTCCTGACCAGTAGTTTTCTTCTATGTATTCATACAGTCTTTGGGGACATAAAACACTTTCTCTAAATTATTGATACTTCATTTTAATGGCACAGATATAAATAGATTGCCTGGCTATTGCATGGGAGGGTAGAAAGCATAAAGAATTGCTTTAAGATTATAATCTGTTCCAATGAAAACTGAGTGTTGTGGTTTTGATGATATGTTTAACTGCACAAAGGAAAGCACCAGGTATGCAGGCTGTATTGAAGGAAGGAGAGGTTTGTTTCTCTGAAGTGGTTATAGTCTAGAAAAATCTGTCAGAGTTTTCTGGTATCATATGCCTTTATTGGCTGTAGCTATTTAAACTGTTAAATAGCTATTAAGCTATTTGTTACTTATTTAATCAAAAGGCATACAATGACAAAGAAATGTGCGTCTTGCATAGTGAAAGTGCAAAGAAAGACAAGGGAAAAGCAAAAATTTGTATTTAAAGACCATTCTCTTCCTGCCATGAATTCTTCATTAGAAAACCAGCTGGCAGATGCTTAACCATTTCTTAACCATCTCTAAGGGTAAAATATCTCTTTGCAGCCTTGACCAAAGACAATAACAAGATGAGCTACTTACAGGAGATTGTGGTAGTCCCAGGCAGTAACAGTCAGTACCGTATAAATTGACCTTTCTGCTGTGTCCATGCATTTTCTAAGTTTAAACAATACAAAGGTAGATCTCTGTGAAGACCATCCTTTTACTTAAGTGGCCTCCTTCAACTTCACATGATCTAGCCTGAATGAATTCTCAGAAGAAAATCTAGCTCCTAGCACAGTTACAAATTTCCCTGTGTATAAGTAATCCCCAGTAGTCACTAAGGCTAGCATTTCATCTGCTTCGTTAGGAATCCCAAGCAACTCCACTGCAATTGTCAAGAACAGAGGGACAATGCTACAATGTTTGCAACAGACTTCACTCTAGATAACTAAATAATCTCGCAGTCAATGTACATACATAATTTCATACTTAGCCTTCTCTTTTTCCTGTTTGTTCAGCCTCACACATTTAACAGAAATTTCACAGACCCTCTTCATAACTTACCCCCAAAAAACTCAGACGCACATGCTCTCCCTGTTCCATATATCATATAAAATATAACTGAAAAGAACTTTTTCCCCAACATCATGATAATGTTTTGCAACACAGGAAGAAGTCACACTTCTTTCACAAGAAAAGACAGAAAAATAGAGTGGCCCTTTACTCATATTTAAATAAGTTTTTAAAATCAGTGTTATGCATAGGGGCAACACATAGTACGCTCACTTGTTCACAGGAAAGCTCAACTTCATTTCTTAATTATTAAAATTAAACTGCAAAATGCATTCCAGATTTTAGAGAGTATGGGAAATAAAATATGTGCTCATATATCCTAGCTGGTTCTTTAAAACATGTCAAAAAGTATTCCCACAGCTAAGTAGTTAATGTAACAGATGTCTTATGTCCTCCTAGACTGATTTTTTTCTTTGGCTGCTTCCTACTACTGAAAAGCAGAAATATGTATTATGTTTGTTAAGCAGCATGGTATTCAAAGCTTGGACCTAAGAAAGATTAGCTATGGACCTAAGAAAGATTATTTCATCATTGGTTACAAATTTACCCAGTGTTGTTGTGCCATAATTTTCCCTAACTATTTTTCTTTTGATTTGTTTCTTTTTCACAGTTTGAAATGGAGCTCACTTTCACACAGTTTATAGGAGTATTGTATATGTTTTCTTGATATCAGCCAGCACTGAAAGAATACTTTTCGTTTGAGATGCTTGAAGAAAGCAGTCATGGAGTGAAGAGGGTGTTCCCCTGTTCTCTGACATTTTAATAAGCTGAGCTAAACTTTACAATCATATATGCCTGTTACCTCAATGGGATTGCTCTTGCTTGGAAGTGATCAGATGCTCTTAAGAGGGAGCCTCCTTTGGACAGGGAACTGACAGTCTGATCAGCAGAACATACGCTGTCCCTATATGCAACTGTGACCTCATTCAAAGCCCCTTATGGAACTTATGGCATTGATGACATTTTGAGAAGTCATGTTTCCTTGATTGTCTCTCATTTTTATCCACATGACTGCTAACAGTCTGGGGTTTTTTTTGGTAGACATGGGGGAAGTCGTGGAGGAAAATGATTCATTTAGTTGCTCTATGTGGGTGTGTGAGCTTATGGATTTAAAAAGCCACAGGACTACAGAAAGATATAGTGGGAGGAGAAATTGCACTGAAGATTTTGTCAGCTTCGGAAGCAACAGGTGCATTTTCAGATCTGTGTTTCTCTATTTGGCTGTATCAGTGAGAACTTGGTATTAGAATGAAAACACTGTTTTTTCAGTCATGGTTGGATTTATGTCATTTTATCTGATTAACAAAAATAGTAATGTCTTGTGTCTCAAGTGGTTTAACATCCCTGTGGTATAAATGTCAAGAAATGGCAGAAATTTTCACTTCTGAGCCGATATGCTTGAGTATTTAACTGCCAAAAACGGTAAGGCTACAACCCCTGTCTAAATTAGATGGATGAACGTATCAGGAGAATAAACCTTAAACCATTAGTAGGCTGCTTTGATCTGAAATATATCCAGGCAAATACACACTGTGCAATGGCAGGGGTTGTATAAAAGGGAAAGGGGGGTGTGTGTGTGGGTGTCAGCCACCCTTTTAGAGCCTACCAAGAATGACAAATCGAAATGCCAACACCAAACCAAAAATGCTTTGCTGCAGTATAGCAGAACTCGGTGTCAACATGGCAAGCAGCACTGACTGCAAATCTGCCTTAAAAGACTACGGTTTTCTGCTCACTGTATATCCACTCAAGTATAAATTTTAAATTAACAATAATAACCACCCTGCCCCTCTCCCCCTGCTCACTGGCAGCGCATATTTTTTTAAACATAGCTTTAAAGAAGGAGATTTTAGAGACAAATGCTGCTCTTTCTTGCCAAGTCTGGCTAAACTGGGGGTACTGGGAGCTATTCCTGATCCCTGGCTCTGTCAAGAGACAAGGGAAGAATTCCCTCCGTTCTGAGGTAGGCTGCTTTCTGGCTTGGGAAGCGAGGTCTGGAGTTCTCCCTCAGGGCACCTGGGAAGTCCCCAGCAGAGGGAGATTGCCCGGGCACCGGGGGAGGCAAACCAGGTGTCTGGACTCGGAAGGATTCTGGCTGCCCGAAACATGTCACAGACATCAGCTAAGGGTAGTTTCTTCTCTCTGTGAGGTATAAACAGCCTCTTAACTTTCACTGGAGACCACAGTGGCTTTTGGTGCAAGCTAAAGCTGACAACTTGAAAGCAGCAAAGAGCTCTGCTCTCTGAATCCTTTGACCTGGCTCTTACACTGCAATGTCCGAAGGCAAAATCCATTCTTTCTTTGCCACTAGTAAATGTTTATATTTTGAAAGTAGCTTGGAGTCCCTTCAACCTGTACAGAAGCTGTGGATTTGGAGAATGGCTGAAGAAGACTGTCTCCCTGCACTTGCCTTTTGTTTTGATCTTTATGTTTCTTGTATACATGAAGCCACCAACTCGCAGTCTGACAAAATAGAAATACCACCTTCTCTTTTTGTCAGATAGGTGGGCTTCTGAGATGAACATAAACACCTATTTGGTACAAACATGCAGGAGAATGTAAATGTGCTAATATTCAGTGCCTGCTGATGAATGTAGGAGACCTTTCCATGAGAAGCTGACCAGACAAAGAAAACATGAGTGATCATTTGGTTAAAAGGCTAAAATCAGAGGCTAAGCTGGTGAAAGAACTGGAAGGCAAGAGGACAGAGAACTTGCTCTTGCTAAAGGCCAAAGAAGCCTTGCAGACTCATTTGGTAGGCCACAGTTACATGTGCATCACCCTGAGCAGTGTGACAGGGAAGAAACCCAAACCCAATGTGGCTACAGGATTTACAAAAGGGAATTGCGGACCTAGTCTGGTGCCCCAGGTCAAAGGTTCTCTAACAGAGATTTAGGAGCTCACAGCTAAAAGCAGGTCAAGTTCTGTACATTTTCAGTGCCTGCAATTAGGGAAAATATAAGGTCATGTTTTCAATTTACAATTTGTTCCTTGCAGTCTGGCATTGCTGATGATACTTAAGTAATGGTTCTTAGAATAATTTACTCATCATGCTCAGATTTGGCTCAAGACTTCCTTTGTATTTGTATACATTTAGAGTTGTCCATGTCTACAGTTTGTTAATTACAGCTTTTGAATCTGTTCTCCTCAGCATTGCAGAGATACTTTTATTTAAAATAACAGTAGGAACATAATAAAGGAAGAGAGGAAAATAATCAAACACAACTGCCTTTAAGCTGATCCACATCATGTTATATTGGATACCCCATCAAACTAAAAAAAACACTTAGAAAAGAGTGATTCTTTTATGGCAGTGAAAACCAAATGCATTCAACTTCTTATAGGAAAGATTAATCAAATTGCATCATGTTGCTGCCTTAATCCCATTAGGGCTTAAAGAAGATTAGTTTATTCACAGCCTTCTTTCATATAACACTAGACAAAGCCCTATATTAAATCATTATTCAGAGTCACTTTAATATTGTTCCAAACAGTTCCATGTTTCTTACTCGCACTGAAAATGGCTCATTTTAAGAACTGACAGGTTAACATTCATATTTCTAGTAAATTAAAAATAACTTTTTTTCTCTACTTTTAGTAATAATATATTAATAATCTAAGTTGTTGTCTTTACTAAGATGTGGTTTTAGCTTATCTGCACACTAAGGCTTTGGAAAATGATACTTGGTTCTGTTCATATCCCTAGCAATGCCTCTTTTGTGGTTCACCCTTTTCCCAGGAGCCTCATATTTTAGCTTTTCCACATTGTTATCAACACAGAATCTTTCTCAGTCCCCAGAAGGCTTGGGTTTAAGCCACTTGTTTCCAGTTTGTTTCAAATCTTTGCCCACAATATCATTCTGTGCCATACAGAGCAGTTATTCTCCAGATGACAGATGCATAAAATGCTCTTCACTTGGCTCCTTTCCTCAAAATTACTGATTTCTATGCCAACCTAATTTCTAATTTTTGGACTTCATAGCTGCTGATTGCGCTGTTTCCTCAGGGCAGTTGTTACTGGAAACAGTCCCAGACATCAATGACTACTGTCACAAAACTTTTGGAAAAAATTTCAATATATTCTCTTCCTCATGTAGTTTTCATGGAATTTCTAAGGGTGAGAAACCAAAACTCAGTAGCAGTAGGTAATTGTGGAGTGCAGAACTTGCTGAAGAGCTACATTTCAACAGCTGCTTCTACATCCTAAATAACATTCTTTTAGCATTTTTTTCCCCCAGATATTATTTAAACATATGTGACAATAAAGGTATATTCCATGGGAATTAATTTTGCTTGCCTACCCTATTATGCCTCTTGGCATTTTTTCTCAGAAGATGAAAACATGCATAAAACTACATCACAGTTGCAAAGTTTCTCCGTAGCTGAGGTGTCTTACAGCTGACAGTTTGAGGGCTATCCCAAGTTTTATGAGTTACAGAACTGAAATCTATGAAGATAGGACTGCTTAGTGTAAAATGCTACACACTACTGAGTCTAGAAGACAAGCTTTGTAGTGCAGGAAAAGATACCAGTAGTCTTACGCTGCACTTGTATATAACTATTACAATACTGTCTTCAATTACATGATCATGTGTTAGTTAATTCCATAGCAATCTATGTTTATTCTGACCTCTCAAGAATTGCATAAGAAGGAAGATTTAAGGTTTCTCAGACTATGGTAAATCCTAGAATTTTTACTTTCTTCCTTTACAGCAAGCTACATTTTATATTTTTGTATGTAATAATGGTAGATATGACAGAAATATCTTCGGTAGTTTACAAAACTACATTCAAGCAGCATGTTAATACTGCTTATCTATTTTCTAGGATTCGTCTTCACCCTCATTCTTCTTTAGGCCTATCAAAAGCCTCTTTTTCTAACTACCTTGTACCCTAGAGCAGATGTTTTGCTGATCCTTTTCTCAGAGAAAGAAGAGAACATAAAAGCAACTACTCCCCAGGAGCACAATCTGATCCCTTTAAGGGCTTACTTTAAGCCTCCCATCTGAAGGATTTTGTGGGAAAGCACATGAGTGGAGTGAATACTTCTGATTTGCAGGGACCTGCTTTCTCTGGAGAAGTGATGATTACAGCAAGACTCTAGGGAGTCGGTCATCCCTCCCACTGTTCCAGTCACAGGAACACCACAGAAGCACAAAATAAAGGCCAGGATATTGTATTTGACAATATTTACACAGTGAAAAGCACACACAGAAACCCCATAGGTGATTTACATACACACCTGTGTTGGGTAAATCATTGAATAATCTGTAAAATAAGGATCAAAGTACAGGTTGTCAAAACAACCATTGTTCATTCTCTTTTCTGTATTTCAGTTCATTTTACAGGAGATACTCTTCCTGTATTAAATATATTTTAGAGTATCTCAGATACCTTATTTTTTTTATCTGCTGCAACCTCTGTCTGATGACTATACCATAGTCAGCATACTGACTATATGACTATATACTAGCATGACTATATACTAGCGTAGAGTTGGATTCTTTAATCTATAATCGCCCTTCCTGTTTCTAACTGCTATGATCAAATAAAATTCCTTTAGTTTCTATGCTGGCTATTCTGCTTTAGAGCCTAGCTTCCTCAGTGCTAACGGGTTGGCTACAGATGTCCCGTCTTCTCACTGCCAGCCCTGCAAGCTTAACAACATCCAGGTGTTCTAGACACAGATGAGGAGAAAGAGAATTCAGCTTTCTCTTTGTATTGTTTCTTATCAAAAGATGGAATGCTCCTGCATGGTGGTTAAAGAAATAGTGTTGCCTGTTTTACACATTCCCTGGCATGACAGACAAGTTGAATGACTAATCGAGACATTGCATCTGCTGGAGTAACTCCTGAGTCTTCTGAAATCCATCCCCGTTTAGGAAAGTATAGGTTCAAATGTGGCTGTTGGGTTTTTTTTATTATTATTATTTTTCTTTTTTCCCAAAGGTAAATGTGGATATGATCAGTATTGCTGAGTGGAAGTGCTGTCCTTGCTCAGAGCTTTAGAAGGGTCTCCTGCAAAGTGAAAAGATTAACATTTTAGATTCTCAAAACTGTAAAAATGACAATTAAATACAGATAGGCCTTAGCCATCAGGTTTTGTTTCACATACCAGCTTTTTTGGTGCAAGTGTTTAGGTTAGGGTACATAGACATACAGGGATTTTCATATCTGGATTTGAACATGCACAGATCCTGAGAGTGTTTGAATAGTAGGTTTAGATCTCAGTCTTCCATCTTTTCCCATCTTTCTAAATAGCTGTTTCATATTGCTATGCAAAAGAAAACAGCCTTCTTGATCCATCTAAGCTATAGTAGAAATTTTATCCAAGTTAGGAGAAGACTATAATATAAAAGTGTATTGTTCACTCTTTTATTTTGTACACAGCAGCCACAGATGTTTGCTGAATTTCTTGTGAAGCTAGTGGACTCAAAAATCTTTGTTGTTGTTACCATTTTTTATTATGTTAAGGGGAAAAGGGAAGTAAGCCTGAACTGAGTGCACTTGTCAGCACTGCCAGTGTGTTTCTTTGTGGATTCTGTGTGAAAAAAAGACAAAGAAATTCTGAGAATAAAGAAGTCCAGGAAACACTTTAGCTTACTATTCTTCCTCTTTTTTTTTTTTAATATCTTTGCTTGATTTCCCTTGTTTTGGTAAAAGTAATGAAATGAGCAAATATATCAAGTTGAATGAAGGAATGACTATTTGTAGTCACACTCTTTGTTTTTCTTTTTCTACTCTCCCTTGCTAAGTAAAGCATTTAAGAGAACTGAAGACTTACAACAATTAGCAGCATTTGTCTGACATTACAGTCTCTTTAGATGAAATACAGAAGTATTATGATGGATACGAAAGTGGGACAGACAAAATTTTCCCTTTGAAGAAGAGGTAATTCCCCAGAATGGTGGAAGCCTTTGCTTTGACTTTAATCCTTAAGAGAGCTGACACCCTTATGCATGACATCACCCTTACACCCTCACATTGGCCTTAGGACTATATCCTCATTCATGCCTTCATTCAATGTCTTCCTAACTGTCTAATGCAAAGAGGGATCAATCTCTCTGCTGCTCTATCTGGAACAACCTTTAAGCTCAATATTTCCCCTGTAAATTAGATCTATTGCCCAGTCCCTATAAAGGCAGTAAAAGGAGAGACAACTGGTGTCTTGTTTGAAGATAGGAAGTGGTTGAACTTGGTCACACTACCTAGTCAACTCAAAAGGTCTGCATAGGTTTCTTCTCTTGTGAACCATGAATCTCCAGAAGTTCTCCCCAAAACAGAAGGCAGTATGAGTCAAATGTATTTTTCAACTGTCAGTTCAGCAAGTTCTATAACCATGAAACTATACAAATGTGTTTCGCTTTTCTGCAGAATAATTCACATGCACACACAAAACTATACAATTACATCGTGACACAAAATCCTGAAATGTTTAGGTCTCTTCACAGCTCTGGTATTTTCTATTGTATAAGACAAAGAAAGCAGCTTTAAAAAAAAAAATTTAAAAAAAGAAAAGAATAAAAAAGAAAACAAATCCTGCAGAAGGTGCACTGGAATAAAAACTATACCTTCTACCATAATCCAAAGTACCATGGCTACCTAGCATAAGCAGCAAATTTTGCTACTGATATTTGAAATAGTCCTACTGCAACTGATCTTTTATAGTAGGAGAGGAGATGGGACTCTTCTTTTAAAAAAATTTAAGAAAACCTTTCGGGAAAAGAAATCCAGATTCAAAAGATGTTGTGAATGTATCTTAACAATAGGAGCTATACTCCAAAATAAATGGTTAATTTAACCATATCATATCAATGAAAATGCTTATCCTTATTGTTAAACAAGGTTTTAAAAACATATTTATACATACAAGTTCTTTCCACCTTTTAAATAAAAGGCTGGCTGCTTTTTCACAGGACATTTGTCAATATACTCAGAAGTCACCTTAGGTTTAACAAAAAAGATAAACTGAACTACCGATACTTCATCTTTTTATATACTGCATACCAGCTACAGATAGAGCCTTCAGCATTATGATAAAAAGCATCCATGAGCTGTCTTCCTTCCCCCATCTCCCTCCCAGAAAGCATTATTACTGAGAATTTTTCACAGGTGGGAAGAGAGTAAGGAACTGTTTGAAGGTTTTTATTTTCAAGTCATTGATAACTTATTTTAATTAAAACATTCCTGAAACTGCATCTGAGCATTTAGTGGGTGTAGAGTGCAGTGCATACTGTGCTATGCTGTGGGGTCTTGCAAAAGGGAAAAAAAAGTGCATCCAAGCTTTGTAAATGTATTTTTAGTGCCTTGAAAGTTCTCTTGCACAACTAGTTTTATGTCATGCCATGTGCTGACACCTTTGAAATCTTGTCTGAAGTAGCTTACAGCTTTGTCTAAACTGGGATATTTGCACATGATGGTTTATACAATGACTAATTACTCTTCGTGTGTACAGGACTTGGTACAGTTGTTAGGTTTAGAACTGCTATATAAAGCATTAAGCTTATTATGCTCAAAAGAATTAAATTATGCTGAGGCAATTTGATTAGTTGTGTCCAAAGGAAGACAAAGCTGTAATGAACTAAAAGCTTGAAGTGAACACTGTTAACAGTAATATGTCATAATTAAAGAAAAAAAAATTGTTTAACTATTTTGTTGAATCTATTTTCCCTTTTATTTGGTCCATTTGGTGTTCTTGTGAAAATGTTATTTGACTTCAGATGATTCAAAGCATGAAAGTTGATCGAGCTTTCTAACATTTTTTCAGTGTTTATACACACTACACACAATGTTGTGTTCACAATTTGTACCAGAAATTCTGGATTTGTTGGATTTCTTTCAAAATGTTAACTTATAAGCATCTTAATTTAAATTTTCTTGAAACGTCCAGGTCTGTGTATGAATTGTGATACAAAAATTAAATAGCACCTACTCATTTCAGTCTGGCAGAACTAGATGAGTCATGAAGTCATGAAGCTGGTTGATATTTCATTAGAATTATTTTTAATTGAAGCAAACACAAAACCTAGGTGCCTTGTGGTGGTCTGCTAAATGCTGAAGAAGAGAGAAGACTGCTGAAGCAGTGAGGCAACACACTGGGCAAATCAATAGATTCCTGCAAAAGCAGGTTTTGCAAAATCAGCATCTTGCCTTCAGAAGCAGGTAGTGATGCAGTGATGGCAAGTGATGTCTCATGGGCAGCCTTCATATCTGTCCTGGTTTCAGCTGGGATAGAGTTAAGTGTCTTCCTAGTAGCTGGTACAGTGCTGTGTTTTGGGTTCAGTATGA
>JANZLQ010000078.1:12399273-12412732 GCA_026212715.1 Elanus axillaris | reverse complement strand
GGTGGTGTTTAGACTAAGTCAAGGATTTTTCAGCTTCTCATGCCCAGCCAGCGAGAAGGCTGGAGGGACACAAGAAGCTGGGAGGGGACACAGCCAGGGCAGCTGACCCCAACTGGCCAACGAGGTATTCCATACCATGGGACGTCACATCTAGTATATAAAATGCCGGGAATGGGCCTGAGGGGGATCACTGCTCGGGAACTAACTGGGCATCGGTCGGTGGGTAGTGAGCAAGCATCAGTTGTATATTCCAATCCTTTAATTATTATTATTATTAGTAGTAGTAGTATTGTTATTATTATTGCAATTTTATTGTTATTATCATTATTAGTTTCTTCTTTTCTGTTCTACTAAACCTTTTTTATCTCAACCCACAAGTTTTACTTTTTTTTCCCCAATTCTCTCTGCCATCCCACTGGGAGGGGGAGTGAGTGAGCAGCTGCATGGTGCTTAGTTGCTGGCTGAGGTTAAACCACAACAGCACAGCTATTTTCAGCAAAATATAATTTGATAAGCATTTTCATCTCAGCACAATTTAGCATATTTATTCCTTTGTAAGTTTTAATTCCTCTTAAGAGGAATGATCCTATCAACATAAAGAGGTCATAAGGATTGCTGCATGATCAGATTAACCTCTCTTCTACTTCATTGCCTCCAAGCTTTAGATCAGTTCTGCTTGATTTTGGAAACTGTATGTGTGCTGTTTCCAGGCTACTCTTTCCATTTTATTGTTGGGATACTTTATTTATTTATTACTATCTATTTCTTTCTTTCTTTACATTAATATTTATTGGCCCATTCCTACCATATAGCCTGATTCTATGAGGATTACATATCAGCACAACATTTTAGGACTTTGCTATCTCTTCATTGTTCTAACTTCTTTGTAACTAGCTAGTTGTACCATACATATAACATGGATTTACACTGATATTAATAATAATCTCTTTCCTTCTTCAGAATCTGAGGTGAACAAGCACCTGCTAATAATAGGGCTCTTTGCAGTATTTATGCTGAAATTTCAGAGCCATCAGAACTTCACCTTATGACTAAGGCTATATGTATTTACTAATCTTAGCTCACTCCTATAGAAGTTTTTAAATGCTTGCTATGCTATTTGATAGGATAGACGTGGATTTCATATTGTGGTTGCCCTCTGAAGTTGATTACAACAACCCCTAAAATCCCATGCTTTCTCACTGCCTCTGTTGAGCTTGAAACACCCGATTCCTCAAGGTCCTATAGGGGGAACTGAGAGAGGAGATTGACTTTGTTTCCCTCCAAGCTGAAGATATGGAATGAAAGCGAACAGGCATGACTTAGGGTTTTGCCTTGTCAGGGTTTGTGCAGTATGTTTATGGTTCAGGAACTATCTATTAGATATTTAAATTAGTATTGTTATTATTATCCATATGCTTGCTTGCAGCATAACCACTTATGAGCAACAATTCCTTAAAAATATTTCCCTGGCAACTCTTCTCCTGCTTTGCATTGTTTTCCACCAAATAACAATAGCTCTTCAGGAGCAATTTGGCAATTGGGCATCAATATATTGGTACTGGGTTTTGGTTCTGGTTTTGTTATTACCTATATTGTGTGTTATTTGTATTTGTAATATGGTATGTTAAGGCATGTAAGGTATTCTGTATTTGCCAGATTTCAGGCAGGATGTTCAGTTTAATTCTGACTTTTCAAGACTCAGCTTCTCAGAATGATTCAAATCTATTTATTAATTGTTAGGCAGAATAGAAACTGATGCCTATTTATTTCAGCTTGTTAGCTTCAAATGAAATAGGAAACACATGGAAAGTGTGCCTGAGAGTCCATTCAAAATCTGAGCCTGAATTATGTTGGATTCATAGTGCATGGTACTGTATAAACCCATAGCAAAAAGAAAATTTGCATCCATTTTGAGTTGAGCTGGATCCAGGTAGTTTATTTATTATGTGCATGAGATTCACTTATTTCAGCAAATCAACGGAGCGGTGCTTTTTAAACTGTTTACTGTAAAGGTTGGTAACATTAACCCATGCCTAAATGAAGGAACTTTCTTTTGGAAAAGAAACTTGGAGATAAGGAAGTGTTCATTTTCCTAGGAAGTCTGAATTATTGTTGTTTCAGTTCAACCCAAATCAATCATTTTTCTGATTCTCTCCCACTTTCTTTTGTCTCTAGGAAAAAAAATAGTTTACATTATAAGAATAGGTATCAACTTACACACTACACCTGTAATTTTCCATTGTGTTTCCAAGTCAGTATTATTGATATCTTTTAATTTCAACCTCTGTATTTGTTTACTAACACAGTAAGAGTCACAGTATGTAAAACTGCATGTAAACATTGCCATAAGAACTGCTAAAAAATAAAAGTATTTATTTTAATTATATCTAAAATAACTTTCCATGTATTTAATTTAGTCACCTTAAGCATTCATTCTTGAAGAATTTAGTTTAATTTTGGTAAGAAAGCAATTAAAGAGGAAAATTCTCTTCCTGGATTTTTTGCTTGTTTTGCTTTCAATTTTGCTTGTTTTCCCCCTGCCTTCAAAATAACCGAAGTTGTGTGTGTTTTCATGAATGTGTCTTTGTGCAGTGAACAGCTGCAGAAGAAACAAAACAGATTCTGATGAAGGGTGATGGAGGTACTTTCAATGACTAATGCATTTAGCTTTGTATTGTTGCCTGCCTGTTCAACAGCTAAGAGTTAGATAAAAGAAAGCAGTAAAGGAAGAGCTAAAAAAAGTGAGAAAGGAAGGTAAAATAATGGTACTGGTATAACCTCCCCATACCTCTTCAAAGCTATAGAGAAAAGTGCTTCCACATTGGGTATAATGGCATAAGTTCTTGGGAGGAATACAACAGGGATAAGTCAGTAATCCTCAGATCAGGGGAAACCAAAAATTTTAAGAATCCTCCAAATAGGAGGAAGTGTGAAGATAAAGGAGAAAACTATCAAAAAATGTGCCATTGATATCTGTTCAAAACAACGGGGTGATTTGTTGTTTGTTTTCAGTGGTGGGATTTGCTCACAAAGAGGATTTATTTATTTATTACTTTTCCTAAAGGCTTTTTACCTTGAAAAAAATAATATAAACCACACTGTTTCTAAAGCCCTCTGTCAGTGCAAACATGCCATGACAAGTTCCCCCAAGGAAAGTCCAAACCCCAGCTGAAATTCCTGAGTGAGCTATGGTGAATTTTTGAGACTGTTACCTGATTGCTGAATGGAGTGACTGGATTGCAGAATACCAACTTGAAAGGTACAAAAACCTGAGGATCTGTACATCTGGCAGTACAGGTGGCTGCTCTTCAAACCGAAGAGCACCACTGGGTTTTGTTTTCTGAATCCTATCACTCCTTACAAAAGTATGATGAAATTGCAGACTCATCATTGCTTAGCTTCTGTTAAATTTATATTCAATAATATCTTTTCCTGGATTACATTTAGACTACCAAGATGGAGTAGTTTGTAATTAATCCTGCAGTTCAGCTACCCTGATGCACAACACACACTGACTTTCCTTCTTATTGGTGTTTCTTCTTCCAGCGTAACATGGAGTATAGGAAATAAGCAAAGAGGAAGAGAGAAAATGAGATTCAATTGCAGCTCACCTCATCCCACCATAGGATGCAGCCAGTACCTGCACCCAGGCTCAGGGACTAACAGCACTTGCAGTTTGGATGAACCACTAAATTCAACAGACCTTGCAAAACAGCATGCTGCTCAGAGTTGATGAGGAGAGCCAATTCTCTTAAACTGGAGTGATTTCTGGGAATAAGATAGGCTGGATATTAGGTAACCCACATGGAAGCCACAGTTTTCTAGAAATCAGTATGCTTTTTCTTCCTATATCACCATTGCAACAGTTTCAGTTACAAGACAAGACATGAATAATGTCAGCAGCTTGCTGTCCTGATTATTTTCTTGAACAGCAAGCTTGAAAAGGACTGATTTGTTTCCATCTGTGTACCTCTCTACATCTGTTAAGCTAAATAGATTGAAGGGATTGGGAAATACTACCAGACTAAACAGTGTGATTTCTGTGCTTTTTATAGATGGAAGTGACCTAGCTACTCAAAAATAATGTTTTATTTCATGAAGAAGACACAGGTGAGTTGGAATACAGAGTACTATTCAAAGCTTATTCTGTAAGTTATGTCATTCTTATCAAGTACTTCTGAAAACATGTAGCATCTCTGCTGTTGGATACATGCAAATATATTAACAGTGTGAAAGAGGCTCAATTAACTGAGCGCAATGTATCAAATATTAACAATATTGGCTGTTCTTACACCATGTGAATACTAAGAAACTCCTTTAAATGCCTAGTGTTAATAACAATAATTCAACAGCAAAAAGGATACCATATTCTTTCCTTTCCCTCCCCCGCAACTCACTGTGGCTTAAAACAGAATCATTTGTTCATTTCTAGAAAATTCTGCTCTAAGTCTGAATATAGCCTGATGTTAGAAATTATTGTTTTTCTGACTGTATGTTAGGCATATATAAATCTTTGTAGCATAGTTTGGTGTATATATATATATATCATGCAGCTTGTGCTGCTTATGGACTGCAGTTGTAATAAACTTGGAGAAGATCACAGTAGGTCATTCTAGCCACCACAAGCCTAAGCTATCTACACCATCATCATCAAGTTTAAAGTCATTAATCATGTCTGTGTGACATTATATTATGGTAGCAACTATTCATCTGCTTGTAGGTAGACTGTACATTGATGCTGAAGAAACAAAGTCAGCAAAGTCAGAGCATCAATAACCATAGCAAGAATAGAATGGCACAAACATACCTGAAATTCTTGTACTTAATGTTATTTAATCTAATAAAAGCAGTTTAGGTGATGTGCAGCCATGATTTTAAGGTAGCCATATTTCCAACCATCAGGAACTGTAACACTTTAGGCCAAAAAACCTAAACTGGCAGTTTTCTTTATTCTGCTCTGCCTACAATAGAAAATGTTGAGATGAAGGGAAAAAAAAACCCCACTGAGCTGTACTGTACCTACAAAGGGGAGGAAAACAAGGGGAAAATACACATATGGTAATTGCCAGGTTTTGCCCTGATCAAAGTAACTGCCTCATTGTGTCCATTATAAATGTTGTCATGACTTTAGTTCAAACTTTGGCCTTAAACAATGGAGACCACGAAATACATATTTGCTACATATTGAGAATGTTATGGGAATGACTTAAATATTTTATACAAGGGTAGCAATACATCTTGAACAAACATTATCTAGCCATAACATTCTGGAACATGGACTGCTGAAACAATTGTGGCTGGAGAGAGGTTCCTGCAGGAAGACTAATATCCCAAAGTAAATTTGTTTTCAGGTCTCCTTTTAGAAAGGCTTTCTTTTTTCAATTTACTGCAGAAGGACTGTATGGTGTGTGTGGGTTCTCTGTGTATGCCCTCCCCTGAGGGCTTCACTGAGGAAGAGTTATTGAAAATTCACAAGATGCTCTGCGGAGCCAGAATGCCACCAGAAGACTCTGTGAGAACAAGCTAAAGATTATTCCCATATCTTTGCCTTTCTCTGTCCATTTTTTAGACTGGCTGATTCGAGAACATGGGTGTAAAAGGCAACATCTACCTTGGAAATTAAGTAGAGCCTAGACATTGGCAATGATCCAGATACTGCAGCTCAGACATACATACACTGTTAAATTTGTAGAATTCCTTGTATGGCTCTCTGCCACTGTAACTACTGCTATGAAGAACTCTAAGAAAGGTCTTTTTAATATAATAATCTATTGAGCACTAGATCCCACAGTGACTTTCTTAAATGAACTATTAGGAAGTAAGAGCTTCCATGGTTCTGTGAGCTACTAGTGGAACTATGTGATTTTCTCTTTTGTCTCTTTTTTTCAGATTTTTTTAGTGTCTTATTTTTGGTCACAAGTTTCTCCTTAGCCATTACCAGTTTTCAATATTGGCTTATTGTTATTTCCAGATTTCCTTATATGCTGTGCTTATTCTCTTTCCTTTTCATCAGTTTTGTCTTCCTGTTCAATTCTGGTTGCATTTCTAGGAATGTACTGTATGCATCCCACTTTTAGAGAGTAAGACTTTAAAAGGTCTGTGACTCTAATAAAATGCCACAAGACTTTTTTATTAAATGTCTCAAGATTGTATAGAGATGCTTAATTATTTTTAGCAGACAACAAATGCACAATTGCACCAAGAACAACATGGTGATCTCTTATTACTCAACATGCACAAGACTATTTGCCAGATTTTCTGATTTGATGGAATTAGGGAACTGGATGAAACATAAAGTCAATTCACTGCATATTGTTATAACTATTTATATTTTTAGTAGGGATAGTAGGAGTGTTTACTAGGTTGTACGTTTCATTCAATAAGATAACTTCAATAACTGAAGTAATCTTCAGCTGTAACTCCTGATTCTTTTAGGGTTGAGGTAGCAAGAAGACCAGAAATTATTTCTTTCATCTTTGGAAACATGTTTAAAATAAATCACACCAGTCTTGGGCCATTATGTAGACCACAGGCCACCTTAAGCGAAGCCTGAAGATCATCTGAAAGGTTCAGATAGACTAACTTGCAGGTGTTTGTTCTTTTCTTAACATAGATGAGAACACCTCACCCAATTTCTGTGCCTATTGATCAATTTCTTTTCGAATCCCACTCTGCTTCAAAATACTGTCATGTGTGCCTTGAAAGGATTATCAACTACATTTGAAGGACCATCTATCATGCTGCCAATTGCTAAAGAAACCTCACCCTTAATTTTTTAATCTGAAAGAGCCCAGATCCAAATTTACCAAGTGTAGAGTCAGGGAATTCTTGTAAGAGAAATCCTGGATAAAAAATTCATGCTTGCTGGAATCTTGCTGCCTCTGGGATATCTCTTTTAGTAAGCATTCCTTATGAAAGGAGCTGCAAACTGGCTGCAGATATATGCCCTCAGAAATAAACCAGCAATATTTTGTACCTCTGAATTGAGCAACTTTTAATCTCTGGCAGATAGACTAGATAGCAGCTCCATCGACTATTTAGGGGAAATTATAAACTTCTAAAGTTTTGTGGTATTTTGGTGATGCAATCTATTGTAGCTATAGGGATGCAGTAAAACATTTGTGTGTGAAGAAACAGTCCTGAACACTATTATACTGAGATCACTAGAATTGCTAAGAACACTGACGGTCATAAAAACTGGCACTGTGGAAATTTTGAAGCTGTTTTTATCTACTGTTTTCTAGAAGATTAAAGAAGTACACTGAAAAGAAGCAATTCTTTTTTAAATCATCTTTTATTACAAAGAATGCCCATGATAGCTTTTTTCCCACTTCAATATATTTTTTTGTCAGGGACATTACAAAGTTACTTATATAGTACAGAATACAAACTATAAATAAGGCAACTTCCTTTAGAAGAAACAGCAGAACAGCTTTTTTCACTGGACAGATAGTCTTCTAATTCAGTATCTTCAGTGATAGTGTAAACAGAAAAATATTTAAAGAACATTCTGAACTGCAAAAGAGCACTCTAGACATTGGTCTGTTTTTTTCTATGTCTGTAATACACAAACATTTAAGAGACAGCTTCTGCATAGCTGAGATTGTTAAAACCTTACTTTTAGACAGCACCTGAGGCTCTACATTGAAGCTGATGCTACACAGCTAGTCGTGAAAACAGGTAAGTCACTATAAGTGAGGAGCTAAACATTTGTCTTGCCTGCAGGGCACATTGATGGGAAGGTTTTCAGAGGACTTGTTACCGGCAAGTGCTAAATGCTACAAGTTACTCTGTGGGCCAGACTGAATTCAGACAACTGGAGATAATGGGACTATGAAGATAAGTAGCTAGCAACAGTTGTGGCTTGCTTAGCGATACACAGTCTGGTTAGGACACTTAGGACAACTGTGGGAAAAAAACAAAGGATAAAGCAAACAATATATCAAATGGTTTGTGGGCAGTTTTCATTACATGCATGTTCTCCTGTAATGCTGAGAAGAAATAACATGCCATCACTGCTTTTTGTAGAACAAATGTCCAAGCTTTTCCCATAGCAAAGGTACCTGCTCCTGCTATCCTTTCTCCAGTGTTACTGTTTGCTCTATGTAATGTGGTATCTCACTGGAGTCATGCTGGCTTTAACTCTCCAGAGGCAGTTTTTTCCCTGCTTTCCTGCCCTAACAGACTCAGTGTCCTCTCTCCTCTCTTCATTTCCTCAGGTGTCTCGGTCACAACTGATCCAAAGAAAATTTACTGTTGGGATAGCGGCAAGATGTTACAGGTCTAAATTACAAAAACTACAAAAATGACAGTTGCTTATTGAGAAACAGCCTCTAGGAGTAAGCCCTGGACAGGTTACCCACGCAGGCTGTAGTCACCTTGTGACAGAAGGCTGTAAATGATGGGTAGGATGATTAGCCATCAGGCATGACACAGGTACAGTTCACTATGCTTTCGAGAACTATGGATTCAATGAACAACTGCATTTTGTATCATGTCAATGAAAATAGTTTGAGAGGAACTAACACATATCACATTTTTGTTCTCAAGCAGGCTATTTCCTGAGTAGGCATTAAAATCACTATGTTTGGTCATTCTTGCTTTTTTGTTTGTTCTTGATTATTATTAATTTCATGTTATGTTCTTGGAAACTCTCTGTGTAATTATACAGATTTCATATTGGGTTTAGCCTTGGCCTTTGGCATTCAGACATCTGTGTATCTATTTGCTATTTTTTCATATTCTTCTCTATGTATACCTACTAGATTTGATAGGAAGTCCCATTAAAAAGAGAAAGAAAACAATTGCCATTAATATAATACCTGCAGCTTGTCTTAGTCATGGAAAGGTTTTATAAAGCTAAATTAAAACTCATGACAACTAGCTATATTTATTAAAATTAGCTCAGGTTTGTTGGCACAGAAATTAAACTCTGGCATGGCAACTGCATTGTCACTTCTAATTTAGATCATTTTTTTTACTCATTAGTCTTACTTTGTGTATACCCTTTCCTCTTAATGAGAGCAGAAAGAGAACTTGCAGCCTACTGAGCTAGCCATCATAATTGTAAGCTTGTTTCAGGCCCTCTCAAACCACAGTTTTTGTTAATATTATAAGCCAATTTAGCAACAAAGCCCTGTTAATAAATATAGTTCAGTAATGTTTTTAAAGCAGAAGTAAACCAATCTGCTCTTTATGTATTTGTTCTGTGTATAACAGCACAGAAGGTCTTGGTGCAGCAAGATGATATGTTGGTGCAGTTGGATCATATGCTGCCCACATTTGCTAATTGTCACGGTGATTTACTGTTGTGACCAAAACTTTCCTGCTTTTGCATACTAATAATTATACACTGTTTGTAACATTTATGGCCAAAGCATTGGAAATATCCTCTAAGGTTATATCTGTACTAGTAAATTTAATGTGTGCCATGGAACTTCCTGGACATTAAAACTCAATCAGCAGTAGTTTTAAATGGTTAGAATCGTCCTTTACACACTTTTGGCATGTTCCCACATAATTTCCAGGGGCAGTTAAGAGGTTAGCACAAGCAGGTGGCCATTTGCAGTTTGCATGCGGCCACCTTAGTTTGGAAACAAAGCAAATATAATAGCATAGATCTGAGTCGTTGTGTGCCAGTAAGCCTTGGTGGCAGGGAAGGGTCCTGGGAACAGAAGGTATTTATTGATCCTGATAGTTTGACTGTCACAAACACCATACAATATATGCAGAAACAGTAATTTTCTTTAAATTGATTTGTAGTTGTAGACATAACTCCTTGTATATTCAGGTAACAAACATAAATTTACCCCTTCAACAAGGAAGGAGGAGAGAAGGAAGGAGTGGCAGTTGGTCATATGAGTGTCTAACTGCTGGTGTCTTGGTTAAGAAGCTCTACCAGGTCCTCCTGACCTGCCCTCAGGAAGGGGTGACTTGTTACCACTGATTACTTTATAGCTCTCAGTACTTGATTGGGAGTGGATTACATTGGATTAAAATAATGAGTGGCTCTTTACTTTTTAGGACAAAAGCATGAAGCTCACTGGGAATGATAATGTAAGGCTATTTTAGCTATATAATAAAATTTACTTTTAACACATGTGCGGGGAAAGGGTTGCTGAATGTTTTAGGCAGGCAAGGTTAATTTAAGTTGCTTGCTGTATCTGTATAGCTCTTTAGAACTTTTTTGGTTTAGATTAAAAAAACAGTTCTCTTGAACGGAGAGGCAGTTTCTGTATAAACTTGCTCTCTTCTGCTCGTTTCCATATAGGAGAGAAAACCTGAGGATAGTAAGCAGTGTGCTGATTCTCATACTTACTCTATATTAAATTGTTCCTTTATTCCTGTGCTTACAGGCAAAGCATGCTTTTCATTTTAAATATCACAGGATCTGAGCAGAATCATGATCCTGCTTCACAGATGATGCTTATTAATTTCTCAGATTTTCTCAAAGTGGAAAAATCTTGAACCCTGTCTCTAAATGTTGTGGGGGTTTTTTTGTCTACTTGGGATTTTTTTCTGGCCCCTGTTGGAACAATAAAGACTACAGTTTTCATTGGATTAGTGCAATTCAATGAATTTGAAATAATTAAAATACCATTATTAAGAAAGACCTTTCAGCATCTAACCATTATGTGAGGATCATAGTCTACTTGCCCAAATATTAACTATGTTTCATCTTTTTAATCCTTTATATGGCTCTTCAACTTCTGAAAATGCTTCCCAGGTTAAATATTCAATAGAAAACTGGGTGTAATTTTAAACACTGGCATGGCAGAAGCACCTGCAAGGGCAGTAGGAATGGGGAGCCAGATGTAGGGATGGGAGAAGAGAAGAAGAACGTGCTGGTTCTGTTCTATATTTACAAAAATACAAATAGCAGGGAAAGAAGTTTCTTATCAATCTAATGCTCATTAAAACTGTATACAGTTCAACTAGTACCTCCAAATGAGGCTTCTGTAAGAAAAATTGTCTTAAAGCAGTATACTATTAGTCCCATTACCAAGTTTCTTTTTTCTAGATGTAATTATTTCTGTTTAAGGTTTAAAAAGTGGGGCAAAATTTCCCTCAATATTCCTGGTTCCTCACAGTAAAATGTTTGTGTGACCTTCCCGGTCACTAAAGAACCAGTGTATAGGCTATTCACTGACTCTAATTCAACTTCCCTAGATGACTATTTCCTTGAAATGAGTACAAGGAGAGTCATCTGAGTTACCATAGATATTCTTTCTTAGCAGAAGAAAGGTGCATGGAAAATAACACCTAAATCAGCAGTAGTACTGTATATGCTCTTAATCTGAGCTGCATAAATCACAATTTTAAATCACAATCCTCTTTCTTCCTCTTCTCGTCTCTGGAGAAGCAGAAAAGAAATCACAGATAACCAAACCAGATTTCTTCTGTGTCATTTGCACTGGAAATGACTAGAAGGAGTCAGCACACACAATTAAGCTGAGGGAAGTAAAATTTTGGCCATGGACAGAAAGAGTTGGATAAAGGCTAGAAATGAGTCAGAGATGACCCTAAGATAGCAAGCTTATAACTCTTAGAAATTCCTCCCAAAGGACAAGACTTCTGTTGGTCCCATGGTGATACTGTGAAACGCCAGCCCACTCAGGAATTTATCTCTGTTTATTAAAAGTCCTTCCTTCCAAAGAGCTCTCACCTTGTGAAATGAGTGAGGGGCCAGGAGACAGAGCTGAGGAGGGGACTGTGTAGGGCAGGAGAAGCAGAAACAGGGCAGAACAGGTGCAAAAGAATATTGTTCATTTTGGAGTTAGGGCAGCAGATGTGACTGCTGACGAGTGAGAGTTCTAGAAGCTTCAGAGGATGATAGCCACAAAGCATACTGGATACAGAAGAATGTGTTCATTAATATAGTACCTCATACATGCCAGGGCTAGGGAAAGGCACGGTTCACTAGATGCACAAGCACATTTTTCTTAAAAATGTCATCATTGGATGGCATCACGATTCATGACTATAAAGGCAAAAGTGCTGGATTTGAGCAATGAGGAGAAAAGTGATCACTAATGGTTCAAGAGAATTTATTAAGGGAAGATGTGATCTTTAGACCTAGTAAGCCACCTGGGTAGTAGCCTAGAGATAAAATGAGAAGAGACTAGTTAGAGCTGTACAATACACACGAAAGTGATCTGCATAGAGGTTAAAACATTTTAGTTGTCCACATGACATCAGCCACAGTCATCTTTTGCAAGACCAAACATGTTGTTAAACCTGGCAGAACATTACTTTAAAAAAGAATAAAAAGAAGAAAAGCCCAAAAAACTTAAGCTATGAAGAAAGTGCTAAGATTGCTGAATCATGGTTGTATACTTTTTGCTTGTTTTACACTGAATATGAGGCAAGATCTCTACTGTACCCAAATTAGCAAATAGAAAAAGAAATACTGAGACAATAGATTAGGCAAAGAGACAGTAGGACCATCAGGTGAGGACAGATTTGCAAAAGCTGCGGATAATGTGATACAGAAATTTTTAGGTAACTGTGTCACATAGGAAGTTCTCCATGCATTCTGTGATTCTCTGTGTGCTGAACATCTGAAATCTCATATTTGTTGTTAAATAAGTGGCTGACCGATATGAGTGGATTTCCAACAGCAGGCAGTGGATTACAAGATGTGGTTTCTGCCTAGCAGCATGAGTTTTCCTTACTCTCTGTTTCCAAATTAGGGAGTTGAAGAGTAACCACAGTACCTCACCAGTGCCACACAAGTTCCCATGGACCCAGAAGGGAACTGGGAGATGAAGTGCACCATGGGAGGCCAAAGCCTACTTCCTCCGTCATGTAGCTCCCAGTAGATTTGGAGCTGGCAGAGGAGACAGCGTAAGCATGGGTGTCTCTGACGGTATCTGAGTAGCACAAAAGGGTCAAGAAACAGTTGAGGTCTTGAGGTCCATTGAAGAATAAGAAGTTGCTAGAGACTTTGTTCAATCTCAGTGAGGAAGTAAAAGACAGACTGGAGGCAATGAAATTAAAAATTAGAAGAAGAGGAGCCTTAAACAATGCCTGTAAGCTTTCAACACTAAGATAATGTAGCTGAAGAAAAGAATGAAAGCAGAGCAGCAGTTTATGTTGTGTATGGAGTGATCACAGCACACTTGTGTTGACAGAGGAAGAAATCAGTGAGCAGGGAGAAGCTAGGGGTGAAAAGAGTACTGAAAGGGACTGGGAAGTTTAGGCTGGAAAAAACTGAGTGCTTTGATAGATGAATGGGTTTGGAGTGAAGAAAATGCATTCATTTCCAGTTTCAGCCCTAAAAATGAAAGAAGAAAGGGGAGGGAAGGAGGGAGGGAAGGAGAGAATGAGGGAAGGAAGGAGGGAGGGAAGGAGGGAATGAGGGAAGGAGGGAGGGAGGGAAGGAGGGAGGGAAGGAAGGAGGGGGGGAAGGACGGAGGGAGGGAAGGAAGGAAGACATGGTATTGCCCACCCTTTTTTT
>JANZLQ010000078.1:12373525-12387051 GCA_026212715.1 Elanus axillaris | reverse complement strand
CCCCCCCGACAATTTGCACTTGAAGGTCCTGGAATAAAGGTGTTTAAGGCTATGATTTCTGTATAGGAAAAAAAAATTCATGGCTTTAGCTGTAAAGACAGCCAGAATCACTTCACACCAAAATTAATATCAGTTGCTCGTTTCTAATTTGAACATGAAGGTAGCTTTCACCCGTTTGTGATGAATTAGACGTACATTAGTGGCAGAGAAGTTATATTTGCATTTCAGGTTACAATTTAACTACTGTGGATCCAGAACTGAAGCAAACAACCTGTGTTTTCAACTCAAAAACATACTATTAGGATGGTATCCATGTCAGACAAACATAGGCAGCTAATGTTACCATAGTGGGCCACAGCTGTAGAATATAGGCTATTTATTTTGTTATAATGAATTAAGTAACAGAATTCTGGCTTGCCTCATATGAAAGGACTTTTCAAGCAACAAGTAAGTGCATATACTAGGTGCATTACCACAGAATATTTTTCCTATAGTCTCCATAAAATAAAAATGCCTGGTAAAAGATAAATAATTTGATGTTGCTTTTCTTGTGGAAGATATTTTGAACAGTGCAAGATGAAACAAATTCAATTTATACCTTCAGATAGAATAGCTTCAGTAGAAGCTGTCAACCTTTTTTAGCAGAAAAAGGCTTTTTGCTACTTCTTTTCAGGCCTTTGAACTGTAGGACTACAAATCATATTAGTAATTGGTACGTATATGAAGGTGTTTAAAGGCTAACATCAATGACTAAAGTGAAGATAAGAGTAACCAATCTATTACTATGACAGATCCAGTACTGAAAATAAGCTTTATACTATTTTAATGCACTTAAATAACATGGTATCTATTTCAGTTGAAACTTAGCCTCCAAAAGAGAAATTAGTGCTTTGAAGTACAGAATTAACAAAAATACCCTGAAAACACCTAGGTTAGAGTTTCACAATCTGTCTATGCACTGCTTCTCACAGAACTGCTTTTTTGAAGGAATGTTTTGTGCAGTTAAATATATGCGGGAAGCCCTATAGAAAAAAATCTGACAAATGCAAGAGTGAGTACTGATTGTCACCTTGAGTGCCTGGACTGAGCCAACAGGTCCACTTTATTAACGCAGCATGCTGAAGTAAAGGGAAACGCTAAATGAATAACAGGATGCAAATGGGGGGTGTGTAAATTCCTGCGGAAAGTAAAATATAAACGTGTAATCATATGATCTTGCTTGAAAGGAAACCCAAGTTTTTGCTGTAACAATAGATATTTTTTCAAAGAAAACACTTGCATTTTTCCAAGTTTAAATAATCCAAAGTGAATGTCTGTTTTCTGAAGGCGGAAGTTGGGGGGGGGGAAAGAACTTTTTTGTGAAAGACATCTCAAGAAGTTACATCAATTTGAATAAATGTACCTCAGTGAGATGTTGACAAGGTTTTTTTGTTCTTATGTTAAAGCTAAGTGTATATATTAAGAAAAAAACAAACAAAAAACCAAACCAAAAAGCGTCTTCCCCTGCCTCCAGTCATTGAGATGGTACAGAATTTTCTTCAGAGCTAGAGGCAGAGGAGTTTTTCCATAGTGTTGACTGAAACATGGTAGACTTCTGCATGCTTACCATATTTCAGGTTGTAGGAAATAGATGTACATTTTTTTTTTTAATTTTCCCTCTTCTGCAACCTCAAAACCTCTTTCTTCTGTTGGTGATTTTATTCTGTTGTGTTTGATTGTTGTAGTTTGCTAGTGAAGTTATTGTGCTGCTAAGTGATCCTTCTGTATCACTACACTTTACATACACTAGTTCTCTGTGGTCAGGTTAGTCTCAAGACCACATAGTGTCAGAAGGCTTTCTGTATCCTCATGTGAAGCACTCTGGCATATTCTTATGTGTATGAATTTGACCTTGTAGTCAAGAAGGAAATTTCAGTAGTGGCTTAAAATAATGTGCGTCAAGTCTGTTTCTTTATAAAGTCAAAGTTCTTGAGTGGTGAGTCAAAGCTAAGAAGTGATTTAAGGTGGTGTTGCTTCTCAGCTGTGTGGTGCTACCTGTCTGTACTGAAGTGGATTAGCAGTCCTCAGAGTCAAGCAGGTTAGCGTAAATCACCACTGGAGTATTTATTTTGTGCGTGTAAGATACTTTCTGAAAGTGGCTTAAGGCAAGCTTTTTATTTTTAAGAGACTAAGATAAATCAGGCAGGTGTCTGCTGACAGTCACTAAAGAAAGACTTGATATGTTGTCCTGGTATTATTTCACTCTGTTTTGATGTTAAGTGCCCATACATGTGTGCATTCAGCGGTGAAAAATATAAAGTGGAATACAGGACAACAGTTCTTTGTGTGGGTGCAGGTTAGTGTGAGTTCAGTATCTGGAGCACAACTGGACGATCGTGTAGGCGTAGCCTATGTTCCCCATGCACACTAAAGGAAAAAGCCCTTTTGCCTCTAGCTTTGGTCCTATATGATGAATTGATAATCATTTGACTACTTTACTGCAGTAAGGAAGAACATTTATAATGAGTCTTCTCAGAGTTTTGGTGAAGCGGTTAGATTAAAGGGATAAAAGTAGAGTTTGTAAGATTGATCACTATTTTTAATGTTAGGGGCATGATTTTCTTTTAAGGGTATACTGAGAATTAAGGAGAGGCTTTCAGAGTCTAAAATGAAGTAGCTGTGCTATGTGTGTGTATCAATACATTAGAAACAAAAATTAGCATGTTGCTTATTAATTATCCTTTCATCCATTTCAGTAAGAATTCCTGTGGTTTAAAGTATGTGGTTTTTTTTCCCTCTTGCTTATTGGACAGTGTTCTGCAATTACAGAAGAAAGTCTCTGCTCAAAATTAGTTTAGAATTGGTTTCTTATGTTGTATGCAAGTGATTCTGGCAAGCACAGCAATAACAAAATAATTAAGAATTTTTTCCAGTAAGTTTGCGTTGCCTAATTTTACTTTGTAATATAATTAACACACATTCCTTGGCATAACATAGCTTAAATTTGCATTGCACCCATTGTCACCACATAAAATATTTTCTTTGATATAACGTATTTTTCCTGTGATGCCCACTGCTCTATCATACTGTGTATTGGAGAGAATAGACTACATGTGATTCCTGCTCTGGAGAGTATAGCTGAAGGTAAGATGTACAGATGGGAAAGACAGGCGAAGTAGGAGACAATGTATTTATTCTGTCACATTGAGAAGGGCTGCAAGATGTCTACAGTCTAGCAGATACAGATAGTCCTTCTGCCGGGTGTTAGGTGGTGGTCTGAAACAGAAACCTGAAAGTACAAACCAACTGATTAAAAATCAACCTGTTAAGGCCAGGATAATACAGCAGATCTGGCCTGGCTTGCTTTTATTTCAGTGTTACTATATTTACCTGCCTTGTTTATCTAATGCAGCTTTCCTTATATATATATTTTTTTTAAAGTGTGACTTCCTTTTCACGTTACCCTCTTTCCCTGCTCTTCCTGCTGCATATGTAGATACATCTGACTCCCACATCAGGAAAAGCTAAAGGGTAGAACGGTGGAGTCAGGCTGCACTTGCTGCTTTCGAGTGTTTGTGTTGATGCCATATAGGAATTTACTGTTACCAGCAGCTTCTGGTGGGCTTGACTAGTGTTATTTGATTAATGACTCAGTCTTGAGCCATTTTTGTACTCCCAAGGTAGAAAACAGCCCATAGTTTGAGAAATATTGTTTGTGGGTTTTGTAGAACACCCTCCAGTTTTGATGTGATGAAGTTAAATGGAGAATCCACCATATCTCTTGGTGATTCTTCTAGCAGATATACCATCCTGTTAAAATATTACTCAGATTTAAATTTGCTTGGTTTCCAGCCTTTGAAGTTATGTCATTATTTGTCTAATTTTCTTTTCTGTATTCAGTATTTCTACCATGCATATGAATTCATTTTCACATTTTTGAAAGCTGCTTTGAATCACATCTGAGAATTGGAGGAAAAAAAATAATTTAAAAAACCTAAACAAACCAACTATGTTTCCTTTAGTACTGTGTTCCCCCAGCCCTAATATAAAATTATTACAAAATGTAATAATAATGTAAGAACCTTGAATTGTATGGTTATTTCAGTATCAGCCTATTGTACCATTCAGGTTATTTCCTAATCCATGCTTATTCTTCCACACTGCTATACTTGTCTTTTTTCTTCTTGTTTTTTTCCCCCTGAACGTTTTCCCCCCCGCCCTCAATCCCCCAAGATTCATACTGAGCATTTGTGGCTGTCTGTTGCAGGCTATTTTAGCCTGTATTTTACGTAACAGAACATAAGTAGGGATTTAGTCTTTGAAGCCCTAAATTCTGATCCTCAAAAATG
Source organism: Elanus axillaris (assembly GCA_026212715.1). NCBI lineage: Eukaryota > Metazoa > Chordata > Aves > Accipitriformes > Accipitridae > Elanus > Elanus axillaris. Next base: position 12,382,723 of record JANZLQ010000078.1, on the reverse strand, counting down.
ATTAGAGCCATGTAGCTGTGACATCACCTTAAATCTCAAAATATGTATGTTTTCACTGTTAAATGCTCATTCTTAGCTTGCTCAGAAACATTTTATTTTTAGGAGTGCTGTGTCACTAGGCACATCGTGCAGCTAGGCAGCCCTATACCCCTATGGATTGATATAATTGACATTTAATATACTCTAAACCAAGTATCTAAAATTGAAAATTCTGTTTATATCACAAAGTAAGAACTTAATATGTCAATATATTTCTAGGATAAAGAGGAGAAGCAGGGTACAAATACTGATAGTTAATGTATTTTTCGGATTTTCTTTTCCTGTAGTATTTCAGTGATCAATGTTAATCATTGTTAGAACTTCATTTGCAAGGAAGAGAAAGAAAAGGTGATCTCTTCTTCTCTGCACTATATGTATTATTTAATCAAAGGAATATGGAAATTCAGTGTAGGAGCCTCTTATGTTCCACAAAGCTGTTGTAAAATTTCTTGGAAGCCCTGTCCTGGTATGCAGAGCATTTGTCTTTTCTCTGTAGCCCTTGTTAATAGGGAGATATGTTTTAAGCATACTGTTCTGGGTTTTGCTCTGGATACCTCTTGCAGTGAATGTTCTTTCGTTTGCAAGATCAGAGCCTAGAATATAATTTATCTCGTGCTAACCATGTAAGTGTTCTGGAGAGTGACATTGTTAGGGTTAGTATGACATTCAAACCCAGAATGGGTAGCAAGATAAAAAGGCTGGTCTCAGGAAGTACTGCTGTTTCTGTGACACTATGTATTCCAAATCCTGTAGTTTTTGTTAACAGTTTTATTGCTATCTGTAGCACCTAAAGATAATGGGATTTGGAGCTTTTTGGTTTTGTTGTACAAACCGCAGTAACTGTTGATCCCTCCTCCAAAGACAGTTTGAGCGGAGAAGTGTAATTAGAGGTAGCACCAGGCTCTCAACATCTGTCTTCCATGGGCTTCATGATTCATCCATTTGAATTTGTACAAGTATAGTTTGCTTGACTATGACCTTAAAAATATGTCCTGGTAATTTCAGACTTCAGTATGAGTACACTTTAAAAATGTGTACAAATAATCTGTTAATACTGGAATAGCTTTTAATGCTGTGTGTGCCTTTATGACTCATCAGTTTTCCTCCTGTGTATGCTTGTTGATAGGAGAAATGCCCTAGCTTTTCCTGCTCAACTTTATCCGTATTCTGATAAGGGAATAAGACTTGCTTGTATGATTGATCTCTGTAGATGTTTGCAGCTCTAGCCAGTTATAACACTGTTTATTTTTCCTGAGTAAACAAAAACTTTAGCTCTGTTAAAGCAGTTCCTGCTCTGTCCATGCTTCCATAGAGCACTAAGTAGTTAAAGAAGGATTGCTGTGTGAATTGTTTTCAAAATCTAGCTAGATAACTAGAAGCTAATTCTAGTTACCAGAGCTTGGTTGTTGTAATGGATTAATTTATTATTTCTTTTTAAGAGAATCTGAAAAAGGTAAAAGAAATAACCAATTTCAAAAGTGCTCTTCAGGGTTTCAGATGATTTATTGATAATTGTTTCCTGGGAAAAGCCTTCCGGGAGTTCCTGCGCTTCATTGCAGTGATGGACTGTCCAAGCTGTATATTTTAACAAGGTATTATGTTAATGATAAAACCTACCATAGTTATTCTAGAAACTTAAATGAAATAACCCTATTCTAGTTCTTACAGTTTATCTGAAACAGCCTTAAGAAAATGTAGGTTTCCTGTTTGCCAGCTGTGAACATTAAAGGGGATGTACAAATAGGAATTAGTTGCCCTCAGTGATGCATGCTGAACTCTGTTTTTAATTGAACAAAGAGATGCTCATTTTTTTCCACTGAATAATTGCCTCTTGAAATTCAACCCATGTGCCTTTTGAATCGTGCAGTGCTGCACACTTTATGCATGGCATCATGTAACATCTAATAAGCTGAAAGACATACATACTTGGCCCCTCAAGACAAATTCTAACTGGTTGCATAAAGGAGGAATTTACTGGAGCAAGTCCATGGCCTAGCTGGTCAAATATTCTGACTCCCCCCTCAGACTCCACTGTCACATCTTCAGTGGTATAATTCCTGTGGTCCAGCATGAGACACTAGCTTTTGGTATTGAAGTATTCAGTTTCAGTGAATTCAGTTTTGCCTCTTGGTGTCTACATCGGAGTTACAAACTGAAGGGTGATATCTATCCTTTATTGATTTTTTTATTTTTTTTCCCCTCCACTGTGCCACTTAAATATTTTGCATGTTTGGAGGAAAAGATAAGGGTAGCACCCAGTCTCCACCTTGCTTATACCATTTGTTGTTTGGTGTGCTGTTATCAGACAATGATAAGAGATGTGCCTAGAACAAACAATCCCAGTCTTTCCTTCTTGTCCTCACAACTGCTCTTAATTTTGCTTTGATACCATTATGCTCTGTATGGTGCTATATGTAGTCTCTTACCAGAGATCAGGCTGTTGATTTGATCACACTAAAGGATGTTGAAATGCATCTGGTGTCATACAGTACACTGATACTGAAGGCTTTTGTTAATATAGATTATTGACCTATTTAATGGCAAACTTTGTAGACAGTTGGAGCCTAATTTATATAATTTTGTGTTTTGTAGCTGATTCTTCAGAAGGATAGCAATGTAAATATGAATTCCTGGTCAGTATGTTCAGGTAGCATAAATTCTAATGAGTTATACATAGTGATGTGCAAGGAAAAAAAGTTGCCCCTCTTCTGGCACCCCATCAGCATTTGAAGGTAGGACACAAGGCTTATGCTCTCCTCAGGAAGGGTTTGAGCCCTGTGCCTGTAAGAGTTTTTAGGAATATATCAGCCTGTGTATTTCTGAAGTGTCCCCCCCTTTCTCTGCTTGTCTCAAGCTGTATTAGCTGTCTGCGGGCCCTCTGCTGGAATGCTTGCAATTATCTGCCTTCAGTGTTAGGAAGGAGCATCAGCTACCCTGAATCCTTCCGTGGTTTTGTGACATGGATGTACTACTCTGAAATGGCTACTGCCTTATTTAAGTGAAGAACTTCTTCCTCAGCTTTTACCCTACAAGAATAGTAGTCTTATTCATCTGTAGACTACGGGCAAATCATGTCTGACAAACCTGACTGCCTTCTATGAAGGATGCCTGGTTTTGTGGACAGTGGGAGAGCAGTGGATGTTGTTTCCCTTGACTTTAACAAGGTCTTCAGTGTTGACTCTCATTGTTTTCGTAACACCAGGCTGGTGAGTTAGGTTCTCTCCAGAGCACCTCTCCAGTTCTGACCCAGTCGATCCATTCCTCTTCCCCTCTGTGTAGTACAATTGAGGTCTAACTGTGGTAACCTCAGTGGCAACCTGTGAAGCACGGGGGGTGACTAGAGGTTTCTGCAAGGGACAGACTTGTCTTTCAGACTGAGGACATGCATGTGGATATGTCCATGGGCCTTGACAGTGAAATAAACTGGGGATAAGTCCCATGTCCCAAGTAGAGAAAAGAGAGTCTTGAGCTGGAAAGGAAGCAACCCTCCAAAAGCCCACTTGACTCCCTTGCCATGCTTCAGTCATTGCAGAAAGACTTCTGTTAAACTGCTGAAGAGTTTTGAGCTGGCATAAAAAAAGACAACTTATTCTCTTTTGGTGAAATGTATGGGTTGTTTTCCTCAATTTAAATAAGAGCTATTTCTGTTAGAAAGTGCTTATTCATTAATACCCTTATATGGCAAGGCTTAGACTTCAATGGTCTTGTAAAGAAACCTTCCAAATCCACCTCCATACCTTTTAAATGTAACAGTGACAAAACTCAACATCGCATTTTACTAGTAGAATAATTAAACTGTCCTGTTTTATACATGCATGTAATTGACTGTTTACTTTTTTCAGGTAAAATCATAGAAAAATTCCCCAAAATTCTATGAAGTTGCTGTTGATCCATGAGTTGGGTTGAAGCCAAAGTTAAGACATTGTTTTAGTAGGGGAAAAAAAACAACAACCAACAAACCCAAACCAAAATGGATTTGAGTTAATCATTGAGTACCAGGTCCAAGTTTGAGTGAGATGAGTTCCTCACTGAAACTGATAGGTAATAAAATAACTGTGAACTGTAAAGAGAATTTAAAAATCACTTTAGATTGCTAGGCTTAATAATGAAAAATGACTACTGATGTATAAAACTGAGAGAACAGTTATTTCAATAAGATTTTTTTTTTAGTGAAAGGTTTAACCGTTTGTTTCAGAATTAGTGATTTAATTAAAAAAAAGATCTATGGTGTTAACTGTCATTTTCTACTTGGTATTAACCTGTCTTTTCTACAAATCAAAAACATAACAAATAGATGATGATTTTTAAGGAGTAGGTAATGTCTGGTTAGCTTTATGCATGTAAACATTCTGTGTTGTTCTAATGCATGGAAAAATTAAGTTATAGGAAAAGAAAACTCTGTTTTAGGGACCAAAGGTTCAAAAAAACTAAAAATATGATCAGTAGGTACCTCTGTGCATCTAGGCTCAACTTCCCATAGATCTCATTCCACAGGGAAGTAAATCATGTTCTGTTTTGAGTTTTCATCCCTCACTTCAAAAAAATTTAGCAAGCTTTTTTTCTCCCCTTTTTGTGGCTAAAGCAGTATCATACTAATAGGTCTGATGGTTAATTTACAATTTACAAGCATGCACCTCTTGCTGACTTTTTTTTCTGTAGAAGCAAGGAAGATGTACCCAGACAAGCAATTGAATGGGAAATACTTCAGAAGAAATGTGGCTGTGCCAGGATATGGTTTTGGTGATTCAGCAGGTGACTTTTGTTTCTGTGGTAGTTATGGAACAAGGGTTCATTGCCTCTAAGTCTGAAACCACAAGCAGTATACGGTTTGGTATGTGGTTGTTAAGCTTCAAAGCCCAAGTGAGAGTTGACAAATTTGAACAACTGCATGTTTCCTGAGATTTACTTTTCTGTTTTAAAGTAAAAGATAAAAGCAAAAGTAAAGTTATATTCCCTATGTGTGTTTAAAAAAAATAATAATCCTGGCATCAGGTGCATAGGTACGACTGGCTAGCCATAAAAGCGCTGCACTCTAGTTGCTGTTCTGCTGCGTTATAGCTATGCCATGTACAGTCATTCTTCAGGGTTTTTTTTTCCTCAACTCCAGGCTCTGCTTTAAGTTGAAGAGAACTACCACTGATGTATTAGAAGCTCAGGAATTCCCAGACAGCATATAGGTACCTTTGACCCTTTCAGACAAAGGCATAACAGTTTATTGCTGATCTGACACTTCATGGTCCTGTAATCTTCTGCCTACTTCTTGTTCTCAAAAATGGCTGCTTGCCTTTCAACTCCCATACAAATCTTGTTCTGTCTCCCTCTTACATCCTCCCAGTCTGGGATCCTGATGGGGGTATTCTGAGCAAGAAGCACACACATGCTTTTGTAGGCTTTAAGGGAATGGGCTTTTATTGCATAGTGGTTATGACAGCTTCTGACTTTTTTTTCATTTTTCTTTTCCTCTTCTTTTTTTCTCCCGCCCCCCAGCTCAGTGGCTTCTAATGCCTACCATACACATAAACTAACTCTGAAGTGTCTTGCATAGCACAGTTTAGGAACATCTACTTTAGGTAGTGCAAGTGTTTGTGAACAAAGACTTGAGTCCCCCAAATGCAGTGACTGAAATCTCATTTTTGGAGGTAGGCACATGCTGACTTAGTGTGGTGTTTCTGGAGTGATTAATTAGCAAGCTGTGAACTAAGTTCAGCATCGCTCAGTCACTTAAGGAAAAAAAAAATACACAACTTGGTTGTTGGTTTTTTCCTTCTACTTAAGAAAACAACAGTGTGTTAAGTACCACTTTGTGGCAACTGAAGATATGTACCCCATTTAAGGGAGACTACTGCATAAACACTTAACATTCCACTTTTAATGCTGTTACTCTTTCTTTAAAAAGCAACATTAAAAAGGATAAGAACATAAAATACTCTGAGTTTAGCTGTCCCGTGCAGTGGAGGTTGAGTTGGTTTTAATCGTGTTGTGAGCAATTCAATGGTGTATAATGTTTTTTCAGATCTTTAACAGATTTTTTTATTTATTTAACTCTTTTAATGGTCTTAAGAGAAACACCAATCCGCTTCAACAAACAGTTCGGGGCTTGCTGATCTTCATTTTGGGAATGGCTGAAAAGAAATTAGCCTGAAAGCTGAGGAAAATATACACAATATGGTTAAATTTCAAGTTCTTGGGTTATGTGAATGTTTTAAAACAGGTTTTTATATCTTTATGGTATACATGTTAGGCAAATCTAGTAAAATCTAATGTCTTTGTTCTGTAAAGTGCTTTTAAAACCAGTAAGTGTGTTTCTTCAATGTCGTAACTTCAGCCATGTTTAAGAATGCCATAGCCACTCTTCATGCTTTTAAAGGAAACACCGACTGCGTGGGTGTGATATTGTAGAGTACAGAATTCAATTACTCTGCAATTTATATTCTGCAAAGCATATTGCTCGAAGTGCGCAGCAGGCATTTTTGTATAAGCCAGTAGGGTTAACATCATCTGCCATGTAACTGACTTGATAAACTGTCCTGCTTCTGATCTCACATGGAGTACTAGAATGTCATGCAAGGTACTGAAAATGTAATGAATTCTATAGATGTGAAAAAAAAACCCAATCCTAATTTGTTACTTTTGGTCATAATTTTTCTGTAGTTTCTAATACAACCTTACTGTTTAGTAGCAGTAAATTTTATAGACAGTAGCAGCTGTGACTTCAGGAGCGGGATTTAATTTTTAAATTTCTTGGGGTGGGAAGAGAAAATAGTAAGAGCTCAGGCGTTAAACTGCTGATGCTCATGCTAGTTTTCCATTTTAATACATCTAGCACTACAATGTTGGGTTTCTTTTCAGACTTGTGACATTTCTGGTACCTCAAAAATCAAGAGATCTCTGTCAATAAATTTTTAAGGATAAACTGCTGATGTTGAGATTTGTATATTTTAGCTGAATTAGGAAAAGTTTAGAACACTGTCAACAGGCTTTCCAGTTGCATTTAGCCTGATCTGTATATTTTGAAAACGTTTTAAAACCAGCACTTGAATTCTGAAGTGAGTTAAATATTTAAGAGCAGAATAGACATTTGCTTCTCTCAAACCGTATCAGAAGAAAAGGTTACTAGGCAGTTTTAGTTCATGATATGATATGGTGTTTCTGTTGCTGTTTTAACATTTTTGCATTAGTGATACAGAAACATTGACTGAGAAAATGTTTAAAAAAAAAAAGTGGCTAATTGCCTGGGCTTTGAGTACTATGTTGTGCAAGGTGGTTTCCTTCTCAAACATAACTTGTGCTTGCTTAATTGAAAGTGCTTGCAGTAGTGGGAACAGGCTTAAAAAAAATACCTAACCCTGATCTTGGTTTGCCTTACAGCCCAAGTAAAGGTTAACTTTTGTAAACAATAAAAGGCCTTGACTGTAAAGAAGAGAAAAATATTTGGGAGAGTGGGCCTGTGTGTGCATGCAGATCACCCTTCACCGACTGGATCTCAACTGCCTGCTCATAAAATGTGATTTAGGGTATGTTCAGAATCAAAAGTTGGGGCAAAATTTCAAGTGATGAATGCATGAAATAGATCAGTAGTATTTTTGATCTCTTCAGCAAATGCTTTTCCAGTAAAATATAGACTGTAAAAAACATAAAAAATTGGAGCCAACACTGGATAAAAGCAGAGGACACTTCTACAAAATCATTAGGATCCTTGGTCAGAGAATTAAGTAAGACAGACACCCGGTAAAAGAGAGAGAAGGCTATAAAATCTGTGTATAAAAAAGAGAAGTTTAAAAGCATAGTAAGACTAACAAAGAACAACATTTTACATTAAGCAATAAGGAAGCCTGGGAAAAGATGGAATGGTGGAATATTGTAATAACTGTTATAAGCTATATGGGAAAAATAAATCAACCAAAGAGTTGGATTGCTAATAGTGTAAAAATGTGGTGAGCCTTACACTGCCTCTTCTAACTTAAGAGAAGAAAGTATTAGAGATACTAATGACCGAAGAAGTGCCTGAGGAGGCAAACTTCTGAAAATAATATGACATCAGGCTCTACCTGTTATGTGTGCAAGAACACTGGAGGAATCTTGTAAGATTTTTTTCTTGCAGGATTTGAATCTGCCTGAATTAGACCAAAACAGAAGAATGGCAAAAAAACTTGCACAAAATGGGGTTTGAGAGGAACCTTAGCAAGTGTTTCTATTCCATACCTCCCAACTGCAAATTACTTTGTTGTCATTTTGTCACCTGCAACATCCATTTCAGTCTGTTTGCTAGTGCAAAGGAGATGTGTTTCTGGTGCTACCATTTACTTATGTTTTCTTTCATCAGTTCAAGCAGCAGTGCTGAGGAGGAGCTCACATTGTGAAATGCATCTCGTCTCTGGAACAGTATGGCTCAAATGAGTCGCTATATCTACATATAAAGACTTGAGTTTGGGAGGGCTGTTACATATTGTGGATAGTTTTCATTCTGTCTTTTAATGGAGAGAGACACTGTCTGAAGTGCAGGTGTGGGGATGGATTATCTGATGTCTTTTTGTGCCTTCCTCTAACTGAAGTCTCATACCTGACTTGGTGACTAACTTGGTGACAAACAGCTAAGCCCCCCCCTCACTTTTAGCCCTTCACCTTATTTTCCCAGTTTAAGCTTCTAAGTGTCCTAGGAGGGAATATAGGCATGTTAATTTTTGTGTCTTCTCTCCTGGGAAACCAATATATAAATTACTTTCTAATCTCTTGAAGAGGACTTGTCTGATTAAGGAACGTAAGTAGAAATTAACAGGGAGGGAAGGTGTTATCAGATGGAAGGGGGCAGATTCAAATGATACACTCTTAGATGGTTATAACTGTTCAGAAAACACTCCTGCTTTAAACCCATCTCAGAGAAAATGCCCTTTGCAGAATCCTTCAGTGCTGTGCAAAGTCATGTGCTCCTTGAAACTTTATGGGATCTTATCTGCATGAAATTGTACAGGAAAAGATCTGTCTCCCTTTGGATCTGATAATGGCTGCCAAGCCTAGAGTTGCTTGCTGTCTTTTGTAAAGTGGGTCGCATTCCTTTCAGGATGAAAATGAAACATGGGAATCTACACTGTATATAAATATTTTCATACTTGAGGTATCTCTCAAGTATTCTGAAGATTCTTTGGCTTCATTAGCCCCCCC
>JANZLQ010000078.1:12346257-12373425 GCA_026212715.1 Elanus axillaris | reverse complement strand
CCCATACCCACAGCCATATTAAAGTAAATGTCAAATTAGAGCCATATTAAATTAAATGGAAGGTACAAGAGACTTTTGGAGGAATTGCCTTAATGCTCTCTTTTCTTTCTTTTTTTTTTTTTCTTTAGCAAGTTACAGCAATGAGAACACAGCTGTACTTCAGACACTTTCAGATTTTTCTAACTCAGGGTTTCATGTTGGCACTGTCTGTACAGCTACATGATTCTTAGAGGCATCCTTCTAGGGTTCCATCATTCCCTTGTGGGAATTCCTGTCTTTATATGGGTGTTTCCTGACTAGACTCTCTCCTTTCTTTTTGCCTTCTCTGATTGAAGAACCCAGTAGGTGCTGTTAGGACCCTTCTTAGCATCAAGAAATTGAACTCCTATGTTTGAGGGACTTTTAAAATGCAAATCATACCATTAAATGCTCATAGGCATACTTCAGATGTATAGATATGTGGAAGGTTCTCTGGGAAGATATGCATTCAAGGTTATCGCTTTCGGTGTTAACCACCATGATACAACACAGGAGGAATTCATCTCCCTTAATGCTTAACAGAGGGTGTAGCTCATTTGGCAGCATCTGTAAGATGTCTAGGGAATCAGCTCTATTTTAATAGCTTTATGTTTTTGTTTGTGATTTCATTGTTACAATCAGTAGGAACCAAAGCACTAAAACATTTCACTGAATGCTACATTTGTCAAAAATCAACCTAGGAAATAAAAAAATCCATATTGTGGGATTTTTACTATATTTAGATATATATCAAGGCCACAAACTGAGCTCTCTTCCTCTCAAGACATTGGTAATAGCCTTAACCAATTTACACATAAATTATATTTGTGTAATTTCTGGTAACTCAAAAATTCATTTCAGCCTGATAAATTGTTAGCTGATGCAGTAAGTTTGAATATAACATTGCTACAACATCAGCTTTTCCATGTACTTCTCTGAAAAGAAAAGTTTCCGTCTCCTTTCTGAATGTGTATTTCTCAAATTGAATTTAAAGATTGTCACCCCACTTAAAGGCTCTGTGTAAGGAATTTACATGCATAAGATAAATAGAGCTGAGAGATGCAAATAATAAATAATGTTATAAAAGCTGATTATTTTTGTATTTTTATGCCATGTAACGATGGAAGTTGTAATCAGCTGTGATACCCAAATTTGTTTTTTAGTTTTGCGAGCAAGATAGGTTGTTTATAGCAGAAGCTTTTGCTGTTTTGCTTGCGGAGTAAGTTGCTTCCAGGGAATAGGTTGGATGTCAAATATTTTGCCGCTTGAATTTATTCTGCAAAGCTGGCAGCTGTATATTTTTGCATGCGTAGTCAGTGTAATACTGCTAAATGTTTGGAATGAAATAGTAGATTTTTTGGCACTAGGATCTAAGGATGGAAATGCCATTTGGTACATAAAAGCATAAAGTTGAAAATTACTACAGTACTAACTAGACTAAACACCTATAGTTCCTTTCTTAAGAAATACATTACTGAACTCCATCTAGTTTATTTATAATTCACCCTTAAATTACACCAGTTATGTTTGAGGAGAGTGGCAACGTTTGGTAGTTTTCACAGCCTTCCATGCGTGAAGAGCAGGAAAACAAATCTAATACTATAGACACTACTTTATTAATAATGTCTTCTGTTGCTAAAGCTAGAAGTAGGCTAGGAAGGTTCATAGCAATATGATAACTTTTTGTCTGCCCTAGAAAGCCAGGCTGTCGTGAAGAAGGAATGGCTGATGTCTTTTATGAGACTGAACAAGATCAGTTCCATCTCAGAGGTTCTGGATATGCTTTGTGCAAAATAGACCGTGTCTATCCCACCTCCTATTTTAGCTTTTTACAGGTCGGTATGTTCCTCTGCTCACACATTAGTATACTCATCACCAGTAACATGCCTTTTTAATTCACTTTTGCACTTGAACTTTTGTGTTTAAATGTACCTGAGAGACTAGTCAGAAGTTACACTTTTAGCGGGGTGCAAGGTTTTTTGCTGACTGAGTAGTTGATACACGCATACCACAAAACCAGTACAGGCTCATTTCACTTTTCCTAAACTGGCAAAATAACATAAATCACTAACTTTTCCAGCAGCTTTGCACAGTATGTTTGGGTCAGAGAGAGTTAAGAGCTGCTTATAGAATATTAACATTTGTAGGAAAAAGATAGTAGTGGTCATCTTCTGCTCTCTTTGATGGTAAATGTAATGTTGGATGCAGTGACATTTAATATTTGGCCATCACATTTGTAAATCTCATTTAATGTATGCAAAGGAGGCTTACATATTTGGGAGGTTGCACCTGATGTTACTAAATATGTTCTATTAAATTTTATTCAGCCTTCTGGCTCACATTAGCAGTTGAGCTTTGTAGCAATGACTGAAGATGGGTGGCTGTGAATGCTGAGTTGCAGGGGTCTACTACTCACTGTATTAAGGAAGTTTATTTATTTATTTATTAAGGAAGTTTATATTATACTATTGGTTTTGTTTTACATGAACACCATATGCTGTGAACTGTCATAGCTTAAAGGCAAATATGTCCCCTGCTAAAGCTATCCAAGTTGTAGAGCTAGTAATGTCCACTTTCAGGTGGGAAAGCAAGCTGGGATAGTGTTTGATGGCTGTCTTACCTTCGCAAATCAAACTCTTCCATTCTTTAAACCATTGCATTTGTTTCCATCTTATTACTTGTGTTTTGCTATAAGAATGAGAATCATTCAACTTTATAATCATCTGGAATTCAGGTCACTGAAACTGAACTGCAGAATTAATAAACTATATAAAAAAAGTGTTTGTATGTAAATGCTATAAACTTCCAAGAAGTTTTCATCTTTGTTGGAGAAATGAAAACATTTTTTTATTTCCTTGTATAAACTTACATGAAAAGGTAAAATGAATTCCTCAAATTATGATTGGCAGTTTTGTTACAGAAATGGTGACATGCAAAGCAGTAAGGGGGGTGAATATAGCTTTTGCCAAAAATTCTCATGTTGCTGTTCCTTCTTTTGTACTGTAAGGTCAGGGCGATAGTATGAAGCTGTGCCCAGAATCAATCAGTACTCGTTTGTACAAAATGCTTCATAGCAGCAGCATATTTGAAAAAAAAAATTACTATCAGACTATGATGTAGTTTACAACCAATAATTAAAACAGTCTTGATGAGTTCAGAATCCTCCTGCACAAAGGCCTGAGATGCAGGAAGTGAGGTTCCTATGAGTAACAGTCACTGTCCGAATCCTGGGGAGACCTCTATGTCATCTTGTAATCTGTCCTCTGTGTTTCCCTCACTAACATATTAAAACTAATAATATTTTCTCATTCTGTTTTATCAAATCTAATCATCAATTAGAGAGATTAATTTTAGAACTAAAGCAAATGTCTTAAATATGGGAGTAAAACTTAGTTTCTATTAAAAGATTAAACAGATTGTGAATACTTGCAACTATACTGGATTGTTTTATATAAAAATATATCTTGTCATTAATGAATGACATTTGTCAAAGAAATATATTTATAAATGTCATTAATAATTCAAAAGGCCTAGTAAAGCAGATGTGGTCAATTGAGTGAAATTGTCAATAGAGAATTTCAAAGTATTTTTGCATAATTTAATCTCCTATTTTAAACTAAATGCATATATTTCTGGAATTCTGTGGGTTTTTTCCTGGTGAACACAGTGAACAGAAATAGTTAATATAAATCTTTTTATCTAAGAATCAATTGTGCAAAGATAACTTGATGCACATTTTTGGGGAGGAACTGCTCAACTACTAGAAGTGCTTTTGCCTTTCCTTCCTGGCTAAATGCCAAATATTCTAAGCATATGGAACAATTTAGCACAAAATACGTAATTATCAAATAGATCTGTCTTTGCCACCTTGAACATTATTTCTTGTGGCAGGCTAAATGAAACCTCATGTTTAGCTTTTATTTCATTTGATCTTCTGCTGTATTGGCAGAAGACTTAAAAAAAAAAAAAGACAGATGGCACCATTTAAATATGACTTGATTTGTGCTTACTCTAATATGAATCTGAGTATACTTGATAAAGGCATGGCACAAACTTATAACTGAAATTTTGAAGCAAAGAAACCAAAGTACATTTATCTTGGTAAGAACCTGAACAATCTATGTAACTGTAAAAACAAGTTTAATATTGTGCAGGTGTTCACAAGTAAATGTATGCACATTATTACATTCATTATAAATAAAGCTGCCATCACATTTTGGCTTTAAGCTTGTTTCTGTTTTTCTTTTCTATGTGGAGGCCAAAATCAGTGAATGCTAATTCTCCATTGCAGAGTCCACTCTGTGGGCAGATATCCTTACTGATGTTGTAGCCTTATCTATAAAAAACACTTTTTACATCGTCAGAAATGTGCTGTCAAGATTAATTCAGTATGCTGCCTGTTAAATGACTTCTGATTTCTCTTAATTACCTTACTTGATCTAAAGTCCTTCCTGAGTTTTCTGGACTAGGTTATGCATTTCTTATGAAGCATCCATGCCATAAAGGAGTGGAATGGCCCTTTCAGCGGGGACAGGATCAGGGATGGATCCTGTCCTTTGTGTTCAGTGCCTCAGCTGGGAATCTGCTTTCTGATTTTGACTTTCAGGCTTGGGAAACTTTTATTCATTCTTTTCTGTATGATAGAAATTTTTCAACAGGAAGAGAAGGTATTACCTGTATCCCCAGCTTTAAGACTTACTTCTGCTGCAGTAGAAGAAAGGTGTGGGAACCCAACGTATCAGAGGGAGGAATGAGGGTGGTTATCCTGATACTGTTAGAAAGGACTACATAATTTTCTCTAGACTTATAAAAGGATTAATGGGCTGCCAGCTGTCAGAAGAACCTGGATTTATGCCATATGGGGGAGAGTCAGCAGAACACCTAGTTTCTGCACTGTGCTTGGAGTCAGAGTGAAGCGGATACCAAGCCATTCTTTCCCATTCAGAGGGAAGTATGACAGCTATATATGGTGGGGCTTACAGTGAAACCTATGAAACTGAAGTATGTATGGTATTTAGACTGTGAGGTTTCTAAATAGTATATTGGGTATAGAACCCCAAATTTCATGTATCAGGTCCTTTATATGGATCTGGTCTTCTGGAGTTGAGTTATACAGTACTCTGGCCTATAGCCATATCAATCTCTGTTACAATTATATGTGTTAAAAAAGTATTTCCTATTATGTAATTGTTTTCAGAAGTCTGGGAGCCAGACAATAACTATTCAAACTACCTACTGAAATGTTAAGAATGTTTTTCACTTCAGTAGCTGCAGTTAATAAATACCAATGAAAAATGTTTTTATAAACATGTAGTTGTTTTTGTTTCTGCTTTTCTGGTGGAACTTACAGTGATGGGGATGACTGTTCATTAAGTTGGACTAGTTGTCTTTTGTTTCTTCCTTCTGAAGATTTTGGTGGAGTCTCCTGAAGCAGTCTTGGAGATAGTATGGGATGGTCTGTTCCCATAACACATGGTTACTCCATTTATCAAATCCAGTTTAAAACAGCTGAGATTCTCTAGAAGATCTGAGAGAGAGAGATGTCATTCAGTTTGTAACATCAGGTTAGCTTCTTGTGAATATAATTGGAACAGGTGCAGAGAAGGCCTAGAGAGTGTATATCACAGGAGATGACTGAGTTTATTATGTTTAGCATGGCAAAATGAAGGCTAGGGGTTACGATGGCTGTCTGTGAATATACTGGGTTGGGTAACACTGAGAGGGGAGAAGAGCTGTTGAAGTTAATGGCTGGTGGTGTCACAGGAGGACATAGGAATAAGCTGGACATGCTAAAATGTACACTGGAGATTTGGAGGTTTCTAGTAGCAAAATAAGGCTTACTAGAATTTAAAAAATAAAAGGAGGAGGGACTACGTGTTCTTAAGATTTAGCTTGGTATTTACTGTGGTGATGTCCCTTTCAAGTCTTAAATTCTTACAGCAGTTACTGACTGAAAATGTTGCTTTGTCTCCTTTAAGACATTACACCTTCCAGCTTAGCCTTCTAGTGGCTTTTCAGCTGCAGTGAAGATTGAATGTGCTTCAAAAGGCATTTTGAGAGGAAATGGCAATTACTTACCTACAGCCTTTCAAATGTCAAAGTATCTTTAGAAATAAGAATATATGGAATTCCTAAATAAGAAAGGAATGTGTGTGAAAGAGTCAGTGAAATGGGCTGTTCTTTCTGTGCACCTAGCAAAGTCTCATATTTTCTGTAAAACTGTGGAACAAAGTTACGTGGAAACAGATTGAAATCCCTTTTAAATTGTGTAGAATTGTCAACTCCAGAGATACAAGATGCTGCAACAATGCATCGTGGATACCTTATCAGCTTCATGGCCAGGTAGTGTCAGAACTCTAGAAAGGTCCTTTTTGCTGTCAGATTCTTACAGTAAGTTGTATTTCTAAATAGTTTCGGAAACAAACAAACAAACCCTACAATACAAACAGAAAACAAACAAAAACCCCCAAAACCTCCAACGCCTCCTCTCCCCAACCAAAAAACTCCGCAAGTCCACACAAGTCATGTACGTCTAAAGTGTGAAACTACAAGGAACTGAAATCTTGTATTAGAAGTCTGAGGTACAATCGCTCATCTTTTGGTTTTGTGTGGTTGCCCTCCAGGGCTATCTTCTCAAGGCAGGAGCTTGCTTTGGGTCAATTAAGTGGTGATGCTTAATGAATACTGTTTGATTATCTATCTTGATTTCTGATGCACTTTATTAACAATAGAATGGAAACATTGAAAATATTGAGACAATTTTATGTAGTTTTTGGTTTACTGAAAAGTTTGTGCTATGAAAGGGATGTATTATTTCAGTGCTCAGAGTTATTGGGAACAGAGCCTTCACTGTATTGATTATTTAAATTGTAAGTAAAACTCTAGATTAAATTCTGAATCTTCAAAACATATGTTAAAATATTTTTAAGGAAAAAAAAAAAGGTTCCGTTTATGAGAATTGGTAGCCGTGCCTGGTAATGTACTAATCAAACTAGCCTTTTGCTTTCTCTTCACTGTGGCTGTCTTCATCCACTTCCCACTCAATTGAGCAGTTACTTTTCTGAAAGACTAGTGAATTAGTTGTCCAGTAGCAAGTGTATGTTACTACTCAGTGTAATGTATCTAAGGTATATTTTAATATTTATGTAGTTCTGTCTTAAAATGCTGCCATGACTGAAGCTGTGGGGAAAGACAGCTGTCACTTTTGGAAACTGTTGCAGTTAAAACATCATTCTTTTAGGATATTTAACCATGAAGTTTGTGACCTTTCTTGAAAATAACAGTGGAAACCCAGTGTCTTGTCCAAATTCTGGCTCAGGAATTCACTATACATTCAGTCCATTACAAATAAACTCATTTGGTAAGATCTAATTCCTGTCCTGGTTACCTGCCGTTACCTATTCAGCTTTCAGTAGAAGAGCGAGGTTAAGGTTCATTCTTCTAAGAGGCTTTCTGCTAGTATAAAAATAATACCAGGGAGAGCTGGAGTTTCTTCATAGAGGCTTTCCCATATTTCAGGTGCTAGAAAGAAGGGGTTTGTGGTTTTCTTCTTCCTCCTGTTTATTATTTACTCATGTAGTTTAACATTTAGCAGAACAACAGCTTGTCAGTACAACCACCTATTAAAATATGTTCTATTTTTATTATAAATGAGGTTTATGATTGAAATTGTCATTCAGTAAACACATAACTTTACATGCTGTAAAATGGCAATTAAGTTGCTGACTTGTTTTTTTATCTTGTGTAACTTCAAGACATATTTAAAAGTTGCTGATGTGCATTTGTATGATCTTTTCTATAGCTATGCCATTTAATGATTTCAATGACAAAAAATTACAAATGTAAATGAAAATGTTCCTCTATAGAAGATACATATTCAAATACATGCTGTGTTCAAGTATAACATATCAAAACCAGACTAAAGAAAGAGGAATTAAAATACTATGTTATGGTATTCCAGGATAAGGTGGTTTATCCACAAAAGGTGCAAAGAACAGTTTTCAAACTTTTTGAAAGGTTTTTTTCTGCTTTTTGTTGTTAATGTTAGTAAATTTTACCAAGCAGGAAAATAAGATTAAAAAAAAAAAAAATTGTTGGTTTGGTTTTGGTTTTTTGTTTGTTTGGTTGGTTGGTTTTTTTTCCTGTAGAACAGTTAACTCATTTACTGTCTCATAAATTATCTTGTGATCCAGAAATGTAATTTCTGGGAAATTCACGGCTCCCTTTAAGTCTTGGCCAGTGACATTTGATTGAAGTTTAGGTATGAAAAAAAAGGTGATACTCCTGCCAAGTTTTTGTCCATCTGATGATTTATAACTCTGAACATTGGGAACGTATCCTTGCCATAGACCTGGAAACCAAGTAACACTGGTCTGAGCTCACAGACATGTCAATTTTGAAAGGGCAAGCAACAGACTTCCTTATGCCAAAAATAGCTTTTGTGCTAAATTATTTAAGTCTAGTATTTGATCACAGATAAATGGAAAATAATATTTTGCACTTTGGACCTTTTTTGTATAGTGAGGGAAGCCCAAGGATATTTTAAAATTAGATGGGTTTTGTTGGGTGAATCTGAAATACCACACATTAAAAAACAATGGTATGTGGCATTGAGAAAAATGTTGTGTACTGTTTTTATTCCTCGTGTGTATTTGTTATATATTGATTGCAACAAAGAGAATATTTTAGACTCCTGCAACAGTTAAAGTAACGTGTACCACTCCTGTGCTTTTTTTGTTGTTGAGTGTAAAATATGTATGAAGACATGGCTGAAGTGTAAGTATAGTGGGCCCTTGGGAAGTTCTGGAGCTGTACCTTGACTAATTTCAGTCCAATGCTGACAATATATTCACTGTGTTATTTTTGATTTGTAAGCCTGTTTTCATCCATGGTCTGTGAAACGTTCAAGTGTGATGCTTAATAGAACCTTAATATTGGAAGCGCTTTATCCCGATTATACCAAGAGTATATAGTTTTCTTTAGTCTAGCAAACAATTACAGCCTTGTAGTAGTTGCTTTGGTGGCAACCCCTAAAGTTTCCTAATAGTTTTTACTGAAATCTTTTATATTAAGGCACTTTTAAGCCTCAGAATCATCTACTTTTAGAGATGAAAATTTCCTTTTTCTGTTTTCTCTCTAGCCTAAGCATTCTGGGGCAAATCCTACATTTCTTCTTCCCTTAAAGAAAATTTCTTGTATACTTAAATATTTTTACAGCTGGGTAGACTTGTGCTCTCTCTGCCATGTCTGATTATATAGCTGATGAGTTTGCATTTTACTTGGTTTGAATTTGAGTTAAACTAGAAAGTACTGGTGGGCTGGAAATTGAGGAGTGCACATGTGCAGAACTTGCATCATGTTCAGTGCAGGTCTGTGGAACCAAGGGGTTCTGGCTGGAGTCACTGGCACAAAATCTGCATAGCAAATGAGACATTTGCCTGGAAATTCTCGATTTCTCGAGATTTGTACACATCAGGCAATCTATATCTCTACAGCAGTTAAGTTACTGACTCTCAAAAGCCCAGGAAATTCCGAGAACCTGACCATGTACTTTTAACCCTTGTTCTGTTCATTTTTAATTAGTGAAAATAATTTTTTTCAGGCTTTTTTTTTCCCCCTCCATCTATCTTGTTAAAAATTATTCTGGTAAGTCTTATTCCCTCTCAGTTTCTTTTTTTCATCCCTCACCAGCCATAACCTACTAATACTTTTTTGAAAGCATTCATGGTGGTATGATTTATCCTCTTGTCATAGCTACTTCATGGCATTTTTGCTCTCTTGAACCATGAATAATTTCTTTGAGGCCAAATCAAGAAATACCTGTCTCCCATGGCTCATAGGTTCTTTCAGTTGCTTTTCCTAAATATGTAAACATGTTTATATGTCTCAACATTTACTGAAAATATGCTCATGAATCAAAGCACCATATCCTCTGAGATTGAAGGTTGTTTGTTACTATTTTTTTAACCTTTGTTTGGCTTTTGTTATGGAAATATCAAAATATAGGCAGCTCCTGCATATGTTTTATTGGTATTTTCTACTTTAAAAGTATATTCTTTGAAAACAATTCCAGTATTGTCATAATTTGGCATATTCAGTCATTCACATGCTTAAGAGGAAAAAGGTATCCTTTGTTACTAGTCACTCCCAAATGTACAATTTCACCCTCATTTGCTTATGTGTAAAAAATTTGGTTATTCAACTTCCATAACTAGTTTCATAAATTGTTTTCTGTGTATATTGCTCTGGACTGTGCCAGAATAATGATGTACATTTTACATTTTTATTAATGTAATTTTGAGTTCTGATAGTAATAGAAAATAACATGTTCTTATATATTCATCCCTCCACAGCTTACTGTAATTTACAAGCTGTATTTTAAGTTGTAATACAGCTTACAAGGAAGACTGCCCTTTAAATTGTTTCTTTTTCAGACATGTAAGAAATTAAAAGGCTGCTGCATATCACAGCTTTCAGATTTAATTGTTAATAGATGGAAGAATAATTGGAGGCCAAGATACTGGAATTGGAAAATGAAAACATGGAACTCTTCAATATTAAAAACTTGTCAATACTAGAAGCAAGGATGTGTCTACCATACGTTGCCTTTTCTTGGTTTTTTTTTTAGTACTTTAGTATAAATACTTGCTCGGCTTTTACTAGGATATAAATAAACAATATAAAGCTATCATGAAAATTATTCAGAATTCATAAATGAAGGGATAGGAAATGCAAAAAAGTATACAAAATACAGTCAAACCTCTCTTTTCCCATATATAACGTCTTACGTGTACATGCAGCCTGCACAGAAGTCTATCTTTGTGTAACATAACTAAAAGTTTAGAGATAGTTATGATAATTCTGAATTGTATTTATTTTCTCTTGTATCTCTAAGTGCAGAGCAATCCTTAGCAAGTTTCATAAATGAAATGTACAGTTTATGCTATCTAGTAGAAGTGTAGTTATTTACAAAACATGCAATCAATGCATGTTTTATCTTTCTAAAAAAATCATTAATTGCATACTTTTCTTTGTGTTACTCAATAACTTTCATAAATATTTTTACCTTTATAGTCTCAGAGATAGCAGGTGCAAAATGTTTCATATAAACTTAAGTAATTGAAGTAGCTAAGGTTGCATATAGATACATGGAGATATATAATATTTTTTCCCACCTCAAATAGATCTTTTGCCAGTATAAACAGTTTAGCATATGCTAATGATTTAGGCAAGAGTTTAGTATTAAACTCGTTTTTCTCAGTAGTGGCCTCCTCTTGTTTTGGCTGGTGAACTTTTTGTTGGAGGCTAGCATTTGCTGCTGAAGCGAGTAGGACCACCCGCCTCATGAGAACTGTTCTTTTTTAAAGTAGTCTAGAACAGACTAGTTGAATTTATAATTCTACTGAAAAGGTTATGAAACAGTCTAAGTTGGCTCTGACTGCAAACTTTGACCTGTTTGGCTGAATTGTGGGAACTGTGCCAAAATTTGATATAAAGCAGTTCTGGGAAGCTCTTTAAGATTAAATTCCAGGACTGCATGACTGATGCGCTAACCATATACTTGTGGTATTAGGCAAGTGTTAACTTCAATACAGTTTTAGGCTTGAACAGATCATTCACCTAAAAGTAAAATTTATCTCCAGCCTGATTTAAGTAATTTGTTGTATCTCAGTATGATGTTAAAAGGCTCAGTTAAAATTTGGCATATTGGTATTCCTTTCTCTCACCTCTCTGCAGTGAGCTACCCTGACTTCTCAAAAACTTATTGCTATGCTTTTTCTTTGGGGAAGAAGAGGTAGGAAAGAGGAAAGGTTCTAACTGCAGAGTATCTTGGTATGGTTTCCATGAAGCTTTTCAGCCAGCAATCACTGAATTGATTTGTATTCAGCACTCTTACAACACGTGGCTGGCTTAGGCGAATTTTGAGATGGAAAGTCTGTTTAATCATACATTTCTTCACTCCTTTAATAATAATGAGACATTTGGTGTGGGAACGCTCAGGTTTCAGTGGAGAATAATCTCTCCAGACTCCATGGCTGAGCACCAGCGAATGTGGTGTATTTTCTTCATTTATGTCAGAAAAACTTGTTTATTCACTCAACACAGAAAAAAAATACCTTTTTTTTTCTTGTTTATTTTGTTCTCTCTGATGCTTTCCAAAAATGCACTTTTTTTCAAATTAAGTAATTTCTAGATTTGAGGAAAACAGTGTAATAGAACGTGGTTTGGCTGAGTTGAGTATTGCCAGTGTCCTGATATAGGCTGCTAGGAATGCTCATCTCTTGTTCTATTGCCAGACAACCAAACATTCCATAAGACAGTAGTCACGTGCAGGTTAAAGGCATTTTTATTAGATTTCATTTTTGCTATATTCCTTTTGAATATTTGTACAAACATCGTAGCTGTGTCCCTTCTTTCATGGAAAGGGGAACTGGAACAGTTTTTAATGCCTATTACTTTAAGAATTTTAACTGCCAATATTATTTTCTTAAAGTAATAGTAAAATAGACAAGTATTTGTGTGTTAAATCAGGCTCCTATATGAATGCCCATCAGAAAGTTGGCTAGATAGTTGCTGACTTATACCTTATGCTGAATTCTCTGCATCAGCAGTTACTTTATTAACTTTGCTACAATTAGTACAGGTAGTGTCCCATCAAGTATGTCAGTAGAGCGCATTTGCACTTGTTCTGTGACAGTTTTGCAATTCTCTGCTGTTGTAACTTCCAGTAAACAGAGTAAGGAATTGCCATTTACGTGATTCCTGCTGAAAGTGCTCTGACAGCTGCAGATGGCTGCATGGTCATTGATTTTGCAAGCTGAACTGGATGAAATAGTGGAGAAGGGACTTCAAAGCAGCTGGCTGTCAAGTGAGGCAATGATGGCAAAGGTTCTTGCTGAGAACAGGAGTGACAGCCCCGAAGGAGGAGGACACCAGTTGCTCTGGGTTGCAGCTGGGGAGAGCATATCTACCAAGTAGACACCCTAGAGATCAAGTGTTTGGAGGTGAAAAAGGCCTTTTCCATCCTGGTCTAAGGCCTCTCTTGCGGGATAGCATGGAAATTAAATGAGATGGTGGATAGACTTTTTTTTTTTAAAATCATTTTCCTCAGATTAACTTTTGAATATCTCAACAGATAGTTCAGAAATTAATCTATCATGTAATATCATTTGAATCAGCACACTGCTTATAACTCATGCAGTTTAGGATATATCCCAAAGCAGTTTCTCATACTATTCCCTACCATTCTCATGTTATTCCCTGGAAAGAAGAAAGACTGCTTAATACCTGTTGTCCGTAGGTATTGAAAATAACTTTTCAGTGAATACTTACACGGTTTTAAAATGAAAGATGGCTTTTGGCAATAGTTAGGGCTCAATTGCTTGAATTCTGTTCCAGACCTGAAGAAGTAGTTGTATGTTCAGACTTGTGTTCTCTTTTCCAGACATACTGTTAGTCTAATAAAGTACACTACCTCTTTGTACAAATCTCGCATCACCTGAATGTAACGGTTAAAACCAGAGATAAGAAGCTGGTAAAGACAGATGTTACCATCGGTTTTTAACTTGCCCTTGTAGATATAATGTAAAACTGTCTTTCACATTTGCTGGTTTGGGTGCTAAAGCATTTCACACTGTAAAGCAAATGTACCAGAAACTATAATGTTCTCTGTCTCGAAAAAACTATTAAAGGTCATTACCTAGTTTTGTGGTCTTTGGGATTTAGCTTTTACTTCAAATCAGGAAGGTCTGGGTAATGGAAATGGTGCTTGTTGCTGGACATAGGATTAAGTGGCAGTCATTAACCTACCTGGAAAACAAGTGCTTACAATCTAGCCCTCTTGCTAAAATTGCATAGCAGAATTTATTTTATTTTTTTTTAACAGGTATAAACAACTTTGCCTTATATTGGTTGCTTTAAAGTTACTAATGGGAAATTCTGAGAAGCAATTTGCTTGTGTCTTTCATGTATTTTAGAGTACGCATACAGATTTTTGCTATTTACTCTGTGGGAGTAGTCATGGTTTAATTTCCTGTGGCTGAAAATTAAGAGGGGATAGGCTGAAATATGTTGCACTTAATTCAGAGATTCAGAGATTATGAAGTAACGAACTATTGAGAATATTTTGTCTGACGACATGAGTAACATAGACTATGAGAAGTAGCAAAATACATGGCTGATTTTAAACTAGGTGATGTTGACTGTAATATTACCTTTGAATGAGTTGCGTGTTTTAGTTCTCCTTATCATCATCTGTTACTGTACCTCTAGCTGGTATTTCTGAGGCTATAGCATTGTGTGCTCGGACTAAGTCTTTCAGAATTACTGCTTCACAAGATGGCCATCCCATACTGTAAGGCAACTCGTCATTGGGATCTGGTAGCCTTCCACTTGACTATATTGAACCACATGTTGCAAGTTTCCAACCAGGCAGCGGGGGTTGCTCAGTGTCAGGGACCTGTGTTGTCTCTGTTATTCTCATAGTATTTGTGTCAACTTAGAATCTTACTATCAATATTTTTAATGCTTGCTTGAAGAGCATTGATAAAGAAGTTTAATCACGTAGGGCTGGTAATTACCATACCTTAATTGTATTAGCATTGTAAACTTTACAAGTTACATTGATAAATCCTTTTATTAAAGTTTACACTTGGTTGGGATACTGATTTTTATTTTTGTTAATACTACTTTCTTTTAAATATTTATTATTCAAAGTTCTGTATCATCCATTCCATTGTCTTATCTCCCCAGCAGGAAGTTCAACAAGCTGTTTTTAAAATCTTGACTAAAATTTATCAAGTCTTTTTTATCTAAAATATCTGTGTTCATTCACTTCTGTTTAGCTCTGTTGGACTAAAAGGACTTTCATCATGAAATGTGAATATCTCACTTGTTATTCTCAGAAGTATTAAATAGAAATATGTGGTCATCTTTCCTGTGGTTTTTTTTCCTACATTATTATTTATATTTTTATCACTTCCACCTAAAAAGAAACCAGTTTTGTTGTGACTATGTGCTTGTAGCTGATTTGTGAAATTAGCTTTTTTTAGTACCAGCTAAAAAAAATCTAGCTTTTATTTAATAGAGGGAATTTAATTTTTATTAAATCAACAGAAGACCACACCTACCTAAGCAACACCTGCACTTCAGTTTTGATGCTCTGTTATTAATGGAGAAGAGGGAGGATAAAAATTTTCATTTCCACAGATGTGGAACAGTTAACCTTTTTCCAACTTAGTCTTTAAAAGCATGTGAGTGTTTTATAGCTGTCACGTAGTGATGCATCTCCAAAGTCTCAGAACATGAAGTCCCCTGTAGTGTGATCTCTTCGCCTTGCTTGTGGGTGTTGAGGGAGAAAAACTCCAGTGACTTGGGTGGTTTCTAGCAGGCAATAGCTGGTCTATGATTTATCTGTCAGAACAAGGTAAATTCGGTTTGTTTTTTTTCTGAGGAGTTGTATACACCTGATGATGTATACAGCTGTAATTTCCACTGTATTTTTCGGGTTTTTTTTAATACAGATTGTCAGCAATTTTCTATCTCTCTCAGTTTACAACAGCTTGATTTCATCAGTGTTCTGATTTCTGCAAAAGGTGTAGGTTCTAATTCAGCAAAATATGTAACTTCAGGTGTACCTATTGCACACTGTGAAAGTTAGGAGGAATATAGCCATACCAGTGCTTAGGCTGGGTTTGAATTTAAAATGAATTTGCAATTGCAATTCTGTGTGGCCTATTACAGGACTTTTTGACTATCTGGTAGGAAGAATAGTATTAAGGTTTTAATTTCAAAGCAAACCCTCAGATAAATTCCTGGCTGATTAATCAGTTAATGTCTTTTTAGAACATGTTTTTCCTCTGTGGTGCCTTTGAGGGATATTTTAATGAAAACTGTCTGGCTTGAAAGTTGTTAGCTGCAGTAATAGCTTAAAAAAACCTGAAAGGCATAATTTATCTTTCAGTTAATACACTTAGTGAAAATATCATTTAACCTAGTTGAAAAGTGAGTGAACAGGAGTTCTTCAGGATTCTTGACTAAAGTTCTGAGCAGCTGAAAAATGAAGGCTTTCAGCAGGTTGAAAAATCATTTGGAATTTAGGGTGACTATCTCATTGTTATGAGATAAACTGTTGGTATTTTACAGAAGTGCAGTTGTTTCTATAAATTTCCTTTGGTTTGCAGCTTAGAAGTTTTGGGGTTGGGAGCAGGTGGTGGTGTTTAGCTTTATGGTAAAAGTTTAAGGTACAATTACTCAATTTTAAGCTGTTTAGATGCTACAAACTTACTCAGACTAATTACAGATTTGGAGACTGTTTTTCTTTTTAGAACTATCTGGAAGGTAGATAAATTCTGAGTTATGGACAATCTTTGAGTGTCTCGTTTTACTTGGCAGTGTCCTTCTTATTAGAAAACACGGTGCAGAGATGGGAAGTAGTATGTCTTTCAGGGACTTTGAAGCAATTTGGTCTGATTCTTCATCCCTTATTGGGTAATTTTTTTCTTTCAATTGGATATATTTGTGACCTGAATAATGGTGATTCATGGTTACAGTATTTTATCTAAATTGGAAAATTTGCTTAATTGTTTTAATGGTTAAAATTTAACTATGGCAGAAAAAAACCCCACCTATTTGTTTGAAATGGCTTTCTTTTTTTTCTTTAATGTGTAATACACATTTAGGGTTCCTGTTTCTTTCTTTCCTTTCTCTGAAGGAAGATTTAGGTCTAGAGCAAGCTGATATCTGAGGTACCATAGTTTGATGTCTGAAATTAGATGGGATAAGAATAAGTGTAAGTGTTGTCATACCTTAAGGCAGAGCTGTAATCAGGTTATAGGAGGTTGTTGCATGAAAACAAAAATGTCCTTTGTTAACAAGAGTGACAAACTAAAAATGAGCCTTATAGTGAAAATAAGGAGAAGAAAAAGAAGAAATAAAATAATGAGATTTGGTTTGATTTCAATAATAGTGATGCTATTGTGAAACTATTATAGTTTAGAAAGGAGACAAATGACAAATTTGGGGGTTATCTCTAAAGGTAAGGAAAAAGTCTGACACTGAAACAGAAATATTTCATTAGATTGACTTTATAAGCATTTTTTAAATATAATTTTTTTCTTACACAGAATAACACATTACCACATAAATTTCTAGTGAGCCTTGCAAAGATCACTCAACTTTTTTCTTTCTTTTTTTTCTAGTTGCATTAAAATCTTCTAACTCTACAAGACCAGAAAGAAATGGCATTCAGGAAAGCAGTAGGACAGCAAAATGTGGAGAAGGGATGCAGATCCTGGAAGGAGAACTCTTACTGCAGGTACATTTTTGCAGTGGATGTATTATACCAAGATTTAAATTTTTAAAAAAAAAGAATTATATTGTATTTAATGTACCAGTTATTCACTGATGAGATTGAAAAATGAAGTTTTCTTATTGTCAGATTCTTTCCTCATTTTAGGTTAATATTATACAGCTCTTGCACTTTTCTGTGGTGATAGTAGTGATACTGAGGAGCAGGTGTTAGACTTACAAGGTCCTCTTAACATTTTGAGTAATTTCTTATTTTTTTCCCCATCTCTTTTCATCTATTGTTACTAAAGATACTCATATAAAGAAACAATCTCCCTTAAGTTCAGATAGGTTTGTAATCTGCTGTAGATTGGTAACTAATTGTCAAAAAACAATTTCTCTTTAAAAGACCTTGAGCTTGCTGGAGTATCTTGCTTTCTTAATGGTTTGAAAGAACTCAGAGTTCATAGTATAGGTTCAGAACAAACTTTAAAATATTTTCATAACTTTTAGCAGTGTGAACTATTGGAAACTATTAATGAAAAACAGTGGTTTTTTAAAGTTATATAGTCTGGTTTAATGTTCTAGAGTGTCAAAGCATATGAGATATAATGATATAATACTAGGTCCAGATTAAACTCAAGAAATGACTAGTGTAAATATTCCAATGTTCTAATTAGTTTCACAAAATAGATTTTACTGTGACCTGCAGCTCCATTTGAAATATGTTGATAACCTGTCTTGTACACAGGTTTCACACTGATGTATCTATCAGAAGTGGCAAATCATTAGATCAGTCAGAGCCAATGGTTTCCTTAGAACAAAATTAATTTAACTGTTTAAAGGGTAGAAAATAAAACAGGTTCTAAGAATCCCACAAAACAATTATTGTAAACTAATGCTAGTTGAAAATTGTTACCTAACTGACTAAAACAATAGGACATGTATGTAGTTTTCTAACCTTAATAAAGCATGACAAAGAACCATTATGGAGTTACTGCAGTTGAACAGCTTTCTTTTAAACAGGAATTATATAAAAAGATACAGTATATGGTTTATATTGGAGGCATCTGTGTGATGTGAAATCTGGTTATTTTTTTATGACTTCTGCATGGAAGTTATATGAGGGAACTGCTACAGCAAACTGCTTTCCAGTATGAAAGTCAAATGGGTGATATACTTGTTACTATAAATTCTGCCCATCCTTGGGAAGTAAGTAAATGAACTGAATTTCTTAAATGAATTTTTTTCTAAATATTGTATATATAAAAAAATAATTGTGAGAAGGAATATGCAGGTAGAGTTTTCTTGGGGAATATAGGAAATGATAAATGATAAAAGTAGGGATTTTCTTGAAGATACTGAGTATCAGTAAGATGTAGATATTGGTAAAATCTTTCCCTTCTGTCTAAGCTTGGAAGTCTTTTGTCACACAGGTTCCTGTAAATTATAACTTATGACGAACATTTCCTTTTTATTGTCTCTTTATTTTTTGTAAAGGTGGTATGAATATATACCATATTGTTTATATTTGTTTTTATTTGTTCATCAGATGTTTTTTCACGTTTCCTAACAAACAGAAGATTGTGTCTTTAATTTCCAACATAGAAACTGCCTTACGAATTCAATATATTGTGGAAATAGAGATCAAATGCATGGATGAGCCTTCCTTAAAATTAAGCTATATCTCCTTTAAAATTATTTATATGATTTCAAATTCTTATTTTAGATACATAATCTATTACAGTCTAAGCAAGTTTATGATATGAAGTGCAAGTCAAATGAAGACCTCCAAGAAATTTTTAAAACATCTTAATTCTCACCGCTAATGAACAGTTTTGTAATTGCCTTTGTATTAGGAATATTGAAAGTATTTTTGTAGAAGCACAAATATTATCTCCAGTAGTCCAGAATAATAAACCCACTGAGACATTTCATTATGCCTTTAAAGAAAATTATATAAGACTGCATTTTGCCAAAACATCCATTAGATCCGATCTCCTGTTTATTGGTATATCCTGGATACCTGTATGTTTTAAGGACCTTCCAGTAGTTTGTTGCACTAGATTTTTGGGCAAACAACTTGCAATTTACAGAATTTCTGGCTTACAGAAGGCATCTGATTTCTGCAGTAACAATCCTGTTTTAAGATGAACTGCATACCAGAGCCACTGTGAAATGTGATTGAATTCCAGGTACAGGAGCTGTACGTAGCTTTGTATGAAACAGAGCAGAATAACCAATTTTAACATGTGGGCCAGAATTAGATACTGTGCATCTTGCAGACTTTTTCTATTAACGACATGAGTTGAAAAGCCCTGCAGAATAGGTCAGCAGAGGACACAAGCACCTGCCATGGCAGCATTCTGCTCCCTTGGAATTACTGTGAACTTCATCAAAACCAAAGATTCTGTGTAACTACTCAAGATTTCTTGGGTTGGCTATGCTATTTAATTTCAGATTATTATTAATATTTTTTTCTAGCTCATACTGTGTTCATGTAAAATTCACTAAACTTGTATAAGGAGTTTTTATAGAGCTCACAACTGTTTATGAGAATAGATTAAGAAATGTCTACACATTAAATAGGAGTGGTTCACAGCATTTAAAGACCAGTCATTTAATCAGATATTTAACTTAATTAGACCATAGTAGTAAAAGAAGAAGAAATAGTAAAATTTTATCTCTGCAAATACAGAAACACAACTCTGGTGATTACCATAGTGTGGTGGGGCTATGGGAGTTAATGTTTGTGGAAGAATGATGCTGGTTTATAAAAGAAATATATTATGTTGTTACAGTAGGATGTAGGATATCTTCACTTTACGTTTTTCTATGTTACAATAATTTTGCATAATAAAAAGTTTTAAAAAATGTGTTTTGGGTATGCTGGCCAAATTTGACTTTGAATGCAGCTGAGGAAATCAAGTGGTACAATATACTTAATCCAGTCCCTTGAGACAGCCTTTTGTTAAATCTTGACTGAGATCCATAGAAGTAAATCAGCACCTTTCAGATGAGCTGCCAAGTCACAAATGTACTGTTTGCTATCGCAACAATTGCCATGAACCGTATTGATTGGGAGTTCAGATAAATGCCCTTTGCATGACTTTGAGTAAGGAGCCACTTAGTCTGCTGCTTCATGAGGGGGGAAATCTCTTCAAAAACATTGTTTACTTGCAACAGTCCGTTTGTGCAGAGGTTTTCTATTTTGAGTATACTATAAAATGTTTTCTTGGACTATATAGGGGATCTTGATCACTTGATTTCCTGTCTACTTAGGCCTGTCTGCACTATGAATAGAACAGATTTTGGGAATGGGTTTGTGACATGGCTCCCGTTCATGCTGCGGGCAGCTGGGTATACTGAAGGTTTGAGCCACGCAAGCATTGCAAACTATGGTTGATATTAGATAAACTTACAGTTGTTCATACTGCTCTCCCTCATCTCCTACAATCAAGAGTAATTTAAAGTCATAAACAGGGTTTGGCTTCTCCCTTGAATTTTCCAAGAGAACATTTTTTTTTTTCCGTTAGATGCAGTTTTCTTCATTGTGCCATGTATACTGTAGAGATGCAATGAAGAATCCTTCTGTTTGTGCTGTTAGATAATGGTATGTTTTTACATGCTTCACATTTTATTGGGATACTAAGGTATAGGTAGTCTTACAGCCACAATAATTATCTGGAATTTTGTCTCTGAAGCTGACAGATTGGTGTGTTTCCTCCCCAGGCATTAAATGGTTTTGTATTAGTTGTTACGGCTGATGCTCTGGTTTTTTACGTCTCTTCTACTATCCAAGACTACTTGGGGTTCCAACAAGTAAGTTTAATTTTTCCTCTCTATTTTTGCAGAGGTTTTGCTTAATTTCAGAGGGTATTGTGTTCATATTTAGGGTCTGATAGTTTGTGTAATAAAAATATCAGTTAGGTACTTTGGGTTGGATTACTCTGAAACCATATTACTTTTCTGTCAGCTTACATAGCTAAAATGGGACCTCAGGCCAAGCACAACAGGAATATAGTTTCCAAAGTTGAGTTAGGCAAGATAGAAAATTTTCACACTTAATTAGTCTTTACTGGAACAACTGTTTGAAATTTATACTGTGGTGTTACCCGGTTTATGATACTGAGTGAGACATAATTCAATGGGAAGGTAATTATTTTAATAGAAACCTTTCATATGAAATTAACTCCATATGCCTTGAGGTTTTAAGTATCAAGTGATTGTAGTATTTTTAGAATTTTAGTGTTCCCTTGCTCATATTTACATTATTTTCTTATTTATTTCAAAACAAGCATTTGTTGCTTACAATTTATGGTGCAGATCACTTATAGCTAACTTTTGGCTTGCAAGCCTGGTACCAAAGTAGTAAAGACCAAAACCCAGTGGGCACATGTTGCCTTCCTTAGAGAACTCTGGGATTAGTTTATGTTAAGATGATAGAAGCTTAGTTATAGTTATCAATTTATATCTTTGGGTACTGGATGATGATAGATTCATTTGCTGTCTAAAAATAAGGGGAAACTCTGCTTGGTCTGCAATTTTAGCTAAGTGATAAGAGATCGGGGAATGTTTGTGTAAAAGAAAATATTTCAAACAAAACATTATTATTCCTGGGGTTACAGATTCTTTTGGTGTTGGGGAATGAAGAAAAAAGCTCGGAAAACAAATTGGGCATAAAGTTTCTATAGTAATGCCAATAAATCAAGTGCATGATATAGATGTAAAGTCTTAAAATTACAAAAATTAGCATTTCTGGCAATTTATTCTGGAAAATACTGATTCTTTTATGAAATTCATCAAAGTAAAATTTGAGCTAGGTTTCTGCTTTTGCCAGCTCATCTTAATTTCTTTAGATCTGTTTTATTTTAAGTATTTTCTGTTGTATAATGGTTGGGGTTTTGCTCCATGCAGAAAACAGGGAATTAACTCCTCTTAGTTGAATGAGGCTTTTCTTGAATATTTTGAGTGGGTTTTTTTTCCCCTTAATTTCTTTCAAGCACTGATCCTGGCTGTTGTAGCTTTATCATTCTCCTCTGTGCTGCTAAAATTTTTTCTGTGAAGCTTTGCCACTTGCATGCAAATGTATGTTTTTATCCCTGAGCAAAATGGATTTTGCTATATCCATAGCAGTGTTGTCAACAAGACAACTTATATCATATTGTCATATAAGTTTCTTATTCTCTTTCTTTCCCACCTTTTTACCTTTTGTATGTAGTCTGATATCATCCACCAGAGTGTATTTGAATTGATTCACACAGAAGACAGACCTGAGTTTCAACGACAGCTACATTGGGCATTAAATCCTGCCCAGTCTGCAGATTCTGGACCAAGCGTGCAAGGTGAGAATGCAGCAAACTTATGTGTTTGTGTGTCTGATTAGTTGGGTTTTTTTTTAAATTTGTGTATGTAAAAACATTTAGATTCTTTTATATGAACACAGGAAGGAATAACATCTTTTAAACTTATTTGAATTTTATGGATATGTTTAGCCAGCAGTTGGAATTACTGGTTTTTTGCACTTTAAATAAGCACTGCTATTCCTAGCGCAGCATCATTAAAATAATTATTCTGCTTTAAATTGGAAGACTTTAATTTGGAGCATAAATGACTGAATGTCTCGCGTGTCTGTGGTAAATAGCAAGGCAGGTAATCCTGCGTGTTTTTGTTGCAAACAGGGCAGCGAGAAGTGGACAGTTTCTTCTGGTAACATAAGAAACAAGGAAGTTTGATTCTTCTATGTTCACTCTCAATTATATGGCTCATCTTTAATCACTGTTTGAATGACAAAGTGATTTATCTGAAGTAATGATCTCTCTTTTACATCTGCTACTCCTGGTTACAGATCACGACACCAAATTTATTAGCTTAGGAAGGACAGTGGGCAATTGGGTATGACAACTTCTTTAAGCTCTTCAGGCTGGTAGATCCATTTCAAGACTAAGAATGAGTTAGTTATGGTGTTAGTATATGGAATAGTCTATTCCTGATCATGAAAGAGTAAAACTCTTTCACATCTGTCACCGTTATATGCAGGCTGCCACATAGACCAATACTTCTCTTGGGAATAAAAGATTAAATAGATGAGCCTTTAAGACCAAATAGTATGCATGTCAGAGATCAGATTGTCACGTTATTGACTGATGCTTCAATGACCTGCTATATTGAGAAACAAATAAGGAGAAACATTGCTTATATATCAGAACAGACGTGTAGGTAGAGATAGTTATGTGTATTATGGGAAGCATGTGCCTGCCTCATAATGACAACAAAACTGTTGAGACAACTGTAATGATCCATTTCGCACAACAGGTGTTTAAGTATGTACGGGAAGTTCTCTGTTACTGTAAGTTACTTTGATTATAGATTATTTTTTTAATCCAGAAAAAGTCTGTGTTATTTCTTAATAAAGCTACCATTCATAAAGCAACTTGACTTAAAATTCTAACAATTTCATATTTAATATTTAAGAGTACAGAAATGCCATGATTCGGTAGAGAAATAAAAACCAGCAAATGATATTTACTGGTTTGGCTTACAGCTCAGTGTATTTCAGTTTTTCATTTAGTGGTCAACATTGTATTGTATCATCTATGGATCAATCTACACAGCCCAGTTGAAAATATGCAATACAACTAGTTAATATGACAATTTGGTATAGCAAACAGCTGCTGGCACTCAGAAACCAGGTTTTTATGTGGTGGCTTACTGTTTGCTTTAGAGTGAAATGGTGTTCTATAGAGCTTAAGCAAGTGCATGTGAATTTACAAAAGGTTGTGTTTGAAAAGTACAATGCCAGGTTGACTTAGCATCAGATTTGACTGAATGACAGGAAGTGCTGAGCAGGATTACAAACAGTTGTTTGTTTTGTACCTTGTGTTCCTAGCTTACTAAAAGCTGCTAATTATTTTGGGCCCTCAAGTAGCGTAAGATGTTTGGACAATGAGGATTTTTAAACTGAATTCAGATTTATAACAAAGGATAATGCTATGATAATAAGGATCCCCTCCATTTTTGCTCATTTAATCCATTTCCCTTTTAATACATTCAGCTGGCATTATGTAGATATTTACAGACATATTATAAATGTGCTCAGGTTTAAGCACAGATTTCAGTCTGAGTCTGGGAACTAATTCTTCTTCAGTTAGTCTGCACTGGTTGTTTCTCACTCAATACTCTGGTATGCCCCCAGACCACTGGTTTCCTCAGCTGTTACTGTGCTTCCTAGACATTCCCCCCAGAGAAGTTTGTAAAATTGATTTTTCAGTCCCAAATATCTGCATCAGGGCCTTAAATCTGGATTACCTTTTAAAGTTCACTTGCTATGCAACCATGTATGGTTTTGAGCTTAAAAAGAAAGAAAAAGACTTGATGCACAGCATGTTTTGCACATCACTCCGTGGTGTTGATGAGATCCAGTGTGGCCTTCATGAGGGATATGGGTTCTAACCCCTGTAGTGTTACCTGGTAGTTTTGTTCCAGAGACTGCAGATGCTCTGTAAGACTTTTTGCCTTCTTACGGTGAGTCACTTCTCCAAGATCCTGACACTAAAACCTCTCTGCCTCCTCTCTACCTGGGACAGTACAGCAGTATTGCTTTCACAAATGTAGGAGGCTTGGGCTTGGGGCCCATTCCCTCTGGTTTTGAGGTCTGTTCCACTCCTATTATGAGCCACAGACTGTGTTGCTTCTTCCACCAAAGCCTTGTTCATTCTTGGGAACTGGTTGTTTTACTAGGGAAGTTGACAGACACTTGAAAGAACCCAGATAACATACCTGCATTCAAATTCCAGCACTGTATTTACCAAAAGAATAACACTAAGTTGCTCCTGTGGCAGAAATGCTGAAGGGCAAGCCCACCAGTGCCAAGGATGCCAGCAGAAAGCCTTGCACTGCTTATTGGATACTAGAGCTACAGCCAGTAGGTGCTCCTCAGCCAGAAGATTTATCTGAGTTGGAGGACTTAGAGCCCTTCGTGGAGTCTGCTACTGATGATTAAAGTCCTTCCCTACATCCGCTCCAAGAAGATGTCCATAGTCTCTTTTAATCTCCATGAAAGAATTGACTGAACACACACAGGGCCTTTAAGGCACTCTAAACTACTCAGTGTTCTCAGTAAGCTCCTGCCTGGCCAGCAGCACTTCCAGTCAGCTCTTTTCCTGACAGTAGCCAACTGTTGATATCAATTTTCTTTTGGCCTCACTAGCCAGTACCTTTCTCAGTAGTGGCTGGTCTTGCACAAATAAAGTTGTGGCAATAGAAAAAGAACACAAATATTGGGAATGCTTGGAAAAAGAAAAAAAAAAGTTTTTTAGTGTCTTCCTCAGTGCTGATACTTGTGAAATGTGGATGTTGATATATGCAGTGTATTAACCATTTTGAGGACACCTCAAGTAATGTATATGCAGGGATCCTCAAAGATGTCAGAACTGGCATTTTTGAAAGATGAGTTGGGATTTGCAAGCTGTTTCTTCTGATACCTTTTCTTCATAATCATTGCTTCTTCAGAGAGCATCTAACCCATTTCAGAACCTCGTGAAGAAGCAACGCCTCAGAAGTGTTGAAAATTCTCACCAGAAATTAGGCAATTAAAAAAAATAAATCTGCAGCAGTAGAAAGTAAGGAAGTAAGTTTGCTTTTGTCTGTTGAGAACCATCCATATGACAAATGTGGGAATTTGTTATTTTCTAATATCAAATTTAGGTGGTAACTATCTTGGACTACAAGTATCTTGAGTTTCTGTACCTGTGCGATCAGCTCATAATGGTGGCTTTGGCACCGTACTGTGTATGAAAATCTGCAGAACCATAGAAGGCTGTAATTTCGGGTTATCCCTTTTCATACACACTATCAGCTAGGGCCCTTTCTCTTTTTCTCTGTACCTGGAAGTTTGTTCAGCAAAAATTGACCTTGCATAGCAATTCTTTTAGGGGAAAAAAAAAGTATCTCCTGATTTTAGCTGAAAAGCAGGATAACTCGGCATTCTTGTTGGTTTTATATGGCCTTGGGTTGCAAGGCGTCTTGATGAGCCATCAGCAATCTGATTTAACTCCAATTCAGTCCCTTGAATTAATAGGAGATTAAGTTGAACTGGCTTTTGGTCACGGTTTGTTTTCCTTTGGGTTTGATTTGCCATTGTGCAAACCACCTAGCCTGTCTGTAAGTTTTTCCAGCTGTCTGAGAGAGAAAATTATGTTCCAGAGAATATAATGTGGTGTGTGATTAAGTGACCTGTTCTCCCTGGCTTCATCTCCAAGTCTGGAAGGTCAATATGGGTTCTTTCTTAAAATCTGTATTCTTCTTTTGTCTGCATGTGGCAATCGGTTCTCTCAGAGTATATGGACTATTTTTTTAAATTACAGAGGGTTTAGCACTCTAAAATAGCATTTTACACTGTTTTTTCCTAGGTTTCTGCATGTACAAATTCCTAGGGAGTTACTAGTTTGTGGTTTTTTATATGTATTACAAATGAGCATTTTGCTAAATTTGCTGTGAGTAGACATGCTCTAGTATCTCTGTATATGTAGTCTCATGCAGAACATATGTATTCTATCAGAAGTTTATTGATTCACCTTCTGGTTTTACTTTATATTCCAAATGTTTAAGACTGTTTTCTAAATGCCACTTAGCAGCAAATGCTTGTCCTGAAGTGGCAGAAGAATATCATATTATTATCCTAGTTGTCAATCATGTTTTGGAGTCTTGTTTGGTTTAAAAATTAAAAAAAACCAACCAAACAACAACAACAACAAACCCAAACCCACAAAATCGACAAAACAGAAGTGCTCCAGGTTCCTCTGAAGATGTAATTATGGTGTTTTCTTGATCAGCGCAGCCCAGAAATAATTTTCACTATTTAGT
>JANZLQ010000078.1:12302689-12346251 GCA_026212715.1 Elanus axillaris | reverse complement strand
GGGGGGAGTTGCATCCATTAGAGAACGTACTCACATTGATTTATTGTGGTCGTTCCCTAAAGATGATGCTTTTTATTTACTGCTACACCTTTCACCTGGCTGTCTGGAAAGTAACAGTTTCACAGTCTGATACATCCACTGAGCTTTTGAATACTCGGTTCCTACAGTTACTGTGCCTTTTGCAGATCCTGCCATTGCAGAAATGTGCCCTCTGCTGAGAACTTTGCTCTGCAACTGATTCAGAATCTAGATTGTTGACAAACATAATGAATAAATTAAAAAAAAAACAACCAAAAACCCCAAACAAAACACCAAAAAGCACCACTTAAAAAAAAAAGTTGCATGCAGTTTGTTTTCTAATACCATAGCATGTAAAACATAATCACTTCAGAAGAACTGATACTTAGCCTAGTGTTATAATCAGTATAGGTTCTGAGGATGTTTCCAGTTTACATTGTTCTTGCTCAGGTCATGACCTAATGCTTTGTTTATGAGATGGAAGATGATTTGTTATAGATAGCCTTCACTAGGTGTTCTTCTAAAAATAATCCTTATAAATAATCCTTTCCTGTAGGAGATAATGGCTTTTCACAGCCAGCAACCTATTATAACCCAGACCAACTTCCTCCAGAGAATTCTTCCTTTATGGAAAGGAATTTCATCTGCAGGTTAAGATGCCTCCTGGATAATTCATCTGGGTTCCTGGTGAGTATGGAGTTATGTAAAAACTTCCACATATGCTTGCAAGTTGGAAATCTGCATTACCCTTACAATATGTACAGCAGCTTAATTTGTGAAGTCTCCATAGATGTCTGAGCTGCTTGAACCAGCATGTTTCAGTTAGGGACACTAAATGTGTCCCTTTCAACATGTTGTTACAACCAGGTGCAAGTTCTCTCATTTCTTATGACTCAGTTTCCTCAGTGGAATATGAATAAGTATCTGCTTTTGTAAAGTACTGTGTGATTTGCAAATAAGAAAGCATTACAAAGATTATTTTCTGTTGGGTATCTTGAGATGCAATAAGTCATAATTAACAGAACCATAGTTTTTCTTTACTTGGGGTAGTCTGTGCTTGCTCTTTTTAATACATTTTTTTTAATACCTTTTTTGTTGTTGTTTGTCAGTGCTGCAGATTTTAGAATAAATAAGGGTCTATCATCCTCTAGGTGCCTTCTTACAAATAGAGTTGGTTATATAGGATTTTACAATTGTACACATTTGCATACGTTATACTAATGACTGACAGAAATGCAAGAGAAATAATGTTATATTAATTGTATGTATGTATAATACCATGTTCACTAGGATATTAGAAGATCCAGTTGGCATTTGTTATTACACATTTGGGCTTTGTTTTACAAAACAACCTTCCCATTAGTTCTTTTTCCAGTGAGTTTATTAGTAGATCTCAGTGTGACATGCTCAGGGGCATAACAGCAGTGTTCTGTACTAGTTAGCTAACTTTTGTGTGTGGCATGCTACATGAATCTGATGGGTCTTAAAAAAAAACCCACTTTTTTTAATAACGTCAGAAATATCTTATTCTTAAGTATCTCCAACATATAACAATTACTTTTTTCCTCATCGTAAGGCTATGAATTTTCAAGGACGATTGAAGTTTCTCCATGGACAAAACAAGAAAGGGAAGGATGGTGCTACATTGTCTCCTCAGCTTGCTCTGTTTGCAGTAGCTACTCCCCTGCAGCCACCATCTATCCTTGAGATACGAACCAAAAACTTCATCTTCAGAACAAAACACAAACTGGATTTCACACCTACTGGCTGTGATGCAAAGTAGGTGTAAATTATTCTGCATCATACTCTAGTAATTTGCCGATGAGATAGATTTCAAGCATGTGTTTGAAATATAAAGCTGGCTACTGTTTCTGTCAATACTGATGATTGTTTATGAACTCTTAGGATTTTTCTCTTCAGCCCTGCTAGTAAGTAAAGAGAAATGGGATTGTCATACTGTTCTTCCTTAAAAGGGCATATTGCTTTCTAACTGTCAATCGTTAAAGAACCAAACCAAAGCAAAGAAATGCCAAAACCCCCAAAACCAAAGCAAAACCCCCAAAAGACAGTACTAAGGAATTAGGGAAGGAGTTTAATGTTTAAATCTGATTGAAATTTGGTTATAGAACTGATAGAACAATTGTTTCATTTTTTTTCTACATGCATATTTTCTCCTTTAGTTCAAATAGATGTAAAATACAATGGAAATGTTACTTACTTCAGAATAAACAAATGAATTCCTTCTTTATACTCTTATTTTTACCCATTTCCAAACCATTTTTTCCTATATAAAAAATGGAAACACAATTGCATTACTAGATCAGCATAATGTAACTATGCATCAACATGGCAAGAAGCCCATTAAGATGCTTCTTTCTCAAAAGAAAAGCTTCTGGCCTCCTTCCTTCCTTCTTCCCTCCCTCCTATTTTTCACTGATAATGCTTTCAGCTTTCAGACTCCTTTTCAGGGGAATCTCTCATATGGATTTCCATGCCTGCTGATAGGATAATGTAGAGTCAAATTATTCGGTATTCTGTTTACTGATAAACCAAAATGTTTTTCTTGGGTTCTATAAACAAGTAAAAGTTAACAAAATGTTAACACAAGCTTTTCTTTCCTCTGATATTTTTTTTTCATAATGCTTCATTTGAAACCTTCAATTTTTGTCATTTTTTACACTTCTGTGTAATTGTTCCACATCCCTACCTATACACACACA
The DNA here is from genome assembly GCA_026212715.1 of Elanus axillaris. Lineage (NCBI taxonomy): Eukaryota > Metazoa > Chordata > Aves > Accipitriformes > Accipitridae > Elanus > Elanus axillaris. The sequence continues at coordinate 12,343,513 of JANZLQ010000078.1, read as the reverse complement.
CACACCCACACCCACACCCCACACACAGTCTTTGGATCTCCATTTCTTTGTTCCAAATCCTGATTCAGTCTCTTTTTGACTACTTCATTCTATCATGTATCTCAGAGTGCTCACACAAATGCTGTTAAGTTCTTCATCTCCCTGACCTCTAGTAAAGTACTCTAATTTTAGCTACTAGGGTCAAATATGACTCTATTGCCAGTACTCCTCTGAGGCAAATCTTAGCTTACATGCAGACTCAGGGGTCACAAACCACTCAATAGTAAAAGGGATGTAGTTCTGAGATACACCCTGTTTTGAATTTTAAGCTACCAAAAATAGTAATTTAGGGGAGAAGCTTTAGATAACTAAAGTTAAGCCCTTGCTTAATTCTACATGCAAGCACCTCTAGGTAAATGCTGTGAAACAGGGCTAAACAAACTGTGTCTTCCATTGCAACAAATGGGAGCTGCCTTGCTATAAGTGAATATATTCTAAAGTATAGAATTAAGAGTCCTGCTGAACTGTAGACATACTCTTGATTTTTAAATGATCTAATAATTTTGTGAACCCATTCCTAGCTACTGAAGGCAGCTTGGGGCACTAGTAAAAATTTTGTTTTCTTACCTGTATTTTTTATTAGAACTATCATGCTTCTGCATACAATTGATATTGCAACAAAATGTAGTTAGTACTTGCATCTGAAATGTTCTAGCCATAATTAACTTGCTTGGCATTCGTTCTGTGAGTTGCTTCATCAGCAGCGTTGCAATTTTTTGTTTTTATGTTCCAGAGGAAAGATTGTCCTGGGATACACTGAAGCAGAGCTGTGTATGAGAGGAACAGGATACCAGTTTGTTCATGCAGCTGATATGCTTTATTGTGCTGAAAATCATGTCCGAAGTAAGCTTCGTTCTCTAAGAAAGGCTGAAAAATCAAAGCATGGGTTTTTATTCATACTGAAAAAATAGAAGTGCTTTTTAAAAAAAAGAGGAAAAAAAGTGGTCATTAACAAAAAGAACACTATACATTTCATGTGATCTTTTCCTCCATATAAAAACTTATACTGGGTGAAGAAATATTTAATATTTCTATCTAGACCCTTTTAGGTATTATAGTCCAGCTTCTGTTACATCTTGTTCTTCTCGCTTCCTTCTCCACTCAACCCAACTTCTGCTATTTCTACAACTTCCTTTGGGCAAAGGGACTATTTCAAAGATAGCTTTCCTGTTAGGAAGTTAAATAAAGCTTTTTCTTTTGGTATCAGTGTAAGATTTTTAACAGAAATTAATCTCTGATTTGGCGTGCTAGTGTCCTATACATTTCTGGATTTGATTCTTGGCCATTTGATTTGGTCTAAGTAACAACTTAAGGAGAGAAATATAATGTTTTAAGCTAAGGAAATAAGTATCGGCTATCTGATATGTAACTATTTAGTGGTGTATTTTACTTTTTTTGTTAGCTGTAACGTATTTGTCTTTGGAAGTTACAGAAACATCTTCAGGATATTTTGGTGCTGCTTCTTTTCTACTGACTTCTCTTGAAAAACTGTTTTTTTCTTTTGTCCCCTTTATATACAATTAAATAACCCCTCTCAGTAGATTAGTTCTCAACCTATATTAAGCAGGTTTTCGGTTTCAGGTATAGCTCAATCACTGTTGCCTATCAGTAGTTTTGTCTGTTTGGTAAGGAATAAGAAAGAAAATATTTCCAGAATAGAATGGAATGAAACTTCAGTTTGAAGTTTTAGTTTGAAACTTTGTCTTAAAACTGGTTATGCTCCATTTCTGATGCTAAGATAAAAAAGCTTGTAGCAAAGATTATTTTTTGGTTAGGATTCTTAAACTTCCCTAATATTTTTTATTTAATTTTTCTGTCTAGAAATGCAGTGCTTTCAGCAATGTACAACAAAAATGTAGTATGTTTATCAAGCATTGCTAGTGAAGTAATAGTGGGAGTGAAAAATAATGGATTTTGAAGTACCTCTGCATTAACCAGTCAAAAAGCAAAAGAAGTGGTTTCAGAGCTAATACATTTTCTAATTTCTTAAGTATTAGTCACTTTTCAGCTCTAAAAGAGAGGCTTTTGTTATTTACATGTTCTAGTATGTATTAATTTCTGTTATTGCAGAAATAATGGATGAAGCTCAATATAGGGTGTTGCCAATCTGTAGTGAGTATGTTCCAGTTGCTTGCAGTTTTAGCTTTTATTTTACCAGTAAATTAAAGTAAACATCTTAAAGTGATGGATCATCCTGTTTCACTAGGAATACATTAGTGCCACACAGAAATGGGTGATTGAGGACATGAGATTTGTAAAATTGCTCTACAAATGGGATTGCTTTCATGACATGCCAGATTTTCCTATTTTTGTTTACTGGACAGTAAACAGTATGCTTACTCTTTAACTCTAGTGATGAAGACAGGTGAAAGTGGAATGACTGTATTTAGGCTTCTAACCAAAGAAAATCGATGGGCCTGGGTACAGGCAAATGCACGTCTTGTCTACAAAAATGGAAGACCAGATTACATCATTGCTACGCAAAGACCTCTTACGTAAGTCATCATCACATAAAGTAGTATACTTCAAAAAAACTGAAAACTTTTGAGCTTGTTTATATTCAGAAAGAAGTTCTTTATTTTTAAACAAACCCCCTTTAAATCCTGAACTCCAAAAAGAAAACCTCTTTCAGTTTGCTAGCAAACATTGAAAAGAATTCTGGTATTTCACTACTTATGTGGCATAGTCCTTTATGTGTAAAACTTTTTAGACATTTTGATTTCATATAAAGAATAAGAGCAGCAGTACAAGCACCAAGTTACTCCATCCAACCTATTTTAATTGAGTATCCCCATTAGCAAAAATTAAGAAATCCAGTTGTGTAGAAGAAACAAGAGATAACATAAAGAAAATAAGTCCTTAATGGTGCTGAACTAAATTCTGCATAATATGGAATTCAGCACTATTACACAGATTAAATAATTTTTGCTAAGGAGTCTGTAAAATGGAAGAAAAGAGATACTTCAGTATTGAAATATTAATTTACTTGCTATGCCAAGAAAAACATAATGCATGGACCAAAGCCCACTTTTTTCATTTCAGCTCATAATGCACAGACAATGGTGTATGCTATCTAGATTTAATTACAAATGTAATATGTAAAGGTGGTATTACAGTCATAAGCTCCTTATTTCATAATCTGCCTCTTGGTTTAACTCAGCCAAGTTGAGCTGTAATAGCCAGGAATTTGAAAAATGCCTACAAATAGAATAGTTCATTTTTTTTAATATTAATTCCAGGGGACAAAAAGATTACAGTAACTGTTTAGTACGGCAGTATTATGCTATATATCTGATTTATTTTCAGAGATGAAGAAGGGGCAGAACATCTACGGAAGCGTAACATGAAGTTGCCCTTCATGTTTGCCACTGGTGAGGCTGTATTGTATGAGGTATCTTTCCCTATGTCGAGCCTTGTGGATCCCTCTCAGCTGAAGAATAAAAGCGCGACGGGAAAAGGAGCCAAAGCAACGCTACACAATGATTCTGTGGATCCAAACTCCCTTCTAGGTGCCATGTTAAGGCAAGATGAGTCTGTGTATCTCTGCCCTCCAGCATCGCATAAACTTTCCTTTGAGCGGAACTTCTTTGCAGAAAGCAGGGATGAACTGGGCGGTGGCGTTAGCAGCAGCTGGACAGATAATCTCCTACCTGCTGGAAATCACAACGTTCTCAAACGGGAGCTAATGGAGTGTTCCCAGGACACTACTATTCCACTTCCTGAAGACAGTGCAGCACTCTTTCAAGATAACAAAACCAGCGATCTGTACAGCATCATGAAAAATCTGGGTATTGACTTTGAAGACCTAAAGTGTATTCAGCAGGATGAGGAGTTTTTTAAAACTGAATTATCTGGTGTGGATGATATTGGGGACATCGACATAACTGATGAAATCCTGACTTATGTTCAGGATTCCTTAAATAAGTCTGACTTCTTATATTCCAGCTGTAACCAGCAGGAACCCATGGTCCAGAATGAAGGTTGCTTGGTACAGCAACAGTTAGATCCACATCAACTTCATCAGCACCAGAAACAGCTCATGGAGCAGCAACAGCAGCAGCAACAGCAGCTCTGTCAGAAGATGAAACATATGCAAGTCAATGGGATGTTCACAAATTGGAGCTCTGACACCAGCATGCCTCATAGCTGCTCGCAGCAGCCGCCCCAGCAATATGTATTCCCTGGCATGCATGCCACTACATCTGAGTTCTCTTACAAATCAGAAGTAAACACTTCCCCTTATGCATGTAGGCAGGAGTTTATTCCTTACAAGCAACCCACAGCGATGATGCCACAGCTTTCTAATTTTGCTCAAATGGATTTCCCTGTAGCAGGTTTTGACAGATCAGCCTATTCTGCTTCGTCCAACTTGGAGGATTTTCTCAGTTGTTTGCAGCAAGTCCCTGAAAATCATGAGTGTGGGATAAACTCTGAGTCGGTTATGCTAACTCCTCAAACGTGCTATGCAGGTGCTGTTTCTATGTACCAATGCACGCAAGAAGCACAGCCCAGCTGTGTGGATCAAATGCAATACGATCCTATGATGGCAAGTCAACAAACATTGTTGGACAAGGTAAGGTAAACAGCATTGCTACATCGTTTGCATTTTGAATCATGTTTTCAATGTTTTGGGTGGCTACTGGGATGTAGAGTTTGTCATAATCGAATCACTGAGTTTGAAACTGATGGGTTAGCAGTGTGCGAATGTCCTTGCTTTATTCATTCATCAGTTGTGTTTGGTAATGTTTTTATGTACATGTACCCACAGCCTGGTAGCTCTCTTTGGCAGTATTCAAGCAAGAGTGAGTGATCTAGTCTGTTGTACCTACCAGTAATTTTCCCAGTAGGAGCAAAAGAAAAGCAGATTGGTCAAAACCTTGGAATTTGCTTATATACCTTTTCTAGAGGCGTGGAAAATTGTCAGTAATATTGTCTGGCACATTCATTTTCATGAAATACTTTGTAAGGATCCAGAAAAATATCTTGGTTTTAAAATGTTAGCGTTCTTTAGCTACTCAGATTCTCTGATTTTAGGATTACTTAAAGCATCAGGTTATAATATCACATAAATAGCATGAAATATTATGAACTATTGCATTTCTACACACAATGATACTGCAAAAATATTTTAATATATTACCCTAAGTGGAAGTCAGCTTGTTCCTCAAGCTGCTCTCTAAATTCTCTGCTGAAGAAAAAAGAGCAGGAAAAAATTATACTCACAGGAGATAAGCTGGACCTTTTTCACATTGTGTGAAGGAAAACGCACAATAAAAGCCATAGAAGAGAGGAGCCTGGCTGTGGCACAGACTACAGGTTTAAATACAGTTCTTCATAGGTAAAATAACTTAGAAATAAATAAATAAAATCAATTACTAAGGTAGTTCCTGATTCTGAATAACCTTTGTTGAAGTACTTTAAATTGTACGTTATTCGTGTTAATGCTTCTCAAGTACAGAGCTGCAATTCTTTTTTTTTTTTTACCTCAATGAGTTAAGGTTTTAAAGTCCTGATCCTATAAATGCTTATGCACATGCATAAGCATTTACAGAATTAAAGTATTATAAGCATCTAACCTACACAAGACAGAGGTGAGGAATGCAAGTAGAACATACCCATTTTTTTTGTATGCTTAATGCAAATAAAAAACATATCCTTTTTAAAACTGCTTTACTAGTGGAAAAAATATAATTGCAGAATTGCAGAAATTTAGCTAAAAATGTAGGACAGTTCAACAAGATGAATAGCTTCTGTCCGAGTGCCCAAGGGCTGAAATAGCGTGAATTGACTTTGGCAAACTGCAGTGCACAAGCTTGCACAGTGCTTGGCTGTATGTTGCCTGGCTGTGGTCAGTGTTATTAGTTCTCCATAGTGCTTGATAATAGGGTTGCAAAGCAGTTCCAGGGTCATCCAAGTTCGTCCCTATAATAGTATAGAATTATTCTTTTCATGAAACCTATACTGGTGTGGTGCATCAGTTTTGAACAGCTGGTGCATAAGCAATTCCGTTTCTTTTTAATGGTTGGTTTCAAATACATTTATTTTGTAGATTATTTTGTTGTTATGCTGCCTTAATTGGTTTTGTTATGCTCCCTTTTGTTATTTTCTTGCTTACTTTTTCTTCTCATCTATATGTAAAAATTTTAATGACTAATGACTGACAGAATCTCTGAATGCAATAAATGAATATGTGTATTACTTCATATTTACTGGAATGCTGTGCTGTAATGGTAATATTGCATTTAGGTTGCTTGTCCTGAAAAAGTGAACAAAGGCCACTTTGTGAAAAGTTATCCTTAGTTAAGTTGCTCAGAAGCGAATTCAGCCCCTCTTGCTATGGTACACCTATGCTGTGTGGATCTGGATAGTAGTGCATAAGTAGAAGTGTGGTGTACAACTGATGTTACCCTCGTGCACATTAGCTCCTGTTTACCTCTGAAGAGAGCTGCTGAATGTTTGTCCAAGTGAGCTTAAAAGAGGAGCACTCTTCTTGATGAGATACGGAAGGATTATTCCCCCAACCCCTTTTGTAAAAGAGTGATCGTAGTTAGCTGATAGCTATCTTGAAGTCCTTGTGAGTCCAAAACTTATATATGCCAACTGGGTGCAGTGGGAGGTGGGAAGAGAATGCTTGTTCATCAACCAAATAGCATTGACTTTTGCAGGCCATACTGCTATTCACATGAAAAAACCCAAACATCTCTTGTACCAGACTGGGCTAAGTTTTGACCTCTAGTCACATCTGCCAATGAACATTTTTATAGGTAGAGGGCAAAGGAAGGCTCTGTGTAAACCAAAGTTGCTATGCTGAGAAATGCTTTAATGTAGAAACATTTTTTTTACCTAGAAAGATCATTGCTCCAGAGAAAGATAACCCTGTATTTATATATGCTTATATTACAGAGATTGTATTTAGTCTTGTATCAAAGGAGTTAAGAACTTTAAAATATGTGGACCCATGGGAACTAGTAAGTCAGAAATACAGCTGCTGCACTTGAAGTAGTCTTGTAAAATATCACCTATGCCAAGCCCATGATGGCAAATAATATATATTTCTTTATTGTAAATAAGGAGAATGTATCACTGCTTACGATAATAAACTTAAGGTTTGATTTTGTTGCTAATTGGTAACTTCAAGAAGTTTGCCACTAAGCAGATAGGATACTACTGTCTGAGCTTACATTTACACAGCCAAACCAAAGTAGGGCAGTCTTTGTGGCTGGATTTAGCACACTGACATCCCTATCAGCAGTTGGAGTCTGGAGAGAGGACAGACATTGCTACGCAAGCCATGATTGCTATCCTTTCCTCAGCCTTCTAACTTCCATTGATTTCTACATTAAAAGACTAGGGATTAGAAAACCAGGAGGGTCTATTGTGGTCATCTGCCTTGACCTTCTGCCTAACTTGTAATTGCAGTAGCATCATAGTCAGTGTAGTATAAAAACACTTTCATTGATGGAGAAGGGCAGAAAGGCATTAGATAATTTGATTGCTTGTGTAAGATCTATATTCCTTTAATAAGCAGGAGAAACCTTGTGAAGTACTAGATTCTGTGTTGAGAATTGTCTTAGAAGTTTTAATGAGCGTGCTCATCTTGTTAAGAATATTGAAACAGTCTGCTTCTGTCAGAAGTTATTCTAGCTTATGTTAGTGTAGCTGTCTTTAAAAGTATGGCGATTTGATCAAAAACATTCACATCGCTATAGTCTTGTTAAAAACTTAGAAGAACAGTGCACAATTAGTCAAATTTCAGTGTTGTATAGAAGGAAAATAAAGAAGTTTCCAAAACACATCATATTTTGATAGATGAATGAATGTATAATGTATGTTTTTAAGGACAAACCTTGAACAAATGAGTACTTAACGATATAAGCTACTCCTGAAGAGATGATGGAAATATTTTAAATACTTTGTTGTATTTTCTTTCCATGACTGAATGGAGCATTTGTAGATAAAGTGACTTTCCATAGCATGACAGGAAGCATTACATCAGATGATTAAAATAATCCTATGAACGATTATGTCAAGACTGATGAAAGCCATTCATTGCTCTTACTTGGCGTTGTCAATATGAAGACGGTTTGTCAAAAAAGCCCACCCTGAGACAGCTCAGCTTGCAAATTGAACGCAGTACACTTCAGCTTACTAATGGGACTGCATGTGCGTTCCTGGAAGAGCTGTGAAGTCTGGATCCCACTGCAGACATGAAAATATGTAAATAGGTTGCTTTTAAAATGTAACAGCTGGATGTGGAAATTAGGACTGCTCAGTCAGACTGTACATTCTACAAATGGAAACTACATTATGCTTTAGATAATAGCGATGTTTCTTTACTTAGCCAGAAGCGTAGGACTCGCCCATGTTGAAGTCGGTGGAAGTTTCACTAATGATTCAGACCATACTTTAATGTAAATTAACTGCTCTCATCATTCATCATTAAAAAAAAGTTTTAAAGCTATTGTATTTTAAGATGATTTCATCCAATCTGTGTCATTAGGAGGATTTTTAAAAACTGATAAATAAATTGGTTTCCCATACTAACCATCTATATTTTCTTTTTTCCTGCCAGTTCCAAAATGGTTTCAATGGAGGAAATGTAAATGAAGCATATCCCTCTCAGTTAAATGTGATCAGTAATACACAGACTGCCACACATCTTCAGCCTCTTCATCATCCGACAGAACCCAGATCCTTCTCAGATTTGGCATCTAGTGGATTTATGTGATTCAGACCTAGAGCTCCATCTGTGATGTTGTCTGGGCATCGGGCTGCTCTGAGGAAAAGCTTGATAAGTCTATCTTTGAGCATTGGACTTTAACAGCTAAATTACATTTTGAGAATATGAGTTTGGTTGCACTATATACTGGTGGATATGTAATCCAAGATCTGGCTTTTTAGAGTGACAGGTAGAATTGAAACTTCTGACTATAAGTATGCCTGTGCTGTTTTCCATCAGATTGACTGTGTTATTGCAGTATGGATTACATATGTACTACAGACTACGTCATGCTATACAACATAAGATAAGGCAAATGGTTTTGTCGTTTAGAAAACAATTGGGCACTTTACAAATAGCATCGATGGCACAAGGAAGATGATTTCACATGTGGATTATTTCCAGACTTTATTTTTTAAAAACTATTAAAAAGCTCTGAATTCATGAGAATCAAAAGCACTTAATTTTAATGCATACTAAGCTCTTTAATCACTTATATTTGAATCCTTTTGTTTTAAGTCTCCATTTCTAGCACTTTAATAGAAGGCTTAATACAAGGATATGATATGCAACTTCAGGTTTTCTATGAAACAAACCCCTTGCATTCCTCCTTTTCTTGTCAACCTTAAGTGCCTCACAATTTAGCTACCTTGTTTCTGATGGGAGCTTATTTTTAGCAAAACTCACTATAAATGTCATTCATTATGTGAACTTTTATCTAACATCTACAGTGCTACTGGCCGTGTATTTTTTTCCCCCCGAAGATAATTTGTTTAGAGAATGACTTAATTCCTTATCTGTGGATTTGTTACACTATTAACAGGAGTTACTAATGCTCTGAATTTAGTTCAGCTAAAGAGTTTTGGTTTATTCTGTACTGCTTTTCTGCTTTCTTCAGGTAATACAGGGTATATTAAAAAGCAGATTTTGCTGAGGGGGAGGAGCAAATCCTCAGGATTAGTTTTAGATTATTAATGCTGAAAAACATGTGCCTTATCTTGTGTTAAAACGCTCATAATGTTCTTTAGAAATAATACAAGGCTGCTCTATGCAAATACTTTCATTAAAATGGATATTGAAAAGGATTGCATTTTAAGGGGGAAAGGAATCTCAATAGCAATTGGTATTGATGTTTACTCTGACTGCAGTTTTCAATGTTCATAGTGGGAAAGGGTCAGTTTTGATTTAAACTTTATCCCTAGCAAATTGCACTGCAAAGTACAGAGAGGTTATTCTTTCTGTGTATGTTGAACATTTTAAAAGCTTCATGCAAAATATAAAATTGGGAAAAGAAAAAAGTCATTAGAGAAATTCTTCTTGTGATAGGTTTTATTTTCAGGAAAAAAAAATCCTTGTGAACACTCTGGGTTTTTGTTTTGTTTTTATCTGAGAGGATTGTTAGAATTGCAGACACCAATGTTTGGTGCAAAATAATAATCTACATGAAAAATACAAAAATGTGTATATGTTCAAAATATTTCATACTCTTGTGTGTTATATAGTTCATATGTAATAAAATGTCTTTGTAAAATATTTTAAACCAGTTAAAGTGTTACATCGTTATATGTTAAGAACAATTTTAGTACATTTGCTATATATAATATAAAATGGCAATTTAGCCAGTTTGTTTAAAACAGCCAAAAGTAAATAGGCTCCCTCCAGACAGATGTTAATAGTGTTTAATACAAGGACAATCACTTAAAATTGGAATCTTTTCATAGCTCAAACATGCTTTCTTTGAAGAAGAGCATATTTTCTTCCATTCTGTGTGATATGATATGCTAGGCCAAACTTCTAATTCAGTTACAACTTTTCAGATTAATAATTTCAGCAGTTCTTTTAAGTGAAATTACCATATATGAAAGGGACATTAAGGAAGCAATTACTGTTCAGGAAAAGCCCATAAAGACATTGTGGGTTTATTACAAGGTTGGTTGGGTTTTTTGTTGTTGTTTTTTTTTTAACGTTTCAGATTTTGTTTTCAGCACAAGACATCAGTTACAGATTTAGTTAATATCATTTGAATTAATTTATGGATTCTGTCTTTTTTTTATTGAAGGTCTTGGTTTAAGCCAATATCTGAAACGTCTTCCACTTCTAGCTAGTGTATCATGTTTGCATTTGAAATTGAAAATTAGAAAAATGCTGTAAAACCAGAAGGTTCAAAGGGATAATGTATGTTTTGCATCTTACAGACCAGTATATATCCTGTTTATGAATTTAGTTAAACCAAATACATGTTGTCCTATCACTAAGTGCCAAGGATGCAGTACTACAACTGTGCTGCCCTACTTACTGTAAACAAATTAGTTGTTTATATGCATATCAGCGTATTTTGTGCATTATCTTATGCGTACAACATTGACTGTATTAGTGCACTCTTGATCTGCACCAAACTGTAGCTACAGTGCACAGATGTTTCTGAATTGGATCTCTATTAGCCCTTCAGGTCTGTTATAAGTAAGATTATAACCCAGTGTTAGTCAGTATTACTATCCATTTTTGTACAAGTTTTCTTAGCTTGTTTTTCTTTCCAGTTCTTATCTCTCCTTTGCTATGCCTGCACATACCATGCAATATACCTCTTGCGTTAAGGTATGGTTTTGTTGCGCTCTTGCTCATGTCCAGTAAAGTTTGTAAGACGTAATATATGGTAATAAAATAATCACTTGAATGTAGCTGAAATGTATGTTCTTTTACTGCAAAAATGTTTGATTTCAGCAGTATACAAAAAAATACATTATCATACAGTTACTAATATCTTTTGAGAGCTCGTCATCTAATAGTTTACAAAAGTTGTTATTTACGTCACTGTGGACTATTGCACTTCTCTGAATATTAGATGCAAATACAATGTAAATAATTTAGTGGTGAACAAATGTGTATTTGTCCATGGAATTAGTATTTTATACCTGCATGAAAATGAGTTTATAAATAAACTTTGTAAATAGTAGGCCACAATTAGCAGTTGGAAGGCTTCTATATTCATTGCTTAGGGACAGTAAATTCACAGTTAAGCAGTACTGAGGCAGGAATAGATTTCTGCATAGATGCTGCTAAAAATAAGAAGCATTTTCTCCTTTGAGATTTGTCGCTGGCCATTTGTAACCTATTTACTGTTTATTGGTATTTCATAAATAGTGATTTTAATTAAGAAAACAATTCTTTTAGTTTATTTCTAATTACTGATATTACTGTTTCCTGTGTGCTCTATTGGCTTTGCATTATAATCTTTTAAAATCTGTTGTAATGCTGAATCAAATGTTTCACTGTAATTCCCTATGCAGTTTACCAAGCTTACAATAGTTCTTTGGTTTAGTGACATGATGGGCAGGAACTTAATTGGTTTCAGCAGCACTATTATCTTATAATGTAGGAAGACACATGTCTTACCAGAATCGGTACTAGGCTATGAACTCTGTATGTAGGTTATCTTGTTTACTCTTCTTGCTTAGCACAAAATGACGAGCTAAGATGCAAGAGTAATTCAACAAGGCAGCAAATCTGTGAAGTAACTTCTGGAAATAATCAGGCAATAATATAAGCAACACAGCCGTCCTTTTTTGTAGTCTGTTGCATTTGTTAAAAGGATACCTTCAAGTCACTTACCAACCCGTTCCCAGAAGTGCAAGACCTCACTGTCCAGTTTTGTTTGAAGGAGGGAGTTTTGTTCTTCTGGATTAAGCCATTTTCTTTGATTTATGAAATTCCTCTTCTAATTCAACATGAAAGTTAACAACCATGGTGGTACCTAACCTGCAGTAGGCCACTGTGTCATAAGCTCAGGCAGTTTGTAGGTGGAAGTCATTAACTTACTCAAGGCTTGGTCAGAGGAAGGCTTTCCCAAATAGCTCTTTTGGAGATGCATTTTCTTAGTGAGGAACCACGTTTCCCACTCACACACTTAAACTGAGAGCTGTTTCATTCTTGGGTGATTTTGTTCACCTGAGAGCTAGTTTACTAAGTTCAGTTAAAGTTACTAACTAGAATAAGAGCCTGATTCCAGTTTTAATATTTTTATCCTGTCCATTGATTAAGTTGACAAATTATCTTCCTGCCTTCTTCCCTCTCTGCCTAGGCATCCTTTCTCTGCAAGCTGATGCTTCTAGTGCTAAATAAGTAATACTAGACCAAAACAGCTTTAGACATCCAGAATACATATTGACATCTAAAATCTAAAATTAATAATGAAATTCCACCCGTTGTACACTCTGCATAATCTGAAGATGTAATGATTTCCAGTATGGGCCACTGTTCACTTTTACCCCTTGCATTTCTGTTACATCCAGTGAGCAGTATTCACTTCAATTGCTTAACCAGGGAATCTGAGCCAGCTCTCCAGAAAAGCATCCATTCTTCCTCTCAAGCAAGTTCTGCTGCATTGACTTTTGTGGTGCACCTGTGTTTTATAAATCCTCTTATCTCTTGAAGTTGATCTTCCTGACAAGTGAAGAAGGACTATAATAATCATTAGCAGCTAAGTGCAAAATTTTCAAAGATTCAACCAAAGATGTGAAATCAAAGATGTGATCTGTATAAGGTAATGAGGTTTCTTTTTTGTAACCTAACCTTTCTAGTAAAGGTCCAGCAGGCAATGTTATTAGCATTAACAAAGCTATATACAGTTTCCAGTGTAGCCAGTCTTTGAGAAATGGAGAGGTTCCTCAACATTAAAGTCACAGTGTTTTTTTATAATTTATGCTGAAGCCAACAGGCTCTTATCTTCTCTTGAGTCGAGCCTGGCTGCAAATAAAAGTATGAGAAATCTTCCAAAATTAATAACTTCAACAGGTTTTCTTACACTGTTTTGAAGGTTATTTGTGATCATAACTGTCTGGATGTCTGAGATCTGTACAAATAAGTTTGAGAAGTTTCATTATAAAAAAATAAATAAATACAGAAGAGGAAGCCTGAGGGATGTTGGGACTAATTGAAATCCTTCATACTGCATAATAATAATATTGAATATAACAATTCCTCCTGTATTCACAGAATGACAAAAGAAAAGAGAAAAATTTTTGATCAAATTTTCCCCCTTTTACTGACTATGGACATGAAGAATTCCCTTAACATGGAATAGTGGGCATCTGTTTGTAGGTGGTATGAGCCAGAGGAATTTGGCTCCTTGCTAATAAAAGTAAGCTAAATTAGAAGAAACTATTATGTTCTTGAAAGACGTCTGAGTTTATTTGTATTCTTTTCTAGTTTATGAATCATCATCCATACTTTTTTAAAGAGCAAAATCTAAATCTTCAGAGTCTCTACCCAGCTGCCAGCTACCTTGATTCTTCCATAACCACTCAGATCCTGGCAACATTGAGCTGCTTGGCTACCAAACCCTTGAGAAGTTGCATACCAGGTGTTTCCTGCATCTCTGTGGGGCCCAAACCAGTAAGTGGTTTCAGAACATACTGAATAAACTTGTCCAACAAAAAGCAGCTAGAAAGTCTTCCATCAAAATGAACTAATGGGCAAGAAAAACATATAAATTAGCTCCATCCTCTACCTTATTTGGAGTTAGGATGTGAATTAAATCAAGGTTTCTAAAATGGTTCATAGGATATCCTGAAGTAAAACAAACTCTACTCTTTAAATTGTTCCACTTGAAACAAACAGTTTGTAAATAACTGAGAGAGTGAGAGAGCATAGGATGTATCTGTTAGTCAGGAGCTAGGACATGCACTTAGGACAACTGTATTTTTCAGTATGGAGGTGTTGGGTGCCCAGGGCAGTCTGTGGCCTAGCAATTTAAGACACTCATTTTGCTTTTCACCAGCATCTTTTTCATTTTCTTGAGGGGAGAAGTGTCATCAGTTCTGGATGGAGGTTTAAATGTAAAAACCCCCAAACAACAACAACAAAAAAAAAATGGCCTGACCTTCATACTTTGTTTTACATCTGCAGTAGATGAAGCATCTCTGTAGCTGAAATATGCTATGGATGGTCTTATCAGAGAGGTTATTCCCTTTGATTTTAGCAGTCCACGCTGCCATGTATGGTTTTTAAGGCACATATTTTCCAAGTTCTCAAGTTGTCATCAACATTATAATCATCAATGTCTCTGACATGTTTCTACAGAAGCTGTAAATTGCTCTTCCAAGTTATAAATGGAACTGTAGAGAAGAGGAGGATGACTTCCTACCAGTAGAGTTTCTAATACAATGCTAAGAGCTGGTGAGGGCTTCACAGTAGTGCCAATCATTATGAAAAATAGAACAGTCTTTTGATTGCAGAAGTCCCTAAAATTACTGAACAAAATGGTACAGCATTTGTGAGTCCCTGGTAGGTGGTTGTGATGGGTTGACCCTGGCTGGACGCCAGGTGCCCACCAAAGCCTTTCTATCACTCCCCTCTCCTTCGCTGGACAGGGGAGAGAAAAAAATATAACAAAGGGCTTGTGGATCGAGATAAGGACAGAAGAGATCATTCACTAATCACCATCATGGGCAAAACAGACTCAGCTTGGGGAAAATTAACTCAATTTGTTACAAAATCAAATGGAGTAGGGTAATGAGAAATAAAACCAGATCTCACAACACTTTCCCTCCACCCCTCCCTTCTTCCCAGACACAACTTCACTCCCACATTCTCTACCTACCCCCTCCCCAGCAGCACAGGGGGACAGGGAATGGAGGTTGGGATCAGTTTGTCACAGGTTATCTCTGCTGCTTCATCCTCCTCAGGGGCAGGACTCCTCACACTCTTCCCCCGCTCCAGCGTGAGGTCCCTCCCACGGGAGACAGTCCCACAGACTTCTCCAACATGGGTCCTTCCCACGGGCTGCAGTTCTTCACGAACTGCTCCAGCGTGGGTCGCCCACGGGGTCACAAGTCCTGCCAGAAAACCTGCTCTGTGGGCTCCTCTCTCAACAGATTTGCAGGTCCTGCCAGGAGCCTGCTCTGGCATGGGCTTCCCACAGGGTCACAGCCTCCTTCAGGCACCCACCTGTTCCAGCGTGGGGTCCTCCACGGGCTGCAGGTGGGTATCTGCTCCACCGTGGACCTCCATTGGCTGCAGGGGGACAACCTGCCTCACCATGGTCTTCACCACGGGCTGCAGGGGAATCTCTGCTCCAGTGCCTGGAGCATCTCCTCCCCGTCCTTTTTCACTGACCTAGGGGTCTGCGGAGTTGTTTGTCTTACATGTTCTCACTCTCCGGCTGCTGTTTCTCTCTGTCCCACAACTTTTTTTTTTTCCTTCTTAAAAATGTTATCCCAGAGGCGTTACCACTATCGCTGGTTGGCTCAGCCTTGGCTGGTGGCGGGTCCATCTTAGAGCTGGCTGGCACTGGCTCTGTCGGACATGGGGGAAGCTTCCAGCAGCTTCTCACAGAAACCACCCCTGTAACCCCCCTCCACTACCAAAACCTTGCCACAGAAACCAAATACAGTGGTAGTGGTGGTAGCATTGTTGTGTAACATGCACATGCATGCACACAGAGCAGCCTGTGATCACAAAGGCACATGATCATGTGCCAAAGACTGTTTTAATTACACTGGTATATAATCAAACCTTGAAAGGCTAATAAGTGCCTGTGATAACTCATTCAATATAAAGAAGGATCTGTGGTAAGCTTCAGACCTAGATTTATAATCAGCATATAAATTTTTATGTACTTACCTTTATGGCTGAAGTCTATTTTCAGTCCCTCAATAGTTCTTAATAAAATACATAAAAGGAAAGAAAAGTTTTGCTAACTTAATGCTTCAGCTTTCTAGGTAAAACAACAATGGCAGGAACTTCAGACCTAGAATATTATTGTTAAGCAGCAGAAATATGGAAATCAGCAGATAAAAGAACATAGATAAACCTCATTAGCATGCTTCTAAACTCTTGCTTTCCCCTCAAATATAGCTGTGTGAAGTAATATTCATCAAGTTTCTTCCATTCCCTCCTTCTTTTGCAGACATCTAAACCCAGCATTTAAAATGTTTCTTGCTACAGATGAGAAAGATACAGATTTTCTGATTCATCTGTGACTTCAAAACTTGTGGAAGTTCAAAGTGCTTTGAAGGCATCATGCTGGTTGCTCTCTAATGATAAACTTCGGACAAAAGTGAAACACGTGGCAAAAGATCCAAATCTGAGTGGATGCACCACTGGAACATTTTTCATTGCTGTTATTTATTTTTAAAAGTAGGGTATTTGTGTATTAATGGACACGCTTGACTACCTTCTCTCAAGAGTCATATAAACCTTGCATAGAACCTGCTCCAATAGATGCTAGCAGAATAAGACCAATTTGAGCTTATTTAGATGCTATCAATGTTGTTTGTAGCCTCTGCTGCTTCCTGAAGACAGGCGTCTTCATTAGCTGTGTAGCTTCTCCAGAAAGGGCCAAAGTATAGTATGAAAGTCTGTTCACATCACTTTGGCAGGTAGCTCCCAGCTGGCAAAGACAGACAAGGAGTTTAGATAACCTATGGGAGTCTGTGTAGCAAGAATGGTTGCTTCACGGCTGGAACAGTTGCCCATTTCCTCAGGGAACAAGCAAGCCAGACTCCTGCCACAATGCTGCACAGTAGCTGAAGTCACTAACAGGAGATGTAAAGGACAAATATGTCTCAGAATTGCTGCCAAGGCTCTTAACTCCTTCACAGGCACTGTGGGGAGATCCATATTGCTACGTACTGCTCACACAGGCCCCAGAGCTGACTGTAAGCTCCTAGACCAGACTTGTCTGAGATGATTGTGGGGAAACTGGTGACTCCCTTTTATGCAATGGCCTCATGGTTCTAGTACAACCCTTCTGCCGTGGCTTGACGGGCAGCCGGAAGGACTGCGTTCAGAGGTAGAGCTTTGCAACAAACACACCACTTGAGCTCCCACTCAGGAACTTGGAGTAACTGATCTGAATTACCTGATGCTCAAAACGAGCTGACTTCCCTGCTTGCAAACAGATCACTCTACAGTTGTTATTTAGGGGGAAGGAGGGGAAGAAAATTCCAATAAGTTGGGTAAACAGGATGATTTATAACACCTAATGCCTAAAGCAAATACCAAACTATTTTAGAGTCTGTTTTCCTGTGATGTGGCAACTGTTGGGTCAACTCTTGTCTACTTTGCAATGTCACTTAAGTAGCAGCCCTCAATTGATAAAACCTGTTGGGTAACACAACCCAGTCTGAACAGCTGCTTTTTTGCTTGTGTTTCCTGCTTTATGTAGGTTTGCCACACTTCTTTGCTACTGTTCTTTGCAACTTCTCACTGCTCTCCATGCCTTGCTCTGCCAGCCACTCGCTACCATGGCACATTGGTGAGTGGTTCCAACTATAGCGACTCAGAGCAGGTAGCATTGAAAATAACACAGACATCTAACGTACATGTTTATGTGTGTTAGCTTAAACAGCTTTACCTACTTTGCAGCATACAGGGCTTTGCATAATATGTATAATAGTCCTTTATTCATCTTTAGTAGAGAGAGTGATTTTTTTTTTTTTCAGCCTTTGCCATCAGTCTTACAGCAGAGTTGGCAAGTAGAATACCTGTCTTGGGTCTGCCCCTTGTCATCAGCCTTCCTTCTCTGCCCCCTGCATGCTGGGAACAGGGACCTTGCCCCAGTGCCAAACTCAAGGTGATAGTTCAGCACTCTCATTGCCAGTCACTTCTGAGTCATGTCTTCCCTCAAAGCAGTCTTTCTCAACTTTTTGGCCTGTTAAGTCTTCATTCAGCCCTGAGTCAATTCTTCTGCCTGGGAGGAATCAAGCTGCTGCCAGCAGTGAGAGGTAGGTAGCAATTCCCTGGCTAAGATAAACATACCCAGCCAGGTATTACAGCCCACTCATGTTCCCTCGTCACTCCCCCCAACTTTAGAGGAATAGAACTTCTACATACTTCTTCCACCTATTACCTCTTAGGAGCCTTTTATAACTTCCTAGTTGTAACTTAAAATTTGAGAAACACTACTTTAAAAATAGCATGCAACAAATGATGAAAGACCTCCTTCCATCCCTCAAGAACCAGTTATTTGACCTTTCATTTACCATACTATATTTTTAGTAGTATAATTTCAGATACAATTATCTACACTCAGCTTTTTAAATCATGCATGAAACACTTTTTCAGAGCCACATTAACAACTAGCTGCTCAGCTTGCTGGAATTAGAAACCAGATATGTTGTTTTATTTACAATATAAAATCAGACTGTGGTTTTGGTGTAGATTGCTATAATAAAGAGGAAAGGTCCCTTTGGTGTTCTTTAATTTATGACACACTGTAAAATGTCCAGGCACATTTTGCCTAGTAGCAGAAGGAGGAAAAATAGTAACTCTTGGCTAGAGATTAAAAAAGTTTCACCCACCATGAATGTATTTTGAAATCCTGCACATTTGGGAGCAAATCAACTACTTATCTGCTTCTGGGATCATGCTCATTTGGAACCACAATGCAGGCGCTGTGGCTTTTAAGATTTTTTTTGTTAGTCTGCCTAAAAAGAATCATTCATATCAGATGAATGTTAGTGCCGTGCCATTAAGATCACATTAAAGAGATCTTTAGACTAACATTTTCAGCCTTGCAGGATAAATTGCATCCTGTCCTAATTTTTCTGATTCCTAATGCCTAGGCTGCTTTTTAGGCACACTAGAAACTAAAAATATTCAAGTGCGGTGAATTGCAGCTATGTTGTGCTCATTACCCTGCTCATGTGAAATCTTGTCATCATTCTGCTGGAGTGTTTCCTGCGGAGCTGCATAAACAAACTATGACCTATGGCCTTCTATAGCTTGTGATCAGACTGTTTAAGCTCTGCATATCAGTCAGGAACCTTCAAAATTTCTATTTCACAGCAAAGCCTTTTGTAGAAATACCTCACCTGATTAATCAACTGCATCAGTAAACAGAAATATTACTAGTGAATCACTGAATGATGCAAAGACCTCTTACATCCTCCCTCTCCTCTCACCAACAGAACAGGATTTCTCATTGTATAAAAGCTTTGTCTGTCTGACTAGGGCAACTGTGGCAAATCCTATTCACTCAAGACTGTGGTCAGCCTGTACAAGCTCTCCCTGGGAGAAAGATCTCCTTTCATTCATTCTATCTTTTCTTGCTCTTCATTTCTTCCTCTTGGTCTCTTTATGTAGGTATCTCAAGATACTGCCTCCCAGACAGCCACACAACAAAATATTTCTTGACTATTACCTTTAATCATTTTGTAGTTGAACAGTATGTATTCAGGAACTGGTATTTCCATACAGCATGCAATAAAATAATTGGTATGAAGAGACAAATTAAAAGAAATAGATCAATCCAGCAGAAGTAGCAGGTGACCAGCTACTATTTTTTCTTGAAAATAAAGTAAGTTCTTCAGTAAAAATCCTTAATCTTTTCCCTTTTAACACAAGCCCATTTTTATTATTGTGTTTCCAAAATCCTTTCATTTTAGCAAGCTGGGGTTTTGGCAGAAGGGGGGCAGGGGCAGTATTTTGTTGGTTTTTTTTCTGAAACTGAATACAGTCCATTATGTCAATGCTGGACAAAGAGACATTAGTTGAATCAATTTTTCATCATATTAGAGACATACATACATGGGAAAATCTCTTGCCTCTTTCTTTATATGAGGAAATTCCTTATGCATGCCAGATTTGTATTGGTTTGGTTTTGCTGAACAGTATGTTGCAAACTCATGTCAAATGTCTTATCCAGTGTCTCTTTCTCCATCATTAAGAATTGTTTTCTTTGTACTTTGAAAGAGGTAACAGTCTGCATTACCCAGACAATAAAGACAAAAAGGAAAGGGAGAACTGTTCTGACAGAAGAGGATGCAGCCGGGAGCTGTTAGATAAAATTGTGAAAGGAAGATAGACCTAAATATTAAGGAAGGTTGGAGGAGTAATAGGAGATCCAGTGATGGTCCCTTGGGAGTTAGTTAAAGGTGCCATGGTGAAGGGCACTCAGACCTAGACTGAGCTAGCTTGTACTCTGGGAACAATCTATATGACTAAATGGATTTCTTCCATCTTTTATTCATGACTCTGCTTAGTCCATGACTGGGGCCTTTCATTATATGGGAAAAACATGTGCGCACAGCCCAAGAGTGGATGCTTGCCTGTGTGTTTTTAAAGGGCTCCTAGTTGCCTGCCAAATTGCTTTTTCTTTTTGGTTTCATGTATTTTTGAAAACCATACAAAACCTTTGGAAGTGACTCACCCAAACATTTCAAAATCCATCCAGAAAAATTGGAAAGGGAAGGTGTTTACTCCCTATCTGACAGCCTTTGTGTGTCATATCTCAGCCTGCAGCGGGTGTTCTCAGCTATCATCAAGATGCTCTCACAACAGCTGAACATACATCTTTGCTCATGATATTGTTTTACGTCATGGAACTTGACAAACTGCAGCCTACGTTATCTGAGATTCTTTACAAAAATTGCATGTAAATCCTATACTTGCTGCTTCTAAATATTTCTGGCAATGTTTTATGGAATCCTTTTGGCCTACGGGAAAAACAAACAAACAAACAATCACATGGTACAGATTTACCCACTGACTTCCTGTCTTCCCCTCCATTCTTGCCTGTGTCTGTACCCTGACTGCTCTTCCTCACCTGGAGGCCCAGTCACAGTGGATTTAGTTCAGTCTGCAAAGTAGGAAAATTAGCTTGTTTAAAGCTGACAGGTGAGTTTAGAAGTGGCCAACCTTACTTAGAAACTATAGGCCTCAGGAAAGAGATCACTTCTGCCTATCCATGTATAAAAATACAGACCATATTTGTGAAAATAACTGTACTCTCTACATGCACCTAAAACAGTTCTGGCCATCTCTGGCTCTAAATTTCACCTCTGGGTCTCCTAATTTTGCTCCCATCTCAGCAGTAATAGTTACTGCCTCTGAAGCTGGTGATGATTGTCATTCATATAAAACACAGAAAAGCTCTTATGTCCATTTTAAAAATTAATATGGATCAAGCTTGGAAAACACTGACTTTTTTTTAAATCTTAGTTTTCTGATCTACACTATAACCTTTTTGACACCAAAGCAGAGGAGATAGAAAATATCACATTAGAACAAAAACAGAGCTCTTTCCACTTTTCAGTCCTGCCACTACTTGGTCCATTAGACAGATATTTTTCATAAATGATGATATACTATTTGAAGTGGTTGAGGCAATAGAAAGAATTTTGTACTATATTTTCTAAACACCTTTTGGAATATTATCTTTTCTACGGGTGGAGAAATCAGCTTTTGTGTTCTTCCTTCTATTCTTTTTCCTCAGCTACTCAGCCTGTCCTCAGCATCTGTGTAGGTTCAAAGAATGTAATCCCTGCCCTTCACTAGAGGAATTGAAACCTTTGCTGTATTAGCAATTTACTGACACAGTCTTACTGGTATGCTTCTTCTCCTTCTTGCTCAGTGATAATGTCATCATCCATTTTACTCTTAACTCTGAGGAATGAAGAGTGACTATTTGAAATTCTTCACTGTTGCAAAGGGAAAGGATCTGTTACCAGATGTAATGCTAGGTGTAGCTTTATTCTGTATTTTACAGAATATCAAGAGCATGAGTAAGTTATAAGTTCAAGATCAGCCATTTAATTATTCAGGGTATACATAGCTAGTGGCTACACAAATAAATCTTGACATTCTGAACTCATAAATTTAATCCCCCACCCACTGGAAGACATTCAGGGACCTAAACACAGGCCTGTAGTTCCATTTTAGCTATAGGCTATCCAAAACACCTAAATAAGCAATCTCACAACCTTTTAAAGCAGCAGCTGGTAGGCCAAAACAGACTGATGCTTACACCAGGCATATGAATCACTGCAACACTGAGGCATCCTCACATTGTTGAGGAGCAATTAGGAGGAAAAAAATTAATAAATAATTACATCCCTTTTATATTCTGACATGATCAACATGTGGATTTCTTTAGCATGTTAATAGGCAAACAGTTTGAATTACCTACCATCTCACAGACCTGGAAATTAGGAGGGGAAAACTGCATTTAGTAACATCTTATCTTTCTAATCCATCACGAGGTTGCAGTCCTTTTGTGCTCCTAACTGGTTAATGTTGTACTGATAAAATTTAAGTTAATTGTATCACCAAAGCATCTGGACTACAGAAGCAACTTACATTTTTATCTGCAAAAAACTGCCAATCTTATCTCACTAAAGAAAATGCAGTGCTTTTGTCCAAATGAGACCACATGATAGCGCATCAGTTCTGGCTGATGCTCAGCCTTCAGCATAAAACCATTCTGATAACTTCTCCAACACATTCCGCTAGGTTGCATCCTGCTTCTAAGTGTTCTGTGAGCAAAAGACCTTGGGAATCATCCATTTGCTGCTGCCGGTGGCATCTTGCCTGTTCCCCTCTCTGTGACAGGGGATAAGAAAGTCAACCAGAAAGCTTTTACAGTGATGCAGTGCAGGCAGTTTGCCAGTACCACTGGGTGTTACAGCGATCAGCCCAGGCCGCCTTAGGCAGACACGAAAACCAGATACAGTAAGCACAGCCCTTCAGCTCTGCTGGAACTGTTGGCACTCAGCTCGGTTTTCTATGCTAATTCTTCTTTCTCCAGCTCTCTGGCCTGGTGAGGGAGGAAGAACGTTTCTGAAGAGAGACTTTTAAAGCTGATTGTGATCCCACAAGCAGATGCTTTGCATGTATCTGGGTAGTATCAGCTAGCTGGAACACTGCTGGATATCTTTCATCGATGATAGATCCACTTCTCCAATAGAAGCTCTGCCATTACTGCTCTCCTCTTATCTCCAATTTCTCATTCTGAAGAGTCTTTCTGTTTGCAGATGAGGTAATGGGCCAAAGACAAGCTTGCTGACCAGGCCAAAAATTATGTGGACAGTTCTGCACAGTTTTACAAACTGAGTGATCTGTGACTCAAAAACTCAGAGAACTGTGTGGAAAGGCTCGCCTGGGACATACGTACAATGTAAGCCCTCATATTGCTATTGTAAATTATTAAATCATTCAGGCTACCTATACAAGAGAAGGTTTTACTCTAAATAAAATTAAAATATGAGCAGAGAGGTTCCAGGTAGTATACTGAGAATTTGCATCTCCCCCATGAAGTGAATGAGGCTGAGAACTCCTACCACACTCCATGGGCTCATAGGGGAATCAGCAGTTTTAACTGTGTATATATAAACACACAGATACATGCACACACAGGAACCAAATTCCCACTGAAATTGGATTGCTGGAATAGATGCAATGAGAGTTGCAAGAAAAAAAAAAAAGTATTGTATTTTATAGTCCTAATCTTTAGAAAACCTTTCTGTCACTTCTTCCAATAAACCTGCTCCTTTTATAGATTTCCTCCTGGCCAAATGTTTGTATCGTCAATAAAAGAGTTTTTTTTTATTTTTAAAACACATGCAATTTACCTCATGTTTTAAATTGCCTTTGAAAAAAAATTGCTTCAAAGGAGTGCATAATAACTATCCCACACCCATGGAGTGAATAATAACTTCACTTTCTCAGAAAAGCAGTGGCACAGCAATTTTCTTTGGCTTTATACCAAATGCAAAGGCATTCATTAAGGTTTTACTGCATTTTTTTTTAAAACACAGTCTGATTTACCTGAAGTACCAACATGATCTTTACCAGAAAGGACATTTACTTAGGGTTTTTTTGTACAGCACGTTTTTGTTGGAGTCCCACACACAGAATGACTGACCTTTGAAGTTATGCAGCCATACTGACCATGTGTGCCAGACTCTTAACATCACAGATATATTCTGACATCTGGGTCCCAACAGATGCTAGGTAGGATCAGGTCTTCAGAATCTTTCTTTGTGTTCAATGTAATGTTACCATAAAATTTTACTTTCATCCCTATGACTCACTCAGAAGTCTTTCCCTATTGCTTTGATTAGTTTTTTGAAAGCCCCTTCTTCTATTTGAATTTATGTTTATCATGATTTATTACATTTATTTGGATTCTGCTGTCTGCTGAGAGCCACTGACTTTTGTTGAGGAAGAAAAGAATTTATACAATGTCACATCACGCAAAGTGCTAGCATAATTTCATTTCGTTTCATAGGCTTCTTTTAGGTACCAAAAAGGGAACTAGAAATGTATGGTCAGTTCCTCTGCCTACTGCAGTTGAAGAACAGTGCATTGTCCACAAAACAGAAAAATTAAGGTCTAGGGTATAACATGATCCTTATGGGTCCCTTCCAACTTGAGATATTCTATGATTCTATGATTCTACTATCCCCTGCATCAACCTCATTTTCAGTCCCAGGCTAAAGATAAAATGTTAAATAGTAAATATAAGTGTACACTAGTTTTGTGTCTTATTACCTATATTTCATTTTTTACTAGACATTTCTTGCTTTTTCTGTCCTCAAATATGTCAAAATAGATTCAAAGAAATGTAGCTCATTTGATGTACTCACAGAAGTACTCTGGTTTGTTCTCTCCTGACAGTCAGGCTCAGCCAGAGAAGCTGCTCGGCAGCAGCAACAGACAGTCATGGGCCAGCACATGTAAAGTCAGGGCACACAGGGCACCAGTGGAACTTCCAAAAAACAGGCAGAAGTTGAGTTGCCAAGCACATGAGATGATGGTTATGAAGACATGCACAGAAGGACTGGGGCAGGGGTGCTGTGGTGCTTGAGCAAGAGGAGATTTTGAGCAGAGGTGAGTGGTGAGAAAAGACTGGTAAAAATGGAAAAAAATCCCTATCTGTGTTCAGGTGTGCTGGTGTCATTCCCTTATCACTCCCTATCCCCATCCCCTTTTTCCTCTTGCAAAGAAGTCATCGTAGCCCATCTCTGGCATATCATAGCTGAAGTCAGGACTGCTTAAGTTTTTTTCTAAACTTTCTGGTTTTTAAGACTGCATAAGCAGACATTGTCAATGCTATCTCATGAAATCAAGCTGGAAAAGGGGCAGGTATTACCAACCTGAATGGCGCAGGCACTGAGCAATGCCACACCGCTGCTAGAATGGACCTTTCTGGGCTGAGCAGGGAGAATGAGTGGACTTCCATGGAAAAGGTTGCTTGTTTTTCTTTTAATGCCTTTGCAGGAGCAGATTTCATTCCAAAGTCAGCTGTTCACCTTCCCCCATAATTATGACTAAATCTTGATGGAAATGAGGAACCTGCAGTCCTGGTTGCTCTCTTGTGAAGCACTGAGTCATGTAACGGAGCTGACCCAAAGCACTGAAGATTATGCCAGTGATAAAATGTAACTACTTTCTAGTTCCCCACTTAAATATGAGGCCCTTTATTTTAATTAAGGTTTAGTAAAAAAAAATATTTTCATATTCCCTGTATGCAGACCGCAGCATCTGAGACCATTTTACTGAGCGTTTGAAACT
The DNA here is from genome assembly GCA_026212715.1 of Elanus axillaris. NCBI lineage: Eukaryota > Metazoa > Chordata > Aves > Accipitriformes > Accipitridae > Elanus > Elanus axillaris. The sequence goes on along the minus strand of JANZLQ010000078.1, from coordinate 12,317,460 downwards.
TCTTTTGATTTACAGATTCATGGATGAATCAGAATAATCTGTGCCAGCTAGTCTGCATGGTCACAACAGAGCTAGCTGTCTGGAATCATACCATTGAAAAAGTGCAACAGAAACAACAGCAGAGTCAAAGGGTGGGGACTCAGCACCAGGTGAAGACACCTAATTTTAGAATCTACATGTGAGTTTGGTGTCAGTACTTCAGTTATTATTGCCAGGAAAGATCTCGACCTACAGTCAGTGAAGTCTGGAGAGTGATTCAGGTATTGGAGTCTGGTCTAGTGTAAAGAGAACGGCTCTCCAGTACCAATTGAGGAAGACTTCTGTGTCACCAGAGCTAGCCCTTCAGCATTAAAGGAATCTGGTCATATCATCCTACACACAAAGTTATCAAGCACCATGGAATTTTTCTGATGGCTAGGACAAATTTTCTAATACTGGCCTAATTGTGGTCAGTCAATCAGTATTTATCTTCCAAAGCAGGATAATCCAGATCATACAGTGATAGAACAACAGCAGTTAAGTGCTTGCCCCTCACATCATGCAGTCACTTAGGTCCAGCTCAGTACTGTTTTGACTACTACAGAAGTTTCAGGCTTTGATCTGACAATTTTTTCTGGATGAGTTCCTGCTGTAATACTATTGCTTTGCGCTGCATGGAGCAACCACACATTCTTCATCAAAGCAGTGGAAAACTGTGCTGTTGACTGCATTTACTTCCACCACTTTCTCTCATCCTTTAAACTTTCTTTGTGCTGGCCGGTGACCATAATAACCATGTATGTCACTCTGTGCTGTAAATGATGTTTGCACAATGATAAAGCTTGTGTAACAGATGCCCATCATCACATTTATTCTGCTTTTCTGAAAGTTCCAGATAGTTAGATTTGCTTCTGTGTCAAAACATGTTACCAACTTGTTTTACAAAACACTTGCAATCACCGTGCTCTTGTTTTTTTTCATTTTGCTCTGGATGTCCTATTCCAGAAAGGAACCTGACTTCCACTTTTTCTGAATCCAGCTATTTGTAAAGCCTAGCAAAAGTTTTCTGCCTTAATCTATTCTTGAAAATCTGAAGTCCTGCTATATTTTTCCTTAATGTTTTAAGTAATAACTTTATTGTTTTAAAAAAAGAAAAAAAGGCACAGGACATGTCCTGCAGCTTTCATGTTGCAGAAGATCAGTATCTCTTTCCAATATAATACAGTATCTCTAAAACAGGAAGAAAGTGAAAGTTTTGAATCAATTTCTTCAGTGACAGCTGAAGATAGCCAACTGTCAAAAGGGAGAATAAAATAAATAGAAGATGACCGAGACAGTTCTGAAACATGCTCTCAAAGTGTATTTTTACAGTTAATCTATTTAATTCTCTTTGTGTTTTCATACCTTGAAATATTATATCAATTGTTATATTCTTAAATAAGTTATTTGAAGAATGGTTCACAGTCCATTTATTGTTATTCTGTACAGAGATGTGATGAAATCAATGTACTCTGCACCACAGGCATAATATAAAGCAGATGGTTTTTCCTCAAGCAATGAGTACGTTAAAATCCAAAGTATAATACAATGTATATAGTGCTTCTAGATTAAAGCTCTTGCATGCCAGATTTGTAGCTTTGATTCTCTCTGATTTTAGTGCTTAGTAGGATTTATACCAGTGATTCTACCCTTGGGCCAAAATGAATCAGCTTTTATCTAGGATGATCATATATTGGCTAAGCCCTGTAGCTTTTCTTTTAAAAAACATGTAACTTTAACCTACCATTACATGTACATAAAACATTACAAATCAAGCTTGCACAAAACACTATAGCCAAAACAGAATCCATTAGAGTTCAGAATGGGGTTCATTTGCAGAATCAACACTTCTAGTGTGTGTCCTTTTAATTTCTCTGATTGCCTTCTAGTCATCTTCCTTATAATCAAATTCATTCTTGCCCAAGCTTAAGCTTATTTGTGGGCACCATATAAAAGCATCTTCAGGCTCCTGCTTTCAGAATGAAAAGTCTTCACAGAGTTGCAATTTCTGAGTAGAAAGTGACGTTTTCATGTGTGCATAGTGGCTGTCTGATTTTCTCATCTTCCTTGGTAGCATAAGCAGCAACTTTCAAAAAATGTTTATGTATCTATTTGGTTTATTTTTCTTAAACCTCTTTGGTTTTCAAGACTTTGGGGGCTTTGCTCATACTCTAAAAGATTAAATTTCCTTAATCTGGAGTTGTTGTTGTTGTTATTGTTCTTGCTGTCCAAAAATATATTTTGTACTTTGAAAATAGTCAAGCAGATCCCCTTGTGCAACATATTCTGTTACCACTGTTCAAGAGCAAAAGGAAAAATCTGTAAGGCTCCTGCCTGTGATAATTGCAAGAGACATCATCAGTTGCAGAGTTAACTTCATATGCTCCCCTCTTTTTGGTGATCAGTGCACATGATGTGACAGAGACATAAAAGCAAGAGGGCAAGTTGCCAGTCTGCTCTAGAACATTTTGGTTTTCTCAGCACATGGGAAATTCCTGCTAGGTCATATTCAGGCTGTAATTGGAGGGCAGAGGGTCATAAGCAATCCTTGTCACCAGTGATGTTTTCAGTGATTCTTTGAAAGCATCCTGAGATGTCTGGGAATACAGGCTGGTTTTAATTGGTGTTGTGGTTTAACCCCAGCCAGCAACTAAGCACCACACAGCCACTCACTCCCTCCTACCCCCAGCCCACGGTGGGATGGGGAGGAGAATTGAAAACAAGTAAAACTCATTTATTGAGATAAGAACAGTTTAATAATTGAAATAGTAGTAGTAGTAGTAGTAGTAGTAGTAGTAGTAGTAGTAGTAGTAGTAATAATAATAATAATGAAAAGCAAGATAACAACAGAGTGAAATACAACCCAAGGAAGACAAGTGATGCACAATGCAATTGCTCACCACCCGCTGACCGATGCTCAGGCAGTCCCCAAGCAGGGATCTGCCCCTCCTAGCCCTACTCCCCCCAATTCATATTCTGGACATGACATCACATGGTACGGAATACTCTTTTGGCCAATTCAGGACAGCTGCCCTGGCTGTGTCCCCTCCCAATTTCTTGTGCCTCTCCAGCCTTCTTGCTGGCAGGACATGAGAAGCTGAAAAATCCTTGACTTTGTATAACCACTACTTAGCAACAACTAAAAACATCAGTGTGTTATCAACATTATTCTCATACTAAATCCAAAACACATCATTATACCAGCTACTAGGAAGAAAATTAACTCTATCCCAGCTGAGACCAGGACAATTGGGAAGATATTTACAGAATCTGAACCTAGAAGAGAATAAATGAGTATCAGGCATGCAGTCCAATCTGTGTCCAAAAATTTAACTGAATAGTTCCAGGACAATCAGAAAATAATTCCCTCTCACCCCAAATTGATTTTATATACCTGTCTAGACTACTCCAAGAGGCAGACGAGTCTGACCTGATATCTCTCTGTGGCATTAACTATATGCTCCAGTTTCACAAATTTAGCTCATTAACTCAGTTATTGCCTGAGAAGCTCTCAGTAAGAGGCATAGCAATTCATAGGCCTGAGTAATTCAGGACGAGGTTAAAAGATTGTTTCAGCCAGTCTACTCTATTGAAGGCTGTATTTTACTCAGGCAAAAGTCCTGCGCCTATTTGCACAGGGATGTACACTGCTCCTGCCCTCCCACCAGCCATTCCTCTCATTGCCACCAGTTTTGTATATCTACTTAGATTCACTACAGGGTGTCATTTCCACAACTAGAACATCAGCTCCTCAACAAGACTACTGCAAGCACTGTGCAACATGATAAAAGAGAAATACTATTATTCGTACAAATAAATTAGATGGAGTTTCCCTCCCACCTTTTTTTCCTACATGCAAAGCAGAGGCATACTTATCATTTCCTGTAAGTCTTGCAGCTCTGAGGTTTGTATTGACTCAGAGCAAAGGCAAAACTTTCTCTCTAAATTTAATGCAGACTTTTTCATGACTGGTTCAAATTCAGAAACAAGCAGTGCAAGGTTCTCACTAAGTTTTAATATAACTCACTTATAAAAGACCAACCAACAGAAATAGTGCAGAAGGTGAAGATAAAGCAGAGCCTTCCTATGTTCTCTGGTTTCATGTTAAGATCACTCAGCATGTGACTTACAGCACATTTCCTGCAGGCTCTAAAGATGCTCTGCAGGTCTGTAGCAGGTCTCAACAGGTCAAATAAAAAAGAATAATTATTTGAAACAATTTGTATTTTTAAAATGTTAATTTAGCATGGGTGACTTTAATGCTGTCTGTCCTTCAGACATTCCCACAGCAAGCTTTCCCAAACCTGTTCTCCAGGGGAATATTTCTAGGGGTGAGAAGTAAGTGCACAGCCCTGAATGCTAAGCTCCTGCTCAGTGTGCTGGGACAGCCCACAAAGCCCCTAACGACAGCAAGAGGTTTACTGGTTTGTGGAACCAAAACTGCTGCTTCATTTCACTTAGAAAACAGACTTCAGAAGATCTTTATCGAGGACAACAAAAACTTTTGGTTACTAATGACCTGGGCTGCTGCAAGCCAGCTATAGAAAGATGAAAGACACTGTCTTGCAGTACTTATCTACTGAAACCTTCCAGTCTTTTTTAGCTCTGGACTGAAATACGATCATTTTTAATCACCATATTGTTAGAACTTGTTCACCCTGCCACAATTAATGCAATGAGAGTGCATCTGCACAGCAAATTGTTTGATCATTATTTCATTTTGAATGGGGGATATAAAATTACTACAGTGCAGAAACTCCCATTTTTTTAATTGAAGAACTCATTGTTCTCTCTGAGATTAACTATGACTCTCCCATATTTTTGCCAACATTTTCTTCTCCAGTTGGAACAGTGGGCTTTTGTGACTGGTAGGAATTCTATTAACCTACATTGAGCATTTGGCTTCAAAGAAGTAATAAATAGGATGAATGACTGACATCTGCGTGCACTAATAAATCCCTTGCCTAGTGCTATTTTAGCTAGAAAAGTATTATCTTCCTAATGTATGGAATTCTCTCCTTCACAGAAAGATTGCCCTTCTCCATTTTTTTTTCAGAATCTCAGGTGGAATAAAATGTAGAATTATGTATTCTGATCTTGTTTGGGCTTTTTTTGTGCTATGTACAGTTTGTTTCCAAACAATTTGGTAATATGACTTTTGGACAAAGTTATCTGTTTAGTGTAAACCTATACTAGAAATGATAGAAAATAATTTTTTTTTCTACTTTTGAAAATTTCAACAGCTGTTTGAATCAGTTCATTCCTCCTTCCCACAAAGGAATCATTTTTTAAGAAGAAAAAAAATCACAACAGAGATAAATATAAACTAAAGCTTTCAATATGAGAATAAGAGAAGTAATGGAAATCATGCTTGTTACAGAGGTTACATTTGAGAATATGATGATATGATTGCCTGTAAGTGGTAGGGCATGGTCCTTCTCTCACTCGTATTAACAAAAATCAAAGGTAACAATTGTGTAATCAAGGATATTACAGAGAGGAATAAAGTTCAAATGGTATTAGCCAATGTTATGTTATACATATATATGTATATACGTGTATAAATATATTTATATGGTTTCCATTGTCATTTTGCTGAAAAATGTTCATGGAGGTATTTTTCATTTTATCCTACCATGCAGGCAATGTAATGATTCTGTGGCGCAGGAACAGTTTAATTTGGAAATATGCTGTGGTTTAGTGCCGAGTTCATTTACTTTTTGTTTAAATTTGCTTTTCATTGTTTTACTGTGTAGTTAAGCATGTATTTGAATTACAGTACAGTTTAGTTACGGTGGCTTCTATACTCAGGGAAAACAAGGATAAATAAAACTCAAAATAAAATAAAACCATATGCCAAGTATGAATGCTTTGAACCTTTGCAACAACAGAGGAAGTGAAATGTGAATTCTTTCCTGTGAAAACATTTGGGGAAAGTATGAAATCTGGGAACTGGCTGGGTTCTGCGCGCTGCTTGTTTACCAGAGCAAACACATAATTGCACCATGTTACGCAATACACTGTCATGCATTACCTGCGGTCCCTTCACAGAGAAGACTTTCAGGAAAAAAACATTTAATAAAAAAAAGAAAAAAGGTCAAAAATATCTGCAGTTCCCACATAAAATCAGCTCTTTCTTCTGTAAACTAGTGCTTGCTCCACAGCTCTAGGGAAGAGCAGCAGTTGTCTCTCTGAGTGGGAGATCATGGAGGGATCCTGCCTACAGCCTTAGAGAAAACTGGGAGATATCTGGGGAATAATCTGAGGCAGATCAGCCGCAGGTGTAGTGTGTGGCCAGAGCCAGGAAAGGCCCTGAGGAGGGAGGCTGGGAGGAAAGGCCAGGTTTGGACAAGGTCCTCGCAGAGAGGACTGGGATCTGCCAGGGTGGGACGAGGCCTGCAAGTCAGAAGAGGCTCAGTTTAGGGGCCAGATGAAGGGAGAGTCAACAAAAGGTGAAATAAAGGAATGTAAGCAGACGGGGGGGCAAAGACCCATTTTATAAAGGGAAAGGGTGGTTCTGTGCACCCGCTAATGCACTCTAAGTGGGTCAGTTCAACCAGACCCTGGATTCAAGCTATGGGTCTTGAGCAGAATTTGGGTGGTGAATGCAAAATGATGACACCACATACCACTGCACAGCTGCCACATAAGCCTGCAGGCACCTAAACACCAGAGACACTTTCCTCTTTTGCTGCAATTCCCTGGTGCCAGGGTTCACATCTCAGCACATTCCCAGAACAGGCCCATTTCTGACATGGCCAAGCAGCTGGGAGCTGAGGAAACAGGCATTCCTCTGCCTAAATCCCCAAAGGGGCATGGTCAGAGAGGCATTTGCAAAGCATGTTGAATGCACTTATGACTGCCACTTTCCTTTAAATACTGCCAGGAGCGGAGGGGCCCCTTTGCAACACTTGCAGGGTTAAAGCGCTTGCCCAGGCTGCAGAAGAGCACCTTTGTTTCCCCCGCAGCTCTCTCCAGTATCAGGGAACCAAGCCTAGACCTACACTTATCTTTCCTAGTTGGACCAGCAAGCAAGCTATGGTCCCTGGAAGAGGTGTTGGAAATACGTTTGCATCCAGTTCGTAGGAGTACGTGGGCCCCACCTCGACTAGTATCTGTTACAGATCTGGGGGAATCATATGGCTGCACCATGGTGCCAGAGACAGGGAGGAGGATGATCTTGCGAAAGCCGGGATGAACCAGCCTGGTAGCATGGCCTGCAAGCACTGCTGCGAGGTCAATATCTCTCCCAGCTGCCAGCCAGGCTGGCTCCCATTGACAGGTGTCTGCTGGCCCCCATCACTGCCAGGGAGCTCTGGTGCAGATGCCGAGGTGCTGGCAGATAGATGAATGTAGAAAAGGAGAACCTTAGTAAGATAGAGCATAGTTGTGTTGGCAGGTGCAGACCTTGGCAGCAAAGGTAAAGATGTGGTTGTGAGCCCTGCCTGGTATTATGTCTCATGCAAGACAATTCCTCTTGCTATGTATTTTTGCAGTAAAAGCACCAAATAAATCTGACTGGCACTTTACACGATGTTGATTTATAGCTTCACCCTCTAAGACTTATTTCCTTTTTTATCTCTTCTTTATTGATTTTACTCCCCTCAGTGGCATACTATAGATGGGAGCACCCTAATATTTATTACACCCACATATCTTTATCATACGTCAATGAATGGCTAGAGTAACAGAAGGCAATAACAAAGGAATAGTGTTATAACAATCACTATGTGTACAGTCACTGTGATAGCTGCTTGATTTTGTTATTAAGTACATGCTTTACTTAACCACATATAAAACACAGTCCGTATTCCCCATGTGCTGAAGTCTTTAAAACCTGTATCCTCACTCAAAACAGTAATTCCTCAAGCTCTGAGTTTCTGGCCATGTCTCCACTGCACTTGGACCAGCCTTTCTTCATGGCCAGACTCCTCTCCATGTGCTGTGTGCCTGCAGATGTGACCCCAGGCATAACTGAAGCTCATAATCCCGAGTGCCTGCCCCAGCGTGCTTGGGGGTAAGTGCGCTGCCAGGCACAGCCAGGAAAGCTGCCTGTGAGACTCAGCTGCGGCAGGAGGAGGCTGGCACCTGGGCACCACTCAGCCTCTGTTCACTCTAATGACTGTCTTGGAGATAGTGTTTTTCCACTAGAAAAATATTTCCACATTTCCTCTCGACTCACACGTTGGGCTATGCAGAATGGGAGCCCATTCTCTCTGACAAGTGCTTTAATAAGTTAGTCATTTATTTCCTTGTACTTTCATCAGTCTCTCTATCCTGAGATAAAAAATGAACAAAGAACTTTTTTATCCCTTTTAAAAGTTGTCAGTTATTTCTTGCTCAAGCCACTGTTCCACTGATAGTGATAAACAAGTGAGAGGAAAAGAGGATGAAAAGGCACTGGGATGGGCTTAAATGGCAGCTCGCCATTTTATCTGGGATGGGAGGAAATACAGAAATCTGTGAAACAATCCTCAAACTAAATTTATGTATCCCAAGTTATGGATTACCACTGGGACCATGCCGGGAAATGGAGGTCTGGCCCATGGAGACCTGACAGAGTTCGCACCTTTGCTATAACCTTTGGGCAGTAACATCTTATTTTTCCCCTAGTAATCCTTGGAATCTCACCATGCTTGTGTCCATATTGAACAAAATAGACAGGGAGTCTCCCTGTCACCACCCAGCACACTGAGTGCAAGGTAAATCCTGATTTAAAGACATGAGAGGTAATTAAAACACAAATGTAAGACCTGAAAATACTGGTGAGAACAACACATATGATCCATCAACACCCCAGCAGTAACCCCAGTCCACCTTCTAAGTCTCCAGGCAAAGCAGGACTCAGGTACAACTCTGATGGCCACAGTGTCCATACATGTAAAACTACTCAAAAGTGTTCCCAGCCCCAAGTAAGTGTTAGGCTCCAGCTCCATCCTGACACTATGCCTCGTCACAGCTCTCTGTACATTTAGCGTCCTGAAAAAAATAACCTAAGTCATGTGCTATAGACATTGTGACCTTTTCCTAGCATAAAACCTGGTTTTGTTCTTGCTGTTGCAATCCCATCAGAATTGGGCCCCACAGCTCATGTCACTTCCCCTTGAATTCCTTTGTATTATTCAGCTTTCTCTCCATTTACTGGTGCTGTATGTGTCTTGGCATCAGACACCACACACTAAAAAAAGATTGTGGAATTTCATTCTCTTTTATTTATTCAATAAATTTCAGAAAGGGATATCATTTTATAGATAGGAAACCTTCTTTAAGGAAAGGTAAGAGGGATACATATTTAGTTATTAAGTGAGGAATCAAAAACTTTAATAGTAATGCATAAAAAGCCCCAGCTCCTGGGGTGGTATAATACATTATTATTAATTTTGTTATGGTATAATACATAACTCCTGGTATCAGAGGAGTGACTCAAATTAAACCAGTTGAGAGTCTGCCTACACTTTTTAAGGGCCTTTAAAAAGTTACATAGAAGTCTAACTATATGAGATGTCTGTAATCCATTGACAAAACAAAAATGCAGTGAAAGTGTACGCCTGTGAGAAACACCGTACACACTCTGCAGACAGCTTCCAAACCACAATTTCTTAGCAGTTTTCATTTTCCAAAACAAAAAGCAATAAACTATATAATGCACTGTTACACTGCCAAAATAGTTTTAACCATTATGGTTAGATAAGCACTAACACATCCAAAATGAATAAGGTTTGGGGCTCTTTTTTGTGTGTATATGCTTTAGAACAACCATATTCATTTTTGTCTTATCCACAGGGTAGAAGAATTACTAACACTATAGTATACCACAAGCAGGGTTTACTGCCAAAAACTTAGTCTATTGTATTGCAACTAAACTAGTTCTGTTTTGGCTATTAGGTTTTGTTTTGTGGGTTTTTTCATCTCAAGAAAAATAATAGGGCTAGCCAGCTGCTCATTTGAGGCATGTCAATGATTTATTACTTGATTTTAAAGTAAATGGAAAGAGAGAGGTGTCAGCTCAATTTGAAATATAATCTGAAGTGAGAGTGTGTATGTTAACCATTTTGGTTTTTACCAAGCTTGATCTAAAAATACATCTAAAACATTGGTGGTGCCTTGGTGCATTGGTGGTTCTTTCAATCAGTAACACAGACCAGACCAGTTCATAAATGCTACTGCTAGAAATCCAAGTCAAGGATTGGTTGGCACAGCAACCTGGCCTGAGCTGGCACATATGAAGTAACCAGAGTCAACCTGACTGTGGCATTTATTCCCAGTTCTACATTTGCACCTTGGACATAACAATGCTGATGTGTCTGAGGATTTCTGACCATTGCCTGGGACTGAGTGGAGATGGGTGCTCAGCTTGCCCTCATCTGGTGAACTTTATATTAATAATTTCTTCGTGATCTGGACCAGAACTCCAGCTCTGTAATTATTAGTTACAACTAAAAAAGTTTCCTTGTTATGGGAGAGTGTGAGCTGAATAATCCCATGAGTTTACATATGACACCCTATTAAACCTCACCAATAAAATTAAGGCAATAAACAATAAATTGCACAGCTTTTCCACCCCAAAAATTACTGTACTATATGGCAGTGGGAAGACTCATCCCACACTCCTGTCCCCCATCACCAAACTTATTCTCCCACCGGAGACATTTTTCCCCTTTACTTTAGATCACCATGCTTGACTGAAATATTGCCTGACCTTGAACTTCACCAAGCTGTTGCTCTTCTTGGCTACCCAGGTTTCGGGGGAGCAACTGAAAAGAGCTGCCAATAGGGGTCTCTGGTCAAAACTTAACTAATAGCTAGCATGACATTTCTGGAAGGAGGTAACTCTGTAACAAAACATCTTTTAGTCATAATATAAATAAGCTTTAGGAGCTTTAGGTGTCTACATTCCACCACAAGCTGGGTCTTTAATTCCCCTAAATTCTTCAAAAATCCTACGCTTTATTCATGAAATAATCAACATCATCTCTGTCCTTCAAAAATTTGCAACTGACTAAGCCCCTTAATTCTGGAATTAGCTCTCACTAATGCAAATGAAGACACTAAGGAACCTGATCATATTTAAATATAAACTCATAAGTGATCTTTAACTGTTTATCAGAAGATTGCTTCTGGAGTAATTTCTTAGAAATTGAATCCAACTATCAGCAGTAGGTATTAATTTCCCATGAAAATGATCTGAGCTTATAAGCCAAAATGTTGGGTTTTAAGAACAAGCTAAACATGGTTTCAATAAATTTTATGTTCTTTTAAATTGCTTGATCTCAGACTTGGTATTACAAGTCCTAGAAATAACTACACATTTAAAGCTCTTTCTTTGACTATTAAAGCATGGGAAAATTCAAAGTACACTTACTCATTTTATTTGTTTAATCCTTCTTCTGATTTCTTAAAAACAAGAAATTGCATTTATGGGCCCAAATAAATTGGTACACAATGAGCACCTACATTAATGTGCTCTAAATTAATGTGTTATGAATTTCTAATATAGACAAGGAAGTATAAATATTGACATTTTCCAGCTGGACAAGCTGAGACCAGGCCTTCCATTATCCTACAGCGGAACCCACAAGTACACACTCACTATGTGGAGTCCAATGCAGGATTTCAAAAAGCACTAATTGACATAGTCTAGCAATCCAGTTCACTTCTTCCAGGCAAATCCATAAGTTCCTTGGGAAAACATCTGGCAAAATGTCCAAAACTAGTTACGTATTGTGTTTAGAATGGAGTTGTGAATGCTGTGAAATAGTAATATTCATAGCCCTGTGCTTGGTCACACAATTTTGGTGTGTGACACCCTTCACACTGTCTACCTACTATGTGTCAAGTGCTTTATCAATGTGAAAAAGCTGCCCTTCTATGGATGTGGCAGAGTTTCACGTATCTTTGGCAAACTGGGCAGATTTTCTTATTCTGGAACTGCTGATGTGATAGAAATGATATGAACAGAAAGGATGAAGAATTGCTTACATAAGAAGAAAGACAGGGAAATTAAGAAAAAAATCTATTGTTTGTACAGGCTCCCATATGATGATACTTCAAAGACAAAGGGAAAAACAGTTAGTGATAGAGGCAGGTTCAATATTGCCTTTTCTGTTCAGGAAAATGGTGAAGCTGATCTGCTGAAGGGGTTTGAGTCCCTGAACATGGAAGAAAATTCCAAACTTCTGAAGCACAGAAAAATTATTGATTTACCACAGATAGGTACGACTCCACAGAGACACCACCTTCTCTTTTTGGTAGTGGACAATACACTACATACAAATAAAATCAAATAGACATAAAGATCTTAAAAACAATGCAAACAAATATAGACAGAATATTCTTGTTCCTAAATTTATCCTAAGGCTCTGGGTGACAAAACCAGGGAAATATTTGTTTCAAGAGGATTAAAATGGTAATGAATTCTGCTCAAGCATCAGCCTATACTACGTTTGAATTGAAAGCAGAACAAAGTCAGAGAGAGGTCACAGTCACTGCTTATTTATTTACTTGTATGTTTTTGGAGGTAAGGAGGATGATGGGAAAGGGATTGTGAAAAAAAGTAGCAAAAAATGATACACACGAAAGAAGCAAAGGGGTAGCTAACCTGACATTAAAAGGACTAGAGACTGGGTTTGGAGAAAGACTGTAAAGACACCATGGGCTAGAGGAATTTTTTCTGTTCCTGAAGTTTGTGGGATTTCCTGTCTGAGTTCTGCATCTTCCTATGGACTGCTGGCAGTTTTCTGCAATTAGCTGTGATTTGTTCCTCTTCACATCTGGTACAGTTTCTAACTCCTGACTCAAGAGTGTCAATGTTTTTCACTTTTCTGATGGGTCAGGACTGCACTTCTGCTGCATCCCACCTAAATGAGTAGAACTTCAGAGAGCCCACAGGCTCTCATGGAGTACAACTGGGGTGAGAAGATAAACAGATGTGCAACAGACAACAAGGAGGAGTTTGCTACGTAGATCAAAGTACTCAGAAGTGGCATCACTAGCTCCAAGTTATTATGACCCTTTGGTGTGAAAGAGGTAGGCTTTAAAAAGTATTTGAGGGACTATTTTGCAGTGAGGTTAAGTGCGTGTTTAACTTACAATGATGAAGTCTCACTTGAATCAATAGGATCTAAGTGCATGTCTTGGCATATGCATTGTGTGGTGTGTTGTGAATATTTTGCGGACATTGATGGTTCTGTGCCTATAGAAAAGGTAGCATAGGAAAAAGTATACTCCCACTATACAGAGTGTGGGTTTCCTTGAAAGTGTCTCATTTGAGACTTGTTTTCATGGACAGAGGTATCAAACATAATATAATCAAGCATAGATATAACAACACATGATAAAACTTTGTGCAAATGGAAGTGAAACATGATTTCTAATAAACTGTGTGCTTTTGGAAAAGGTCTTTGTACTGTGTGAGAAGTGCCACATGCCAGTTTTATGTATTCTTACAAACCATCATTTCCTAGAGGCAGTCATTGACTGAAGGTCTATAGAGAAGAGTTTTTTCCATGCTTTCAGACAGATGAAATATTTTCCTTATGGAAACTTTTGGGCATTATAATGTCTTCAGAAAAGTTTTAAATTATTTTTTGCTTCGTGGTATATATACAATGAAGACTCTGTGACCAGCTAACAGGGATCCTGCTGAAGAGGAACAACTGGCTGACACACAAATTATCTGACCCCAGTTTAAGGAAGCACATTGCAGACAGGCATTCCTGTGCAAAAAGAAGCATGGGCCATCCATACCAGATAGGCTTGAGGTGATGGTGGCATGCCTTAAGCAAAATTCAAGAAGTCCCTACTTCAGATTTAGAAAGTATTTTTCTATGTTTTCTCGTGACTGGTACACCTCCAACCTCCCCAACTTCTGCCTACTCCCTATCCCCACAAGTCCCTCTTCCTCAAACCCTTTCAGCCAACACCAGCTCTAACCTTACCGCTGTTTGTACCCCTGTGGCATAGTCTGACTTATCTGTGTCCTACCAAAATCTTCAAGCACCTCTTGTGATGCCACAGTGTAAGAAGAGGCTCAGAAGCTGTTTCTGTGGCCAGGCAATTGCAGAGGAACTTGCTAGGAGGAGGACTAGATGGGACAGACTAAATAGTCCTGGAGCACTCAAACACACGGGGCCTATGCAGTCATTTAAGCTGCTTGAGCTTTAGGCCAGCTTTGTGTCAACATTTCATTTTTTCTCGTAGAACAGATGCTTGTTTTATGTTGTATCTTCCATATTATCTCAGTATCGAGCGTTTCGCAATTAACTCCATCCATGACAAATAAAACCTGACAGAACTCGGTGCATGGGAGGCAGATGTAAATAAGCAGCATTGCTTTGACCAGCTGTATCTGGCTGAACCTTAGCAGCAAGCTGTCTGTCAAAGTCTGCCATTAAAAAACCAACAAACCTCACATATTGTGAGCCAGTGTGTGTGTGTGCTGCAGAGGCCTTTGCTAGGATAGCAATCATGCTAAAATGGGGAAGGAGAGACCCTGTGACAGAGCAGCTGCTGCAACTCAGTGCAGCTTCATTTAGCCTTTCCCCTCCCACAGCAAATGCTAAATCTACCCTGCTAAAGAGGAGTTCAAACTATGAAGATATTCCCCACAGAAGAGGATTATAAAGCCCTGTGATGAGCCTGGAATGAAATTAAATATAGCCTGTGAAATGAATGTGCTTTTCTTAGTCTGCTTTGGGAGGTTTCGTGAAGGAGGTTTTGCTTCTCAAAGCAGTACGTGTAATCTCTCATGGATC
>JANZLQ010000078.1:12277613-12302589 GCA_026212715.1 Elanus axillaris | reverse complement strand
GTAATCTCTCATGGATCGATCCCAAGTTGTCCGCTGTGTAACAAATGTAGATGGCTGTTCAAAAGGAATGTGGTCGTCTTGTCTGGGGTCTTTTTTGTGGTGCCGGGGCAAGGGGAGAGTGTGTGTGCATGTGAGTATGTGTGTAGGAAAAGGAGGGCTCAGCCAGTCGATCAGATTTCATTAGGTTTCTAACTGCCAGCTTTAGGCTAGCGGTTTTGGAATATGACTTGGGATCATTTCAAGTATTTTCAGCTTTGAAAAGCAAGTTGTTGTAGTTTCTAATTAAAAGGGAGGAAAAAAAGGCCCCTTTGTCAGTTAATAAATAATGGTCATTGACACTTCAGTTCAAAAAAACAGGAAACTGGAGCTTTCCTTTCTCCCATCTCAGCTAAGGGCTCCTGGCATGAGGCGGTGTCCCCAGCAGAGGACCACCTGCAGCTCGGGAGCAGCCAAGTTCTCAAGCTGAGATAGAGGAATTTTATACATGACCATGATGTCCACTTCCACTCCAGGCCATCTTGAGACCAGATGCATCTCAACTTTCAAGATACAGAAGAGGAGGGTGCCAGATTTACAGTATAAAACACCTTCTTTTAGCATTACTCAGTCTGTGGGATCCCTGGCTGCTTATTTTATCACTCGTAATATTAGAAGAGAATATGGATCCTGCCAAGTTTAGTAGTTTCATGTAAAGCACTGACAAATAACCTTAGATGGTAAATTCCCTGGGAGCTCTCTTACGCCTGCAAAGTACCATGCACACTCCTGCTGAAGTATATATAGCATAGTCTCAAGGATAGGGAGAAGATATGCTTAACACTGCCTTCACTTCTTGCCTCATTCACGTCACTTATTCCATCATGTTGTGAATCCATCCACTGATGCCAATGAGAAGGATGGATTGTCAAGTATACCTAAGCACAGACTCCCTTGCTTTGTGACAACACAGTTGGTATGGGTACATTTTTAAGGGTGCCTACCACAATTTTATTCCCAAAACTGTGGCAGCTATGTAGATCCAAAGGCTGCTGAGGCCTGTTAAGTCAAGTGAGATAAATTGCCCCATAGATGTTCTTATCTCTTTCTAGTGCAGAGGAAGCCCAGGCAACCAGCTTATACACAGAGACTGTTACATGCCTCAAGTCATACGAGATGAACACAGCCCCTCTCCCTAAGTTACTATGGAAAATTCTTACCCCTGCCTAATAGCATCAAAATTATTTCATGTAGCTGTTTTAGTATCTTCAGAAAGTTTGGAAAACAGTAACACCTTCATATCTGTCTTCTCCAGATACATGGAGTCTGAGATCCTATATACCTGACACTGTTAAACTGAAACTACAGATACAATTCATCCTTAGTATAATCAAGGAATAGGAAGTTGATAGGACTTGTAGCTGCTATGCTAGTGCTATATACTGTCCTAGAATTCACTATATGTAGGTGTCTGGAAGTTTTATGTGTAGAGGTCTGCAGACACTAAAGGTGAAATTAAAACCTAGCACTAAAATTAATCATGGCTAGAGAAAGCACCACACTCACTGGTTTTTCTGTGGCTCATTTGAGTGTAAGCATGACCAGGAATAGCTAAGTTGAGCCTTGTACCTCAGTATGAGAAAGGTGGATTAGTAAAAATTTCTCTGGTCTTTCAGACACTTTTCTTCTCTGTTCTATTTCTGTGACAATGATCCAAAAAAATTTGGAAGGGTCCCTTCACAGAAGTTTTACATGACATCAGCTTTTCCTGTGACCAGCTCAAAAAACAACTGCAAGAGGTATATATGGAAACAATAAAGACCTACTGTTTTTTATGGAAGTATAATGCCATCCAAATAAAATCCACCATCTATGGAAACTTTCATTAAAAACATAACTCTGAAAGACTCAGTACTAGTAACTCAACAAAAAGAACCCTTGTTTTCTAATATAAGTGAGAGTCCTGTAATGTCAGGGTTATCACAGAAAAAAAGAGCTATTCACAAACACATCAGAGCGAAGCCTGCATGTGAAGATAATGAAGGACAGATGTTATCTCAGGGAAGATGCTGAGCTTAAGATTTTTTGAGATCGAGGCTCAAGAATAGGTGCTTTATGCATGATATGCCATTGCAAAGATACATTTTTTTAAATTATGCTCAGTAATATGCCTGTACTTTACAGGGAACACAGAACTTCTTGGGCAAGAACAAGCTCTCCATCAGCTGCTGACAATGTGATAAACTGTCCCCGCTCTTTTTCCTCTGCCTGAATGTCTTTCAGCTCCCTGTACCCAATCCTCAACCAGCCCCAGAGCACATCTCTGAGAGTTAGGAGAGGAGTGAGAAAGTCTTGCCTGGTTCACACAGGGAAAAAAGGAGGTTTCAGGTCACTCTGTGGGCAAAGGGTGACCTGGGGGCAACTCCTTGCACACCACTGCCGGGGAGTCACAGGCTCACTGATGTGGAGAAATTGGGTACTATTGATGGAATTTAGTCCTGGCTCTAAAGGGTTACAAAAGTAAGTGGAAGATGCTCTGACAACTCCTAGGAGAGCTGAAAAGTAATTTTACAAAAGCCCGAACCCTCTTGCTCACCTGGTGTCTGTCCACTGCGGTTAAACTTCTCTTTTGTATCTTCCACACATGGAAAATTAGGCTCAATTTATCAGACTTATCTCAGTGTATGTACAAAAATACGATTGCTGAATAAGTGGCTGATAGAAATTCTGGAATAATGTATGAAAAATTAAATACCCTTCAAGAAATATACTTATTATTAAGGTAATGAGGTAATATTAATTCAATGAAGGAGCAACAGCATAAATACTAAAGTTCTATCATGGGTAAGGATTTGACTATAAAGCGAGAAGAAATAGTCAGCTTTCAGCATGGGAACTGATTATTAATGTTTATTTTTAATGAGCTGAAAAAAACACTACAGTGTAAAAAATTAGATATGCCAGTGTAATTTAGATCAGAATGAAACGTGCTCCTGGAACTGTCAAACCAAGCATCAAAGATGGCTTGTGTTCATTTTAGATGACTAACTTGTTTATTTTTTCTGATGTTTTCAATTATTGAAGCAAAAGGTTTTGTTTTAGTTGAATTGAGTAATAGAATGCCCACTGTGCTTTTAAGTGAAGAATTAGTTTGGGTCTCATAAACCATTATCTTTGGCATTTTTCAGTGCCCAGACCTGCTAAAAACACAGCTGCTACATATAATCTGCTGACGTTATTATTTTTTATATATATACTGGTGGGGAAACCTGTGAAAGGGTCTTTAAAACATTTAGCAGGGGTTTAGATAAGTAAGTTACAGACCATGGCTATCACGTAAGCGCTCACTGCTTACACAATAAGTACACTGGGTTTGATATGTAATACCTTGTACCTACTGTAATTGCTTGTACTTGCAGATTGCAGTGTAATCCAGAAAGAATTCTATAGTCACTCTACTTTAACAGAAAACAGGAGAGGTTGCTATGTGTACATTCCTTCTCTGATAACACAGGCGTAACAAAAAATTAAGTAGGTGTGCCACAGACCTGTTTATTTCCCACAATACAGGTTGGTTGTTTCAAAGCAAAGACACCAGACATACTAGTGTGGAAAGCAGCCCTGGAATAGTACAACAAGTTCAGACAGGTACAGATAATAGCAAAACATATTTACTGCACTTCAGGTGCACTAGCTGAAAGCTTAGTGTTGACACTACCCAGTCCTTTTCAAGGCTGAAATATATTTTGACCTGAACAAGGTATTTCAATTTTAATAGTTTTGGGGGTTTTATCTGTGTTTTTTTAACATACGTTCTATTCACTTCATTTGTTTAATTTATGTGTGGTACTTTATCAAACACTAATCTCTTTTGCATAAATAATTTCTCTTAGTTTTTCCTATTATATAAGCAAAATTCTTAAATTTGCCTACGGAATAGAAACATGATTTATTTAAGGCGGATGAATCATTGTTAGATTTATTCACTGTTGATGTACAGTTACCAATTTTAAAAGTTTCAACTTGGATTCTCAGAAAGATTAGGTGTAACCCACTTGAGTCTTAGTTTATTAATTAGAAAATGTTAGTTTCATGTATCCCTTGACAATAGCCTTCCTGTGACATATTTACACATCATAAAACAAGCACAGAACAGGAAGCAAAATAAAAAAGCCTGTGCAGTATAAGAACAGATGAAATCCAATGAGCAGCTCAGCTGCAAGAAATAATTCAATTAATTGCATTCTTACAATTTGCTCCATCCCAAAGCATTTTTATGCCTTGAAGGATGACTGACAATTATATTCAAAGAAAGAAACTTCTTCCCTCATATATGCTATATGCACACAAAACAAAACATTCATGGACACTTACGGTGGCTGTGCTTGCAACCGTGCCATGAACACCACACTGCCTTTGCCAGCTCTTATTTTGCTTGTGATGGCCATAAAAGATGCAAGGCATCCTGTACTGGCTCAAGTGTAGTGCTGGCTTTTTCTGTACTATGGCAAGGAGACTCACTGGGGCAAGACACATTCCTCTCTTCAAATAAAGGGAATGAGCAATAGCAAATGGAGCAGAGAGGTAATATCCTGACAGAGTTTATCTGGGGTGAGCTGAAGCTTCTTCTTGGTACAGGGCCTAGGAGACCACACTTTCTTATGGGAATGTGAAAGGATGGGAACAGGAAAGAAAAATTTTAATAACAATTTGAAGGAACCCAAACTATTTTCATTATTATTTGTCAAGTGTGAGAAGTTCTGGTAGTCTAACTTCACTCCATTTCTTAAAATCAGGCCTTCTAAAATGAAATATTGCAAGTGTACCAATCTGATATTGGTTAGCCATAGTGTTGCTAACAACTACCTCATACCTCAAATCTTGGCCAAGGGTTTCAATTTGCACAGGAAAAGCCTGGCAGTACCCGTAGCCTTTGCTTCAGGCTAGGCCTCTCAGGTTGTTCTCCATGTTTTTCATCTTTCTAAATGCATTCTTTCTACAAGGTTCCCTGATTTCATTCTTTCCATATGTTTTCTACTTGGCTTTTGCACAATCACCTGATTTTGCAGGGCTGGGTTCTGCTGTCAGAGAGAGGGGTGGGCTGAGCCCTTCCTGGTGCCACCCTCTGAGCCCTGGGGCTCCCAGCACCTTCCCCCCAGGGGCTCGCTACCCCACCGAGGAGGCAGTGCCACCCTCGAGGTCCGTGCTGCCTCCAAAGAGCCACTAGAGCCACCACCCTGCCTCCTGTCTGCCCTGAGCACATAGGGGGGAATTGAGTCCCAGTGGCACAAGCCAGCAATCTGCAACAGCCCAGTTAGTGCCAGGCAAACGATAGAGTGCATTTAAATATCGGATGCCCAGGAGGCTCAGAGAAGACAGGCAGGTGCATGTGAGGCAACTTAAGCTGGTCAACAGGGAATTCCCAGGCAAAAGTGGGATTTAGCTCTTTTGTAAAAGATGATCCATCTGCAAATTTTTGGGTAGAGGGACAGAGAATTCCTTTAACATATACTTCACAGCCACAAATATTTTCAGAAGTAGGGTAGATGCAAAAGTGGTGTAAAAAAAAAAACAAGAGAGGAATGCTGTCATCATAGCTGAAATAAAAGCATTGAATCCTTACATTCAAGTCCTCCTTACACCTGATTTAGGGCAAGGCTTTGAAATAAAATTTCTTTTCTCCCCAGAGAACTCCCTTACACTTAGACCATAGAAGAAGCTGAGCATAGTCTTTGTTTGTTGAGGGTGATCCACTTCACACACATTAGCAGCTGTATGAGCAGAGGTTGGGATCTAAATATAGTCATTTTCACACTCTGTCCAAGCTCAATGAATATTTAAGTATTTTTTACACAGTAGGACAAGAAAGGCTGAGAGGATATCAGAAATGAAGATCTCTAGCTTTCCAGTGGTTAGAGGATCTAGGCTTAAATCCCCCACACAGATCAGGCAGAGGAAAGATCTGCATTTGGATGCCTCCATCCTGCCTAAGCCCTCTCAACATTGACTTCTCAGTGATGAAGGACAGGGGAAGACATGGGCTTTAATCGGTATGTTTTGCTTGAAAAGCATCACATAGGCTCCTAAAAGGAATTGAGAGGGAAGACATACTATCATATTTCTGCAATGTGCTGGAGCTTAGTCATGAGTTATACACTTAAACGTTTTATGATATCGGGCTTTAGACAGAAACATGCAAGAATTTAGGCCCTGAAGATTTTAAGCATCAAAGGTAAATGAGGAAAGAGTATGAGCTGAATGGACAGAAAGGTAAGTTTAATCAATCTCTCCAAACTTTCCCAGCTTGAATTTGTAACAGAAGAAAGATGTCTTGATTTGCAGTCACTTGCTCTAGTGAGAAATCTACACTGAAACAAAAATCAGTGTAACCTCTGGCAAGAACTCTTGTGGTTTTCAAGGAAGAGAAAAATTCTCAGCAGGTTTATAGAAAGGCTGGATCTCCTCATTGGAATTCTTTGGCTGCCATATGTTAAAACTATACACACAGCCTATCTCAAAAAAAACACAATATGAAAAACTACATAATTCAGAAGTTAGGAAATGGTAGACTTAAGGACTGTCTTTGTGACAATAACCCAGCTTGTTTTTGCATATGCATTAAGGTAGGATCCCAGATCACCCTTGCCTTGTCCAATGCTCAGCACAGATGGGGTGTCCCTAATAAGCAGGTATTTAAAAATTTGTTTTCTCCGTGTGTTTAGTGTGTCATCCCCAGCCATGTTTACTGCAAACTGTTCAAACACTAGGCAAGCCAGTATTGATTTTTTCCTTGCTTTTTCCTGTGATTCTCAGGACTGGAGTGCCTATGTGGGATGGCATCTGTATATTTCCCAGCTCAGTGGAAGCTGGCAGCACAGAGTGGGCTCTGGCATTGTGCCTCCAAGTCTCAACAGGAGGACCTGGACTTCTTCAGCAGAGCTGTTTCATCACCATCTGTACACTTAACAAGTCAGCAGGTCTTGGAAGCAATTAAATTAGTTAAAGTCCCTTTGCCATATATACACAGGGTGGGTGGTGGTTAAGATTACTCTTTTGCATGCTTCAGTTGGCAGCCTTAACTTCATCACAGTTCAGTAATTTTCTAGCTTGCTTGTTTTTCAGGACAAAAATTTCAGGACATAGCAGGTTGAGGATGATGCCTTCTTTTAGCTATTTGAGGAACCCTTTGGGACTATTTTCAACTTCAAGGTCCCTCAAAGGGAGTGGTCTCCACATCTTCACATGGATAACTGCTTAAACAGTTGGCTGTTCTGTGGTGCTGCCAACAGCAATGGGGACAGACTATCTGTAGATGATCATCTCATAGCTGCCACTCATAGCGCCTTCCCTCAACTTCAGTAAAGAAATTGTCATCATCATACAAAATACTCATCAAGCAGCAGTTTAAGATCCCAGCACAGACAAATTTTCTTGTCTTTTCATGCTGCTTCAGACCAGCCACACCCATTCCAGCTATTTGATTCTTGTGAAACATTTTTTTTGTGATCCATGAGCACATGATAAAAGTAAACTCTATGGTTTCTTTTGTTTCTGATAAATCTTTTCATGTTTGCCCAAAGTACCAGATACATCCTATAAATTTTCCCCAGTACTTCCCTTGATAAATGATGAATGGACTTCAAAAAGCAAAGAGATTTTGGCATCTTTAAGCACTAATTCAAAGTAGAGATGCTCTGAAGAGCCCACAGTTTCTTTCTGAAAAATCTTCCTGAAGGCCTTTGCATTTACAAAGCTTACAAAAAGAGTAGTTTCCTTGTATGGTGCATCTCATTTAAAAACAGAAGCCTGTTGCTTCTTCTTTAGTGTCTCTCAAAAAAGCATGAAAAGAGTTGTTTCCTCAGGGTAGCTGAGCTCAGAGTATAGCTGGAGTTCCCTCCTCTACCTGTGGTTTTTGATATCTCCTCTGTTCCTGTTTTTAATACATGGGCAAACTTAAGACAAGGGCATAGTGAATATTGCCTCGCAATTTACCTTAGCCTGTGGAGTCACGGTGTGGTCTGAAGAAGGGATGGTAGCGTGGCCTAACCAGAGACGGTTTCTCATGGTATTTCTGGCTGTCTTCAGGCCTGAACTCAGGAACCATGGAGTCACGTAGGAGTTATTAGCATGGGGTTGGAAGGTTTCAGCATTATTTTCTTCAGGTCAAGGGTTTCACCTATTAACTTCAGGTTTTCCTGTGCAAAATCTTGTGCCAGTGATTCACAGAACAGAGAGTAAGTGGATTAAAGGAAATATCATGTGAACTGTTTGTTATGTACCTGGACTCTCCTCTGCCACTGTAATTAATGCTTTTGTACTGAAAACTATGGTCAGACTCACACAGGAGAACATCAGTCCCTTGCTTTTATGTGAGGAGAAAGTCAGGTACACTTAGAGGTTATAAAAACTGCCTGTTGCCTGACCCAGACCTCAGCTCTGCACTGGTAGATACGTCAGTGAACATTTTGTTTTCCATTTTCTGTTAATTCCCCTTCTGTGTCCTACAACATAACAGACAGATCAGCCTAAAGTACTAATGATTGCAGCTGGTTGGTTCCTGCATCTCACTGAAGTGGCTCTGAGGACTGAGTCCTTTCCTCCATCCCCTCACCAAAGCCCTGAGTATTTGGAGGAGGTTTACCACCCTTACAGAGACTCTATCGTGAAAGCTGCCATGAAGGGAAAGAACATCTACTGAGGGTCTGGGCCTACAGATCTTGTTGGTTAAGGGGGCCTATTCTCTGTGCTCACCATAAACCACTCGTAAGCGCTGCAATTTACTGACAATTAAAGCTGGAGTCCTGTGTATTACTACTTCTTGCTATTAAGATCTAATGAAAAATGAAGCCATGTTTCCTCGCAAATGGATGGGGAATGCAAAAATGGGCCAGAGTCTGAGACTGAAACAATTGAGTGTCTTACAACAATTTTGGGAAGCTGGGCTTAATCTGGAATTTTCCCCATAGTATTTCAAATTATTCATCTAAGTGACTTGAGTGACCTTTTTGTGGCAACACTCATGTTGCTATGGCAAGGTTTGTATTAATATTAAAAGGTGCTGTCAGACTGCATGCCTCCACTGAGACATACAAACACTTGAAGGTGGGAAATCTGCCAAGGTATTCTACACAGTTAGGAAAAGGAATGTATGGTTAATCATTGTTTTGCTCAGAAGGAAGCCCCAAGAGATACATTTGTACCTTATGTATGCACCACTCTTCAAGCATCAGAACAGAGCAAGGCCCAAAACTACACAGAGTTGTTTGAAAATATTACAAAAACATTTGAAAATATAAATGGTTTGACAAGAATTTTCCATTATTACAGATGTCTATGTTTACTCTCAAAAGAGGAAGCAAGACAAAGCTCAGAAAGATATATTTTCAGTCTCAGTTATACCTAAGAAACTTCACTGAGTTTACTGGGTTTGCAGAACATTTGGAAATGTGCCAAAAGCCTATGAAAGCAGAAAATAGAAAAAAAAATTATAATTATTCTAGAAAGTTCTTTGCAATGTTTCAGGATCAAATACCTCTTTCTTAACTCTCTATGAACCCACATTTAGGAAGAAATATTCTTCACCATTACCACTCTTTAATCTGAACACTTTCTGTACTCTACTTTCTTCAGATTTACATGAACACCAGCCAGTACATGTGGTTGATCTATGGATATATTTCATATATGTTCCATAAGCAATAAAGGGTTAAACAAATACCAGATTCAGTTAATTGTTTTTGAGAGCCACAAAACCTGATTTTGAGTTTGGCCTGGAGGCGTAACTCTGGGTATTGCCCAGACCAGTGATGTGATAGATGGCAAACACTTCTGTATTTACAGTGGCACAGTGCCCAGCCTTTATACTGTCTGCTTCCTCCTCTTCACAGCCCATGAGGTCTTCAGTTATTTTTCAAAATTACAGTCCTCAAATGATACCAGAGTGCCAGACTGTAGCTGAGACATAGATGTCTCCAGCATACCCTCTTATTTTATGAGAAATGTCAGTCTCTACATAATGAGACCCAATAAGCTCTAATTAGCAGAAAGCCTCATTATATCCCTAATAACAGAATGGTCAATTGTAAATCAGTAGATGAGGTCATTATTTTCAATCAGACTCTTCTGTCAAACACCAACTTCATAGCTAAGAAAGCAGAGACTTCTTACAAACCAGTAATTCTCATTCACTTCATAAGTAGCTTAGCAGAGTTCGTATGAACATATGAATCATTCTATTTATCTTCTTTCATCAATCTATTTTATAACTGTTCCAAAGAAAACTCTGTTATAACAGTGATTTATAATGAAATAAACTTTCTGGTATATATTTGTGCTATTATTGTTGAAAAATCAAGATCTCTCTTTTTTTTTTCCCTTACTGTTTTTGAGGAAGTGAATATTTGGATTGTGAATAACTATTTCAGACCCATTAGCAATAAAGTCCAGGATCCCTTTGGCTAATTCAGTGAACAATTCAGCAACTTTATGAACAAGTAGTTTCTGCAGACATACTTGTGGGTGGAGACAGAGATGCAGGTAAAGAGTACAAACCTATTTTTAGGTAACAGAGTTTAGCCACTTACTGAGCAGTGAGGCTTTTTTCTTTACTTTTACACTGCTGGGTGAGAATGGATTTCCTTAATTCACAAGCATTTAAAATGTCTACTACCTAGAGATTTTAAAGTTAGTAGGAGACAATATCAATGAAAGGGAATAGAGGATGAAGCCTACTGGAAGTTTTACGGCTAGAGAGTGCATGTCTGCATACAAAATATTCCTTGTTGTAACAGCATTAATATCAGAGTTTAAGCCACTTATGAAATTTGTTCTTAAAAAATAACTTTTTGTTACCAACAGCCTGTGAGGAATACATAACCTTTTTATAACTTACAAGGAGATTCAGTATGAGATAATTGTTTTTAGTATAGGATTGGGGAGGGAAGTTCTGCATCAGGATTTTTGCATCAATGTTTAATAACAAAGTTATTAAATGAAACTTCATTAAAGTGACTTCTGCTGGGTGGAAATCTCTCTTATACTTAACTGGAGTTCATTGTGCATTGCTGCTGCTGTAATGGTGGAGGAAGCAAACCTACAAAATACTTGTTTTCAATAAGAACAGTAAGAGTAATATGCAGTAACTCTTTAAACTTTCACTTAAAAACTACTTTTAAATTATATGCAAAACATCTGTTACAGATTCAAATATGTGGGACTGTCTTCCAGATGTGAAATAATGTTTATCAAAGGATGGAACAAAAAGCAGTTATCACTGAAGTAGGTCAAGAGGGAGGTCTCTGAATTACACAGATCTACCAGTGCTTCACAATAGGCAAGGGGTTATGAAACAAGCATGTGATTATGGTCAATATAACTTTATTTGCCTTATGAATAGGGTACTTAACAGGATGCATCACTAACTAAGACAAACGTGGATTCAGTGGAGTACACTGTAAATAACAAGCAGTCTTACGCATAAAACCTGTGTTGGGAGTAGATTCAACTTGAAGAGTATCTGTCGTGTTAACACGCATATTAATTGTAGTGTTTAGGCACAGCTCCATCTTGAGTCACACCTTCCCTGAAGGAGTTTGGAGAGATGAAAATACTTCCCAGGACTCCTGAACTTGTGGTGTGAACTCGGTTTATGCACCAGCCACAAGCCTGTGCTTTGTCCCTCTCGGTGGGCTGGTCCCTTCTCAGTGAGACCATCAACACCTTCTGTGAGCAGAAACCAGTAGACCCCAAGTCTGAACACAGCCCCTACTTTATAGCCATGCTAACTAATGTCACCCTTTGCACAAAGGCTTTCTCTTAAAATGTGGGCTTTCAGCCATGTCTTTAAACTGCTTATGTATCCCCTCTTCTGGAATTAACCATTGCCCTTTGTTTTCTGATTCACTGACACATCTGTTTCTTCTATGCTGCTTTTATGGACTTTCAAGTTATTTGGTATATGCAGTTTTCTCATACTGTATGTGCAGCCATTTATTTTACTGCCATTATTACAGAATTTATTTCTCCCAATTAATGAGTGTCAGGATTTTAAGAGGGCCACAGCATCAGAGGCATTTTAGGATTCTTAGATCATCCCAATTCAATCTTTTCCTGTTCAGATGATAGTGCAGACCAGGGCTGTCAACTAACCCACTAAAGCTCACAAACCTTTCATAATACATTGGTGGTCCCAAAAGTCATGTGAAGCTGTAAATATTGCATGATTTCAATGTAACCTTTTCTGATCTTGAAAACAAATGTGAAAACTAAATGAAAATATCAGGAGTGATGAGGTGAAGGCTCCCTTCACCAAAGCTAAAGAAAGTGCTTGTGTGGGATTATGAAAGGAAAACTTCTGACCATGCACTCTTTAGCAGTGCACTGCAATAACGAATGATGGGAGAACATTGCATTCTAATCAAAATCACTTTGATCTTTGCTTGCAAGCAGAGATATTCTGTGTCCAGATACATAACCATGAGGTTGTACTAGAATTCCTATCATGCTCATCCAGAACTTCTCAGTCTGCATTACAAGTGTCTAAATGAAAGGGTCAGCCTTCTGGAATTGCTCACCATTTGACAGCTTCACATCAATTCAATATTTAAGTGCCTCTTCTTTTCAGTAAGGTATAACTCTTCACAATGGAGAACATAACTGACATCAAACAGACATGAGAAAAATAGTTAGACACTATCCTTCTGATAGATTCATAGATAAGGTGCATTTTTCCAGTTTGAGGTTTCAAGCTTTACTGCTTCCACCTGTGTTGCCACCTGGTTCTTGATTTCATGGCTCTATTTTTTTTATATTCAGCCCACTTCTAAAGCAACACAGTATCTTTAGTCCTACTTCCCACGGTATTTCAGTAAATCCACTCCATAATTTGGCAGAGTAGGATGATTAGGTATTGTTGGTATACTGAAGCAGCAAGTAGACCTGGTTTTAATGTCTGAACAAATCTGCTTTGGCAGAAGGCCAGAAAAAAGGGAAGGAAACAAGCTCATGACCTCCAGGCAATTGCTGGCAGCTCTTTGGGGAGGCTGCTAGGTCATGGTAGTGAAAAAGTCATTACTATAGGTTGTGATATTTTGCCTTTGAGAAAAAATTGTATTTTGAATAGATTAAATTGTTTTACATGTACCAAGAATTCTGTTGCACTTCTAAACAGAATTATAAACCAAATTAAAGTCTTGATATATAAAGCAGATATCATCTATATGCCAGTGCTTCCCATGCAGTGATCTTGGTATCTGAATACAAGAAGTACAGGGTATTGCTTCAGATCAAAAGGTATGGTACTTTTTCATATACAGCTGTTGACCTTTCAAAGATGACTACTGGACTGTGAAAATAAATTCTTGCAAAACAGAATCTGTACACCTTTGCATGTAATTAGATAAGCCAAACTCTTATTTACCCAAGGAGAAAGAAAAACAACTCCCACAAATGCCCTCCTTCTCCACTTCAAATGAGTCATATGATTTCTAGCAACATCCTGGGTTTATTCAATGTTCCCTCTGTGTTGACTAAGGCACCAAGAGGTCAAGTGACTTCAAGGGTGGCTTTCCCATAAAGGCAGAGCCACCAGCTGTCTAATGGAGAAAAACATGAAAGCAGAATAATATTGGTTGGCACTGGAACATTTAAATAACTGCGGGCAGGGAGGAGATGACATTTTCCCATTTCCCCAGAGCAGCTAAGTATTTAGAGAAGTTGTTAGTGAGATGGCTACAAGCACTGGGCTTTTCATTGAGGTGGCAGCAGTAGTTTTGCATTTCCTAGCATGGATCTCTGATCTCTAGGCAATGCAGTTACATCCATAAACATTTACGCGGTCTGCACCTCTCCTCCTGATGTCAACAGAACTTTAAAATCAGTTTAAGAAGAGGATAGCCTCATCACTCCTCATAAAATGTAAAAAATCCCAAGATGGATCTAAAGCCTTTTATTTGGACTTACTTTCTCTTTGATTCTTAAGAGCAGCACTAGACACAAAAGAGTCAATACTTGCCAACATCCACTCTGTGGCAGAGGCTGAGGTAAATAGTAATCCTTTCAGCCTGAACAGAGGCATAATCTCTGTGGGGGTGGTAATGTGCAGGAGATGTTGAAGCAGTTGGGTGCTTAACTGGTCGGAGGACGAGGGCTCCTGGTGAGCAGAAGGATGGACACTGGCAGCGCTGTTGACACAGACACTGCTTTGCTGCCTTCCTCCATGGCCTGCTATTGAAACACCATCCAATGCTACTCAGTATTTTTATCAACACAGATGACCGAGACGCTGCCTGAGTGAGAGCTAGGAGCAACACCCTCACTCGTATATCGATCTGAATGTGTTATTTTCTTATGCCCATCAGTTGTGGGTCACATCATGCTGTGCAGCCAACATGTGGCCGGGAAGTCCAGCACAACCTGAGTGGGGCATGCCCCCTCACGCAAGGCAGCCCAAGTGGCCCTTGCAATAAACCCGGCCTTGTCAGCCAAAAAGGCTGATGCTATCCTGAGTTATACAACCATTTTGAACAAAGTAGGGAAGGAGGAAATCAACTGTTAATATCTCTTGCAAAGTGGACTGGTACTGCCATGTGAGCTGTCCCCTTCCTCCCGTTGCAGACAGGGCATCACATTGGAGTTCAGCACAGCACGCTCTGTCCCTGGCCAAACGAGCTGCACTTCTGTCAACTCTGCAAAAACAAAACTTCACACACACAATTTCACTTTCAATGGATTTCTAGAGGGATATTTTTTTTTACATATTTTGGCCTTCAGTGTACTCCATGCCCAGGCCTCTGTCCAGCAACAATATCTGAGGCTGCAGTGTGAGGCGAGCAAGAATTCAGATACCAATGAAAGAAATTTTCCCTTGTAAAACAGAGATAGTGATGACAATTTATTCAAAGGCAATAACACTCAGAAAGTTCCCATTAATTGGGGCAATTACTGACAATATTCCTAGGCATCAGTCCAAGAATAATAATACTTTTCATCTGGACAGTTGCACTTCAAAGGGCCAGGAAAGAAAAAAATATTAGGCAGGACAAAGTGGATCTTTGAAGCAGTAATGAGAAAGAAACTACATGATGTTCCCTGGCATTTCTAGCGCTTGCTCCCTGGCTGCTCTGTTCTGGGCCCATTTATATAACTAAGACAAAGAACAACTTTCTGACAAAACAAATTAATTCAGCTGACTTGTCTGCTGGAACTGTGTCTCTATACAGCTGTTGCCTTAGTGCCAAAAGTATCTTGTGTCAATTGACTCCTCTACGAATATGGAGTGAACAAAGACAGGGAAGAGGGAGCCCAAAACCATCTTAGGAAGCTTGTACAGTTACAGAGGGATGTGTCTAAGAAAAAAAGAACATAAATTTTTAAAGGAGGCATGGATAGAGTTTCAGGACCTATACCCAAGATGACAATAGGGAAACTTCCTAATAAACTTGCCTCTAAACCTAGGAATGCTTTAATTTTAACATCCTTCAGGCACTTAAAATGCAACCTTGCTCTGTTTTGAAGAGTGTTTTGCATAATTTCTCCCAAAACTAATTTTATGGAGAGATTTTTCCATATAGGTCTCCTGAGAAGAATAATTTTCCAGACCTCCTTCTCTGGCAGGACCAGACTTCACAAAAAATAGTGATGATGGTGCCTACTGTTAGTCTAGAATGTTTCCCTAAGAAGTGGGAAGAAGGGTTAAAAAATGTCCTTATCTTGAGGAATGCCAAATCTATATCTTCTACTTCTTATAAAAAGGCTGCTCAGCACCTTCAGAAGTTTTTAGGCCAGTACATTAAAGTCACAGTTAGTTTATACTCAAGCTAAACTGAAAAGTGACATTCTTAGTGCATATGATCAAATATTCTAGTGAAGGACATTGAAAGGAAATACTCAGTTTTGAGTTCATTGTTTAGAGTATTTGGTTCAAAGATTCCTGTTCCTGAAACATAATCCTGGAAGCAAAGACTGTTTATGCACATTGAATGTCTCACCATAGAAAACATATATACAGCTATATATAAGGGATCCAAAGGTAAGATTCAGCACTTTAATGCTTTTGCTGTTCTTCTCTCCCCATGAAACAGCAATCCTTTCCTGACATTATCAGAGCATAAAACAAGAGGACTGGAAAGTTCCCTTACCAAGAGTATCCTGTATAAGATTGCAAAGTTGCTCTCCTGATACGTGGGTTTGCAATCTTTCATCCAGACAGATGATCTGATTTACTTCAGCTCTTAGTTCTTGTTTGTAAGCTTTAGCTACAGGGTCATTTAACAGGTCAAAGGTATCCATTCATCCTTTCAAAGAATACCTTCACTGCCATACTTTTTGGTGTCTGCATCCTTTATTAGACTGAGCACTGAATTTTTAACACGAAAGTCTAAGGAATAGTTGTCAACTACTGTTGATGCAACTTTCCTTCTGCCATTTCCCTCAGCCTCTCTAACAGAGCTTTCTTGCTCTGTCTATTAATTAGTTCTGCTTAAAATATATCCACTAGCTTGAACCAGACAGATGTTTACAATGTGAGGTATTCTGAGCAAGAACTATGTGAAAGCTGTGATTTTCATTAAATTGTTCCTGTTTCATTCATTTTATATCTGCTAAATTAATAAAAACTCTGGAAAGCAATATTGGAATACCTAAATTAGCATATAAAATAGTCTAAATTAGACACTGGAGTTAAAATGTTTATGAACACATTTTATGACATCACACGTATACAAACACACAGTTTGGGCACTGAGAATAAGAAGCTTTACTAATTCCCTCTCAAATTCTGTTGCTTTTTATATCTGCTCTTAGACACTGCAGAGAAAGCTTCCCCTCATCCACAGTTTAATATATATGAGATTGACCTACAGTAACCAGGTATTATGAAAATGGACAAATTTGAGGAGCTGGGGTGAAATTGTCTATTCAGGCTTTGCTGGAAAAATTTTATCTGTTTCTATTCTTTTTTTTTTTAAAGCAAAATCACCAGTTAAGGCATATTCAGTGAGTAAAATAGCATAAGCCTACTAACATTCTTCCTTATTCTGAATGTACCTGTTTCTTGGAAGGGTTGAAATGAAAATTTCTTTAATTTTTAGAGATTTGGGAAAGTTTTCTTCAAAGTAGTGGTACGCTCAAACACTGGTGAACAGATGTGGTGTTAACAGTTGTGGTTGTTACAAGACATGCAGTGTGGTCAGTCATCAGTGAAAGGGTTAAATGACATTCAAAATCAAAGTTTTATTGGTTTCTGTCTGATTAAATCACCATAAATGCCTACATTTAACAGCACCACAAGACAATAAGATCTGAGTATCAGCTGGTGTCTGTGCTTCACCTTCCATATGATGCAAATACACCCCAGAAAACAATTTAGAGCATACTGCATATGGAGAGCCAGAAGTGACATGGGGTTCCAATTACAGTAAAATGAACCATATGTCTAATTAAATATATATGTTTTCTATTGATCTCCACACTAATTGCTGAAAACAGATGCACATGTTTCATCTAAACAGCAATTAGCTATGGGTAGCTATAATTTGTGATTCTCCCCCATACATCTTTTTCTCACCTGCTGCTCCTCTTACCCATTGTGGAAGTACTTTTTTTTTTTTTCCAGGCTATAGGTTTCTTTTAAATTGGAGTATGCATGACTTCTCATGCTTGTTCATATGTCGCACATAATTAGCTTTCCCTGGTACAAAGAAATAAGCAAGTATTTTAAAAAGTAGTGATATGACATTTCTCCAGCTTTATGGTAGACATCTTAAAGATTTCCTGAGGGTGGTGCTAAGCACATTATGAAAATCACTCCTGCAAGATCTGCCAAATTAGGAATACACAGCAATGTTGCAGATGTTTGAATGGAATTAATTTTCTTGGGTATTTCTTGATGAAGAATATTCCTATAAAAATATTTCCCTAACGCTGTACAGAAGTAGGAGCAACAAAAGTTTTCAATGCATTTCCAGTTTTAGAAAAACATAAAATTATTGTCTAAATAAACTGCTTTTTTTTTCCAAGCAAAAATAAAAATGTAGTAGCAATTCTTTTCATTACACTAATCTAAGAAAAGTTATATCTTTTTGGTAGCCATAAAGTCAATGAAAAAAGGCTTTTGAGAAAGACATTTCTGAAGTAAGAATACGACTTGCAAATTTTTAGAGTTGAATAAATGAACTCTGAAATCATTCAGCCCAGCCGCATTCTTAAATGCATTCAGTTTGCAAACAGAATTTTAACAGCAATGTAAATTACATTCTGAATAGCATAGTATCTTTAACTGCAGTACTCCAGCTTAAAGCAAAGATAACTTGTCACAGTTTTTCTGCTTTTAAACATGAGTGTACATTAATGATTTGTCATATAGAGTTTTTTCCCCATAATTTTTTAAGATATCATGATGTTGAGCATCCTCATTCACTGAAAACATTTGGAAAGAAACAGCATAAACAAAGAAAATTCTTTAAAAAGTTTTCCATTAAATTTTCAGTGAGGTCTTTGTAAGAAAAAAATGCTGCCTGGAAACAGTCCCCTGTCAAAAGATTTCTCTTTCAGTGGACCATGAGATATGTGTGTAAATTCTTAGTAGTGTATTCTTCCAAAGGGACTGCTCTGCATTGTTTCTACACTAGGTGTAGTTACACACTAATGGGTATTTCAACCATCTGCATTGTGTTAATTTAGGTGTGGGGCTGAGGTGTGTTTCAAGGAGCTGAGAGGCTTATCTTTTCCTCATAGTCAAAGGGAGAAGGGTAGAAAGCATTCAGAGGGTAAAGAGAGTAAAAAGGGGAGGAAGAGATGTGGTACCTAAGTTAGATGTCTGAAATGCTTTAACCGGTGTCAGTGTTCAACCTGATGTCAATGACATTCCCTGTATTTGTAAATATTCCCAAATATGCAACTTAAGGTGAAACAGACTGAAAGCCAATTTAAGTTTATTATGAGAATATTGTGATCAACAAAAAGCAGTTTATGAAAGCCTGTAAATCTGCAGGTGACTTGTGCATTTGCTGAGGAGGTTCCTGACTTCTGAAAGAGATCAGAAAGTCAAAGAATGATTCACAGAGTGATGACTTCAGTTGGTGAGTAACCTACATAACTGAGGATTCGGTCAGTTATACTTTGTCTTTATCTCTCAAAGTCCACAAGTTTTTTTATCCAGTATAGGCAGAGGTGAGCCACACTGGTTTTTTTAATCCTGATTTGAATGCAGTCTTTCATGCAGTTCAGATGCCATTCTGTTTCTCTTCTTTGCTTTGGTCTGCTTTTTGGGAATTAACATATTAATAAAATTTCTATCGGTATTGTTGAAAAGAACAAAAGCCCCCAAAAGATTCTCTCTCCCATGTCACATGGTCATTCTCCATTGATAATCGGAATTATTTTTGAATTTTTGAAGAATGAATAAACTCTACACACATCGTTATCAGAAGAAGTAGTCACACACATTTCATCAAGTGTATTCATATAGCAAGACATTTGTAATATGAGTGAGAAGGGTGAAACTAATCATTAGTCTGGTAAGCTGGATTCTTCAATATTTCCATTTTAATGGAATAGACTCTTTTGTCTGGTAATGCATATTCATTTCAACAGCAGAATCTTTTGTTACAGCCATGAGAGATGGATTTGGGAGAGTTTTTGTCACATTTACACTTCAAGGAAAATCTGAGTTAAATACTGCACTTTTGTGGTGGTTTAACCCTGGCTGGACACCAGGTGCCTACCAAAGCCACTCTATCACTCCCCTCTCTGCCGGACAGGGGAAAGAAAACATAATGAAAGGCTCATGGGTCAAGATAAGGACAGGGAGAGATCACTCACTCATTACTTTCACAGGCAAAATAGACTCTACCTGGTGAATATTAATTTAATTTATTATCGATACAATCAGAGTAGGGTAATGAGAGATAGAACCAAATCTTAAAAACCTTCCCACTACCCCTCCCTCCTTCCTGTCTCAGCTCCACTCATGGTTTTCTCTATGTCCTCCCCCCCCCCAGCGGCACAGTGGGACAGGGAATGGAGGTTGGGGTCAGCTCATCACAGGTTGTCTCTGCCACTTCATCCTCCTCAGGGGCAGGACTCATCACTCTCTTCCCCTGCTCCAGCGTGGGCTCCCTCCCACGGGAGACAGTCCTCCACGAACTTCTCCAGCGTGGGTCCCTTCCAAGGCGTGCAGTCCTTCAGGAGCACACTGCTCCAGCGTGGGTTGCCCACGGGGTCAGAAGTCCTGCCAGAAAACCTGCTCCAGTGTGGGCTCCTCTCTCCACGGGTCTGCAGGTCCTGCCAGGAGCCTGCTCTGGCTTGGGCTTCCCATGGGGTCACAGCCTCCTTCGGGGACCCACCTGCTCCAACATAGGGTAACAGAGCACAGCCAGGGTCAACTCACCACAACTTGCAATTCATATTTTTTCTAGAAAATTAGTGTCTTGCTTCATGTTATGTAGTCCTTTAAGGAATATATTTGAGAACCATTTTATTCACTTTTGCTTAACTTTCAGAGTGGAATTTCCAAAATGAAAATAGATCAGACTACTTTGTTATCGTACTCTGATGAAGACTTCCTTTTCTGGAACAATCAACTCCCTTTTGTTCTGTTTACATTCATGGGTCATATTGAGTAATGCCATCTGCTGACAGAAATACACATGGGTGAGTCATATAATGCAAAAGCTAGGGCAGAAGATAAGAAATACTCATGTTAAGGACAGACTAAAGGCCAAAGATCCTGCCTCTGTCTAAGGCCCAAAGCTGATATTTAAGGAAAGAATGCATGAAAACTATAAAAATATATGTC
This sequence comes from Elanus axillaris, assembly GCA_026212715.1. Lineage (NCBI taxonomy): Eukaryota > Metazoa > Chordata > Aves > Accipitriformes > Accipitridae > Elanus > Elanus axillaris. The sequence goes on along the minus strand of JANZLQ010000078.1, from coordinate 12,281,819 downwards.
TCATATCTGCAACGGTCTGTCTTTGAGGCACTTAATAGTGCTTAATAGTCCTTGATGGATTTTTCTTTCAAAATTCTTTTGTAGGATAAACCTTATTGATTTAGATAAATCTGATAGCAGTTTAGGATTCTGTACCAAAGGCATCTTGTGCTATTGAGTACCACACTGTAATCTTGTGTGTAAAAAAAAAAAAATGCCCTTAGCTGTTTTTACATCCATTATAATTTCTTTGAGTGCCTCTGCCCCATCTTTTCTTATGAGAAACTGTTAATTATTTATTGCTCATTCATTCATGAATTTCCAGAAGATATGTAAAACTTTTCACCATCTAGAAGTTATATGCATACTAGGAAAATCTCCCAGGTCCTTCTGTAAAATAATACCTCTTAAGACTACAAATTCAATAATGATCAAATCTGCCCTTTTCCCTTATGCTAAATGAAAGTCCTACTTCTCTGCTTATGGGTGGGCAGTGCAAAATGAGGCAGTATTGGTGTGAGAAGGATGAGAACAAAAGCAAGTTCAGTAAAACTGAAAATACTTTTTTGCAGGTCTTTATAAAAATTCATCATCACATACACAAAGTTTTTTTCAGCAGTGGTTGTCTTATCTCTAACTAGATGTGCAGTCTTGCGTAAGTAAAACAGCGGAGGTTTGGTTGATAACATCTGACCTTAAAAGAATGGTTGGGGTTTTTATTGATTTTTCTGCCTAGACTGCATTTAGAGTTGGGATGATTAATTAATGAATTTCTAGTTCCAGAAAGAGATTATTGCTACTTAAACTGATTAGCACAGAAGTATTTTATGGCTTTCCAGCAATTAATCTTTATAGCTAAACTGATGTAGGAGTATCTTTCTCACTCTAGCATTTCTAGTTTGTACAGAAACAGTAGCTGACTGTTACGAACGTCAATGAAACAATAATTTAGTTGTATCCGAAATGCAATGTATAGAATGTCACAGGACATTTGTATCATTTATTAATAGGAAAATATATTAATGGCACTGTGAGTTACACATGGACCTCTTTGTCATATACTATACAGATACAACTTTGTGCATATTGTTGTGTAGATAGTACAGTGGCTTGCTGCCACAATCTACTCATTTGGACAGTGAAAAAGTACTTAACAGAGCTGCAATACACAATCTTCTCATTGCTGAGAAAAATTCCATGGATTGCTGGTAGCAGTACAGAAAAAGATTATTTACAAGAAAAAGAAGCTCTTTGGGTCCTGAAAAATAAGAGGAAAAAGGAAAATAGGAGACACACTGAAATGTTGCCAGGTTTAGTCTGAATAATCATGACTTGCTGCAAAGCTGTGTTACATATACAGATTAAATGTGCATTACACAACATTGTTTGTAGGAACCATGCTATATTGGATAACATCTCTGCATTTAAGAAAGAACAAAAAATTCCAAAGGGCTCTGCCCTTGGGAAACTGCCTCACACTGACCTAATTACTTCATTAAGCTTGGATTGAATGGTTGATCCTAAAGTAGATAAAGCTGGAAGCAGGAAAACAGAAAATTCTCCCTCTCTCCCTCTGTCTCTCTCTCCCTCTGGGAAAGAAGTGTCATTAGGATGATTCTTTGTATCATAAAAAAACAATCTTGCTGTCTGTCTCTGTTCAGGAAATTGGCATAGGTATCAAATGCATTTCACTGTGCAGAGCTGTGATAATTAATGTAAAAGAAATAGCTATAATCTTCACTTTGATGAAGGTGGCTGCAAACAGGAAGAAATTTTGTGGTTTGTTTTTTTTTCTTCAAGTACAAAGGAAAACGTGGGGGAAAGGAGAGAGCTAAAACAGGAGAAAAGGAAAGAAAAGCTGGGCTGTCAAAAAATGTGAAGTGTGAGGGAAGGAGCACAGAAACTAGGAGCTTTGAAGAAAAAAACAAAAATTTGAATCCCACCATAAATGACATAGGAAGGCAGTGAACAAATCTGATGAGAAAAAAATATTTTTTTCCTTCTTTAGGGACAAAAATTGAAGAGCAAAGCAGAGGAAGAGCATGATTTTTCTGTTGTCACTAACTATAGTGCAAGTCAGTCCCCAGCAAAAACAAATTCTTTCTACTACCACTCCAGTATCCCCTGAGTGATTTGAAATCCCTCGTCAATTCTGGGATTAGCAGGATAGCAAAGGTTCTCAGCTTTCTCTCAATGTCCCTGCAACGTACCCAGAGGGTGCAGAATCTCTTTTAAGAAGATTTCCAAATCTTTTTTAAAGGTTACTGGGGCTGCACCAAAAAATGAAATTGTGCCAGTGAAGTAACTAGTCTTAGCTACAAAGTTCTTCACCTTATCTCTGAATTGTTCAAGCTTCCCCTTACAGCCATGTGACCTTGATAAGCTTTTGTCAGCTGTATTGGAGAGCCCCATACTATAAAACCTGATTTTCACAGATATGTGTAACTAAATGAACTGTTAACCTTTGCTTTGAACTAAATCGACAGATTGCTATGATTATGGTCCCCATAGAAGCACTTTTCTGAACTCTGGCTCATAAGATATATAAAAACAAAGATTATTACACTGCAGTCCTAATCTCCCTAATACCACAGCAACTTGATATTCCTTTGCCTACATATCCATATTTGCTCTTTTGCCTACAGTGTTGAAGTGGGAGCTGACATTTATCTGTCTGCCATGATTCCCAAGCACATCTGGTCAAAATTTGGAATTTTTATCGTGGGAAATATTGAAGTTTCCACAATTTTTGTTCAAAAATTGAAGCTTCATGAGAAATAAGACTATCAAAAACAGTTTTTACAAGGGTTGTTTCAGAATAAAGATTCTTTTCAGAATCTCCAAACTTCATCTCAGATGCTTTTTTTTTCTGTATTGAGAGAAATGTTTTAACTTCATCCCATACCATACTATATATGCTTACCAATCCTGAGATGTTAAAAGTTGCCACTACATAATAGTTGAAATAGTCTATTCTATCTTTAAAGCCATTAAAGACAGCTGCTATTCATGCTGATGAAACATCTTATCTGCTTTTATACATCAAACTGTATACTGTGACACTGACATAGCATGGCATTTGGATATTCTAAATAGATGGTCTTCAGATGACCCCTATGGATCTCAGATTTAAATTCCACTGGGAATTAAATCACATGATCCTGACTTCTTCTGATTTTCAAATAACTGTAATACTCCTTTCAGAGGATAGGATCTTCCAGAGAAATGTGAGGGATTTTAGTGTAAGGGCTTCCTAACATCTGAACTGAAATTTTACCGGTAGTTGGAGAGTTCAGTCAAATAACAGCTTGTACATAGCCTTGCAGAAAGCTTTCAAATGTGGAGAAAAAATGGACAGTAAAATAAAAAGAGGCTGGATCAGTGGCGGAATTTTCATACAGAGGCTTTGCAACCATACTCCTTGGACTGGACAAAGCTCCCTTGACTGAATTTCCCCCATGAAGGTGGTACTTTTGAAAGATCCAGGAAAAAAGAATTTAAGTTCTACAGGTGGAGAACTTCAGTTTTGCTTCCAAGTAAAATTAACATTTTGAACACAGGCTGTATTTAGAAAAGTCCATGGGGTTAAAAATTGAAGGAATATCAAAATACCTTCAAGCCATTGCTGTGCTAGCCACCTTCCTACTATATTTAGTATACCTAACAAGGACACATAACTCAAGGTTACATAGACTTTAAATCATCAGATGCAAGTAAAGAAGAATTATACTGTATTTTAATTTCTTTATTCAGGAGTTTGCTTAGGGATCTGTGTAAGAATAACCAGTCCACAGACTCCAGTCTGGCTGGGTGTAATATTATTGCAAAGGGCTGATGGCTGAAAATGTTCCGGAAGAATGTGAGTAAACAACCATATTAATTCAACTCGTATAACTGTATATTCAGGATCCAGATGCTTGAGAGTGAACTATTAATGGCTGACTTGGCTTGTACATTTAATTGTATGTTGGATGTTTCATTTGTTGTACTCTGCTATCCATTTGGAGTTGAGGCACAAACAAAAATGAGATAGTTCTTTTAATGTAATAAATGGAGAAAATGAATAACAAACATACTACAGTGTCCTGCTTCCCCACTGTTTTCCAAGAACAGAAGTCTCCTGAGAGTAGGACACTTTTCTCTAATTTTCTAATCAGCTACATTTGTGGTTAGTTGAGCTGTTTCCATTTGCTACCATTTATTTTTATTATCCTTGTTCCTCCATAT
>JANZLQ010000078.1:12261916-12273593 GCA_026212715.1 Elanus axillaris | reverse complement strand
GAATTATGAACTCCCAACACTAAAGGGGATTTTATGCCTGGCAGGTTAACAACGCAGCACGCTAGTGAGTCCCAGTAATGCTGCACTAATTATGCTCTCTCTGGTCTATCCCTAAAATTCCAAACATTTTAAGCTAAGCCCACTCCACCCTGGTCTGCAGCCTGCTTACGTAGGCTGCTTGAAAATAGCCATACCACCTCTGCCTGTGATTCTCATATGTTAAGCAGCATCTGGCAGGGCCATAGCTTCAAGAAAAATGTGAAAGTGAATGGATGGTTTGGTGCTGGAGGCCTTAGACAGGAGTTAGGAAATCTGGATTCATCCTCTTGCTCTGCCACAGGGTTTCATGTGGATCCTGGATCCAAAACCTTAAAGATCTAGGATTTCTTTCATCCTCATGCTAGAGCTTTCTTCACTTTTTGAAGAAAAATTTCCAAGATTTAGACCTTACCTACACTGTCAGTCTCTGGCAGAAATAGGAAAGAATAAAAACCACTCTGCAAAAAGCAGTGTTTAAGGACTATTTAGTGCCACCAATCCCCAGGAGTGCCTTTGTATCTATCCATCTTGACTTGGGGATATTGTCCTTTTTCAGAGGAGATTTTAAGCTGAAACTCTAATAACTCTTGACTTTAGGAATTTAATGAATCTTTCCACAGGACAAGAGGTGTAATTGGTTCATTTGGTTTATTTACAGCTCTGAAATGCTGCACCTACTGGTGGTTAAGTCATCAGATAACACTCATGGTTCATTGCAACCTTGCATCCTTGAAGAGGAAATTCTCCTCACCAGGACCATAATGGCATCAAGGAGGGAAGACTAGAAAAGATATACTGAGTTGTCCAGTAATTTAGTGACATGCAGAATATAAACCCATGAAAGGACGGGATCATAGACTCAGAGAATCATAGGAATATTTAGATTGGAAAAAACCTGCAAGATCATCGAGTCCAACCATCAACAATGCCCACTAAACCACGTTCTCAAGTGCCTTGTCTATGTGCTTTTTGAATACCTCCAGGGATGGTGACTCCACCACTTCCCTAAGCAGCCTGTTCCAATGCCTGACAACACTTTCAGTAAAGAAATTTTTTCCTAATATCCAATCTAAACCTCCCCTGGCACAACTTGAGGCCATTTCCTCTCATCATACCTCCAGCTACCTGACAGAAGAGACCAACACCCACCTCACTACAACCTCCTTTCAGGCAGTTGTAGAGAGCAATAAGGTCCCCACTCAGCCTCCTTTTCTCCAGGCTAAACAGCCCCAGTTCCCTCAGCCGCTCCTCATAAGACTTGTACTCCAGGTCCCTCACCAACTTGGTTCCCTTCTCTGGACACACTCCAGCACCTCCATGTCTTTCCTGTAGTGAGGGGCCCAAAACTGAACACAGCACTCGAGGTGCAGCCTCACCAGTGCTGAGTACAGGTGGACGATCACTGCCCTGCTCCTGCTGGCCACGCTATTTCTGATACAGGCCAGGATGCCATTGGCCACCTTGGCCACCTGGGCACACTGCTGGCTCCTATTCAGCTGGCTGTCGACCAACACCCTCAGGTCTTTTTCTGCTGGGCAGCTTTCCAGCCACTCTTCCCCAAGGATGTATTAGTTGTCAAGGCTCCATTATCTGGACTGTCCCTTTCTAAGCTAAGGGTGATGTTTTCATCTTGACCAACAGCTAAATAGTAACTTTATACAAAGCCTGTCTTCTGGTTTGGCTTAGAAAACTAGAATTTTGTTTATTTGTCCATCCAAACTTCTCAAAATAAAAAGTTAATATGATTTACTTTCTTCAACTGTACTGGGTGATTCAAAGACACTTCGGCAACTGCCACTTTTCTTAGTGTTTCAAGGATGTATGTAGTTTGCTAGGCATATCGTGAAAGATGTTATGGAAAAATATTATCAAGATAGAGCAGTAGCCCTTCTAGCTAGAGTGGCTAACCAAGAGTTGCTTTTATTGGGATATTTCAATTAGGAGAAAAAATGGTGCTAGACTTGGACATCTTTGAAGGAGCTCTAGTTAGAATATAAGCAATACTGCTAAATTCTAGTAGTGGAAAGCACAAATGCATTAGAAATGTTGCACTTCTAATGTGGTTGGAACAGCAGAAAAAGTCCTTACCTCCTACCAAGTTCTGAGACTGAGGCATATGGCAAAAATGTACAAAATCCTTCTCTCTTGGACATACAACGAAGCAAACACTTTCTTAGCCTTCAGCCAACACCTCCACCACAAAGCCCACTGTCTCCAGACAGGCTTTTGCAAGCTTTTCTGAAGCTCCCTTCTTTCCCTATTTCTCTGTTCAACCAAGAAGCTTCTTTTCTGTGTATACAGTTGAGTAAAACAATATTAAGCAACAACTTTCCACACGGATCATCTGAATTGGCATTATACTTGGGGTTTTATTTGTGGAAGCATAGCCTTAGCTCTCTCATTCAGCTACCTAAAAAGCAGGCTGAATTCTTTAGTTTTGGTGAAAGATAGATCCAGTATAGCTTCATTTTTTGTTCCAATAGGTCTAAAAGGGACACACCTAAATCATCTAATAGATTATCAGTGATGAAAAATAAAGCACTGATATATATGCAGTCTTTTTTGGAAGTGTTTCACCTTATAGTTCAGTTCCTGTCCAAATCGCTTTTTGGAGTGTGTTCCAAACTGCATGGTAGTTTTTCTTTAAGTTACCAAGGAAGGGCCATGTTCAGCATTGGTCTGAGAAGAAATTGCAGTTTCTGTAAATATGCTAGCTGAAATGTATTCTGTCCCTACTATTCACTGTTTATGACACTTTCTCTCTTTACTGGAAAGTTCTGTAACAATACTTCCAATTCTTAGTGGAGACAGAGGTAAATAAGATACATAGAAGCCCTATCTTACAAGCATCTTAAATTCTGGATTTGTTTCTCTGGAGGTTTTCCAATAAAAATAAAACAGATATTTTTAGCATATGCCCAAATGTAAGTACTGGACTGCATTTCATATATCACAGCCTGTTTTCTATAAACTACCTAGAAAAAAGGAGGACAATGCTTATTAGGCAGTTAAAACTATGATTATGGTTAACATTTCCACTATCCAAGCAAAGCCTTGCAAATCCAGGATCCATACAAGCCACAGTTTTCAGATCTGTGTTTAAATTTAACTGGCATGAGAAAATCTGCAGATTTCATTCACTAGTATCAATGCCATTTCCACAGCCTTTTGGTATCTGAATGAATAAGTAACAGCCAGTATTTGCATGTAGCTACAGTCCGGCATGCCCCATCTCAAAAACACCTTAGCACTTTGACAGCTACACGTTGCAATAAAACTTAAAATGCCACTGCATATGGGGCCCTCCTCCCTTAAGACAGTCTTTTGCAATACAAGCACTGCTTTTCCTACACCAATAGCTCTAGCCGAACCTGTAGGCTTCATACACTATAGATATTTTTCCTTTGTTTGGATAAGGTCTTTTATCTGGAAATACCCACATGTTTTAAAGCCATTCTAGGAAGAGTATCCCTTTTCAACATCTCAGGTACAACTGCCTGATAATCTGTCTTACTGTTTGCTACTTTTGCCTCATTTTTTATAATCTTACTTTAGCTCCTATTTCCCCCAGAAACTCTGAGGTCCTGATGGGATGCTGAATTTGACAGCGGTTGCCTTAGCCAACAAATCTACTAGTCTCACACTGTCTGATTAAATAAATCACTTTCTTTAAAGTTATGTAGAAAAAAAAATCCATTTCATTATATAAGCGCTCTGTCAGAGCATCTTAGATATAACTCTGATTGCCGAGATGAACAATCTGGTCTTATACTAGGACCAGTGATAGGTTTTAGTCAAATACAACCAGCATACTTACAGTGCTTATATTGAATATTGGATTTATCACTCTGTGAAAGCAACATGAAATACAAGTCATATCAGGTGTATCTAGGAGTAGCCCTGGATCAGACTTTGAATTTTCAAGGACATCTAAAGAAAACAGCTGCAAAAGCAATGACATCTGTGAAGTAGATTAGCTGGCTTAGCATGGGATGCCTAAACACAAACCTTTCTAACTTCCATACCAGCCATCTGTTACTCAGTCATTCTAGCCTGCTACTGATTGTCGCACACAAACCTGGATGATAGCCAGCTCTATTTAATCATGCATTATGTCATAAACCTTCTGATCCAATCTTTTCCCATCTCTGCTAGTGCTTTATAACATACCACCACTGCACATGTGGTGCTCGCATATAACAGTCAGCTCTGCAGAGGAATTCCCAGACTATCTTTTTATATGGATCCATCCAGCTCATCCAGACTGCCTCAGGACATATCTGTGGAATCTCACTGTTCAACAGGAATGGTCTTCATTGGTGGTAACTAACTTGTAAGTTTGTTCAGTAGCAAATATAAACCTTCTGATTTTAACCTGCCACATATGGGCCCTGGCAAATAAGTCATGCCAAGGTTGCTTTAGAGCCTACATTCCTATGTGGTCCTCGCTGGTGACTGGTGACAATAACTACAATAAATTATTGGTCTGTCTTGACAAGACGTTTATTAATCCAAAAAAGAAGACAAAGGTTGCTTGAAATCACTCCAAACCAGCTTCAACAACTCATGGAGAATACTGAATTATATTTATACAATTGTGGCAACTAGCTTCCATTTCTTTGTTGAAGAGTGCTTTTGCTTCCAATGCACTGCTACAGGAGCCCAGTTGCAGAATAATGGTCTGAACTTTTTTTGCAAGCTGTGTGACTGATATTGATCTTAGTTATACCAGTGCCATGTACACTAATGGAGATTGGTAACAGGGAAGTATTAAAGCAGAGAGAATATGTTATGGTAATACACCGGAGAAAAGCTGAATTGCAGTAGATGTAACATGTAACCCATTTGTTAGTCTGTTTACCTTGTACTGGACACAATCTTTACTTGTGGCACCTCTAAATGCATTTTAGCTGGTAGGAATCCCAAAAACAATTGCAACAGAACTGTGGATGCATGCATTTAATTAGAATTTAAGAGAACAGTATCACACAAAGAAATTAGCAATTAGCAAAGCATTAGCAAGATAGTACAAAGCAAGCGTATTTAGTTCTTGTACGCTGTAAAACAGAAAAAAAAAGCCATTCTGTCTCCTGCATGCCCCTTTCTGCACTCAGCTTGGATTGCCACATGCCTGTCTGATTTCAGGGTGAGCCAGAGAGCTGCCCATGTAGGGCTGACATGCAGGTGCAATATGCTTCCCAGTTCCATGGGTTGTGGTGCCAGACTCAATGTAAGCATACATACCATCTGCACTTAGGGGAAGAGGGAAATAAGATCCAGAAAGATTTTACCAAGATATAAATTTCTGGTGAGAAATGGGCCTCTGTATCCCCAAGGTAAGAATGACAATTGATCCTTACAGCAATAAAGATTTGGAGATATCACCTTGTTTTATAGTCAGCCAGCCAAGTTAAGTCTGCAATCAGAATTAATGTGCAGTGCTGTATGAGCCTTCTCCAATTCTGAGATCTATAAGAAGCATGTCAGTATTATCATCTGTTATGATAATATTAAATTTTTTGGGAAATGGTCTGGGGAGCAGAAGGAGAGATGTTTCAGAAGAATACAGAGGGAGAGAATTATCTTCTAATCACATTTGTAGATTTGTTCAGCCCTGCTGCATGCTTCTTTTGCAAGCTGCATGACAGCATGCAAAATTGCCTGCCTTGTGACAATTTCCTCCCCTCACACACTTCCCTTCCCTGACTCAGATGACACCAGTGATCCCAGACATAAAGGAGAGATAGTCCTCTCCAGCAATTTGGTGGGCAGGGAAAGGAGTGCCCTCCATCAGGGGAGGCAATGAGGGTGCAAGGTCTGCTTTGTGGTGCTGAGTGATGTGTAGAGAGCCCCATCATTGCCCTGGACCAAGGGCAGTGAAGGCTGAGGCATTGTAGGCTGTTGGGGTCAGGTCCGGGCTCTTCTGAAACACCTGGGTAAGATGGAGAGGTGGTACCAGTTAGTACTCAGGTGAAACAATTATGTTAGAACTGGCACCTTAAATTTTTCCCTTTTTAATACTCCCAATGCTGACATACCATCAAACATAACTTATTCTTACTTCATTTAGCCCCTCTTTCATTCATTTTAGACACATGAACAAGATACATGCTTATGTATTTTATTGCAAAGGACTGCAACACCAGCTAAGGGTTACAGGAGCCATTAAGTCCACGCAAGTGTCCTCAGAAAAAGACCTCTGATGGACCACACCAAACTCCTCTTGAAGAAGTGCCTTTATAAATCTACCCTGAAGACTCAGAGATAAAGTCAGGCAGCTAATTAGACTTTGACAGACACTGAAAGAACTTTTACTGCATATGAAGATTAAATAAGATGTTCTTTGTCAAGTTTTTTTTCTATTTAAGTGGACTGGATGAAAGACAGGAAGTTTCTCTAGTCTTGTATTTTCATACAGTAGATTAGAGAAGAGTTAGTTCCGAATTTCAACTTAAAATGTCCCTTGGAATGCATAGCTAATTTCCTGCAGACATGATTCTTAGGCTTTTGTAGTAGTGCTGCAATAAATCTCTCAAAAATCTGTCCAAATAACTTTCAGGCATAGGTTTTTTTTCCTTCCTTTTCTTTTTTGAGTTCTCTTTTAGAATATAAGCATCAAGGTAAAGTCACAATGGGGAATTTACTGTGGTTCTGCTAGATAATCACATAACTTTTTACACAGATTTTCTGAAGAATATTACACAAGATAAAATGCACTCAGTAATGCAGAAGACCTCCATAACGGCACTCAGTAGTACTGAATTTGTCAGAAAAAGTAGCAGGGGTTACGTATTAAACAACTGTATTAGATGTTTGGGATGACAGTGGTCCTAGACATATCTGTTTTCTCCTGGAAGACCATAATGTAATAGAGCTACAATACGGATATCTCATGAGCCATCAACACAGCTTCACTGTGTAAATCCCATGATAGCATTATACCTCAAACTGGATTTCTGCAAAACATTATGGCCACTCTAATTGGGGCTCAGAAATCATAAAGAGTGGAGAATCAGGCACCCCTAATTTGGGCACTTTCTGTGGTATACCCTTTTCATTTCCCCTCAGCATTCAAAATTGTTGTATTAGTGTATATGTCTGCTTATTTTTCTTTTGGTATCCACTTCCCTTTACTAGTTTCCTACTCTGGCTTGTCCTGTTTTGGTTTTTTGGGGTTTTTTTTTGTGAGATTTAGTGAAGAACAGTTCCATATTTTATCTATCCTGTTCACAGTTGTGTGAACTTTGATCATATCCCACCCCATCCCTCTGCTCTGGTTCAGTCCCTCTGCAGAAGACACCTGCACAATTGCTAAAGCATTTTAGTTGAACTCTGAACCTTGACTCCATTGTACCACTGTCTTGAAGACCAGAGCTGCCTACAATAATCAAGACATGGATGTACAAGATTTTGTACAATGGCAAAATTACTTCTCCAGTCTACATCTCATTACTCAACTACAACTTCTTGGCTTTTTTGACTGACATTTTAAATAGAGCAAAGATTGCTGAGGATGTTAAATGGTGACTCAAAAACGTCTTTCCTCAGTTGTGAATTCCACTTCCAAATTCAACATTGCATATCTATCCTTAGGAGCATTAACTTGCATTTATCTACATCTACACTCTGTTCAGCTGCTCACTCAACTTTGCAAGGCCGTTCTGGAGTTCATCACCATGAGTACATCATCTAACAGAAAAGAGCTTAGTATTTCCTCCAGGTTATTGATGAAGATGTTGGATAAATCTTGTCCCTTTAGTAATCCCAAGTATATGCCACTCATAACTCTTCTGAGAAGTCACCATTAAGACTCCATTTGCTTTCTGACCTCAAGCCTTTGTCAGTCCACAGAAGAGCTTCTCTAATTTTCCTCTTTTCCCATGCACAAGGAAATTCTGCACATCTTGAAAGTACATGCCAATTATTTATTGGCTAATATATGTAGTAAATAAATACTACTAGGCTAAGCAGTAACTAACACTATGCACCAACAAGACACCCAGTGAGCTTCTCCAGGCCCAGAAGGCACCAGTCAGGTCTCCACTGCCCCTTGGAATGAACAAATCCTTAATCCTGCTGATTTTATTATTTTAGGAACCTCTGGGTTGTTGGTCTGGTGTGGTTTGGTTTTTTTAATTTAAAAAAGAGAGATCTTATTATGTCAGTATTTTTCCTCTTGAATCCTTGACCTCTTAATTATTACTATCTCAGCAATTACCATCTCATCCATTTGTTGTGAATGCCTTCAGTTCATGCACCTTCTCTCACTTTTAACAACAATCTTGGCAAAACTGAGCTAAGATTACACAGTTGTAGTGCATGAAACTTGTATCGCAGGCAGCTGAAGCCCTGGGCTGAAGGTTAACATTTGCTCCAAACACGTGGCAACTTAGCTTCCTCGGTAATATTTGCTGTGGAACCTCATCAAAGGCTCTTTGAATATCCAAGTTTTGGATGCCCCCCAGATGACTGTTCTCTACCCATGTGCTTATCAACACATTCAGAGAGTCTTTAATTATGGCACAGATTTTACCTGGCCTGTTAACACAGTATTCGTAAATCATGTAGAAGCATATCCCTACTACAAGCAGAGGTCCAGTAGAAGAGAGAGAGGAAGAGAAAGGGAAGGAGGGAAAACATTTAGGATGGAAGCATATTTCTTGCAGCACATGCTTTCTCTAGAGTTGATACAGAGACCACAGTGAAATATCTAATGGCAACATATTTATTTCTGAGTTAACAGGTCATCCTCTAGAAGAAAAAACATGTCCTTATATAAAATGGAGTTAAAAAATTATAGTTGATCTTGAAGACATATTGGATTTGTTTTATTTTCATCTAAGCAAAGTTTTTTTCAATAAATATCTATTGTTCTCTGCAGGCTGAAGACCACTTCTTTTTCTTTTGTTAGTGACAGCTCTCATAATAAATGGGATTACAATATGTAGAAAAGAGCAGAAGGTGGCTAAATATCTTGATAGTAAAAAAACCCAACACAATTTATTAGAAACAGAAAAGTTATCCAATTCTTTTTAATGATAAAATAGCCTTTCTGAAGCATTCCAAGGATCCCAGTTATGGTAACACAGAATAAAGCCCTCTTTGGTTGTTCTATAAATGTATTGAATATTTTGATACCACATGAACATGTGATTTTTTCTTTCAAAAAATGCATTCATTTTTTAACATTTCATTTCAATTTTTTTACCAGCAGGCATGAAGCAGACCCTTAAAAGCTCCTGTAAATGAAACTTGTCACAGAAGTTGACTTCAGGTTATTCACAGCTCACAGACTCTCAGTGTTTGAGCTTCGTGAATGTCATTAGTGATATACTCCTGAGCCTTTAATGATATGTCCATGATATATGGTTACAACCATTACTAATCAGAATTTGGAGTTTAATGGCCCTTTGATCTGATCCCCTAATTGCAAAGGCAAATCTTTTAGTGATGTCCAAACTGAAATATGATGTACAATATATCTGTTGGTGTCCTGGGGTGTGGATGTAGTAAGTATCCAACAAGTAACCAGCTGTTAAACCTTTCTTGTATGCTTCACTAATGACTTGCTTCATTCATGGAAAGCCATATATATGTTATATTTGCATGTAGGCATTTGCTGAACTGGGCCTCACTGGAGTGTGAGCTATCTCAAAAATAGAAAAGAATTGAACTACTTTTATTAATCAACTTTATTTGCTGAGAATGGATGGTCAAAAAAAGCATTTTCCATAGATCAAATGAGGAATTGGCAGAGGTTTTAATGGTCGTTTTATGACTTGATTTATCATTTGTTGGTTTTAAAATTCTGATAGTGTCATTTACATGTAATGGTGGTGACAGAAGAGTATCAGTGACAAAATTTATCCCAACTGTACTTGACTTCAGAGAAAATTTGGAAATCTCCTCTTTACCATCTCAACTCTCCAATCAGTCAATTCATTACTGCTCAGGTGAGAAAGTCCTTCCTCACCTCAGCAGTCTCTAGGTACTAAAAAAGTAACTTGGAGTCACAAGCAGCTGCTTAAATTGGTCAGGAAGAAGCAATTCCATGCAGATGGGACGTGGACTGAAGTGTACATACAGAGAGTTTCTACCCCTGCCCAACTTTCAGAATTACCCCAGTTCCTTTCAAAGGTACAGCTCATGGCCTTGTCTTAAATTTTTGTAATCTTCATTGGAACCATCTTACATTGTTCTGCCTTTTGCCTGAAATACTCCCTAAATGGGCTGTTATTCTTGCACACCAGATATTACTGCATGCTGCTATGCAATGTTTTGTGAGCTCTGCCTTCTCTCTCTGTCCAGACAGGATTCCTATTACAAATCTACAAATGTTAGGGATGAGGTAGTTACTTGAAAATTAAACTTGGTCCTCATGGCCACACTTGAATCTGTAATATTTACTACTTTAAGTTTATGCCCGAAATGATAATTAATTCAACCTAGCCATAGATACTTGTGATGCACAGCTGGATCATACCAGCACTGAACAGAAAAAAAATATCCTTCAGTATCATGTCCTTCATGGGCAACTGATAACATTCTACATGTTACGCTGATAAAATGGTCCCTCTACAAAACACATGGTGGACTTGACAGCCATTTATCTTGCCATGCTTTTTCATATCCTTATCTTGGGATACAGAAACTTGAAATATCCTACATTAAGAAAAATAAGGGAAAAAATGCTCATAAAAGCAGAGAGCAGGAACTTTACCCTTTATTGGTGACCTTTAAAGACAAAACTAATAAGTGGTTCTGAAAGAGCAGCAGTCAGGTAACCTCAGTGATCCTTTCTCTTAAATGTCACTTGATGAAAAAAAATCACAGTAGATTTCCAGGTTCATAGAATAAAGGTATAATTGTAATAATATATTCAGGTTAATATGCTGTTACAGAAATATGACACCATATCACAATTATTATACATGTCTGATTCCAGAAACCCTCTGTATTTTCTAACTTAGAGGCAATCTCTTCTGTGCACGCTCACGTTGGAGCAAATGCTTTTACCTTGGAAGGCTAAACATTACTTAATTTCCTTCTTGAATAAAAATGCTGATTTGATTCTCAGATGGTTGTGATAGGTTGACCCTGGCTGAATGCCAGGTGCCCGCCAAAGCCGTTCTATCCCTCCCCCCTCCTTTGCTGAACAGGGGAGAGAAAATATAACAAAGGGCTTGTGGGTCAAGATAAGGACAGGAGAGATCACTCACCATTTACCATCATGGGCAAAACAGACTCAGCTTGGAGGAAATTAACTCAATTTATTACAAATCAACCAGAGTAGGGTAATGAGAAAGAAAACCAAATCTCAAAACAACTTCCCTCCACCCCTCCCTTCTTCCCAGGCACAACTTCACTCCCGGCTTCTCTGCCCGCCCCCCCCCCAGGGCGACAGGGAATGGGGGTTGGGGTCAGCTCATCACAGGTTATCTCTGCCACTTCATCCTCCTTAGGGGCAGGACTCATCACACTCTTCCCCCGATCCAGCGTGGGGTCCCTCCCATGGGAGACATGGAGACATGGGAGTCCTCCACGAACTTCTCCAAAGTGGGTCCTTCCCAAGGGCTGCAGTGCTTCACAAACTGCTCCAGCGTGGGTCTCTTCCATGGGTTGCAGTCCTTCAGGAGCT
>JANZLQ010000078.1:12245745-12261816 GCA_026212715.1 Elanus axillaris | reverse complement strand
GTTATCCCAGAGGCGTTACCACTATCGCTGATTGGCTCGGCCTTGGCTGGCAGTGGGTCCATCTTAGAGCCGGCTGGCACTGGCTCTGTTGGACATGGGGGAAGCTTCCAGAAGCTTCTCACAGAAAACACACCTGTAACCTGCCCCCCCCCCACTAGCAAAACCTTGCCATAGAAACCCAATGCAGATGGCCAGTTTTTAGCAACTGGCTTTAGAGTTGATATTAGAGCCATATAATTTATACATTGCCGGTCTCAGTGTTCAGCTGGATGTCCCAGGTGAGTGAGAAAGAGGCATTTGGGGTTTTATGCTACACTGACTGCTTTGCTGATGACAATGAAGTGATTTCTCACATATGTAACATCCAACAAGTCAGAACTCCTTGTGTCCATAAATCCTTCAGAAACCCTTCAGAAAAAGACCTAGATTTGTATTGATTTTTTTTTCCATTTAGCACTTTCTCTGCACAAATGCATTTCAGCCAAAGAATTGCCAGTAAGCCCTTTGGTATTCATTATTTCAGGTTGGATATGTTATATGTTATTATAGCTACTACTAATGCTTATGCAATTCAGTTTAGATTAAGAGTGCACTTTTAAAATTACTCATACAGTTTTCCCACTTTTTGTGCTTTGGTTCACAGAGCAAAATGGGTTCAGAATACATGAGCTGGACTGATTATTGATGAAGCTAAATTAGAAGATGATGCAGGTGCACAAGAGGTGCAGGCTGTCTATAGCACAAGAACTGCATACAGAGTCACATTTTAGTTTCCTTCTGCAAATTCCCCAGGAAGTACAAAGCTGTGCCATATTCTGGGCACTTTGGCCTTCCCTGGGGTCACCTCAGGTCATATGGAAAAGTCACAATGGGGAGATGCCAAATAGAGGCCAGGGAGGGAGGTGTAGCATAGTTGAAGAGACTTTTTCCACCATTTGAGTAGCTGGGGAGGAAAACAGAACAGCACCTTTACGCATCTTAGGCTCTGTAAGTTTCAAGGCCTCATCTCCTTTAACCGTGGAGATGCAACCAGTAAAGAAATTTCAGACGCATTGGTTAGGACCAGAGAGATGTCTTTTGTTTGGCAGGGATACCAGCAAGGTCCCTGCTTTAGCGAAAAAGAAAATCTTGTATTAGTGGGAAAAATCGTTGGCTTGGATCACTTTTGTTTTAAGGGAATAAGTAGCCCCTCAAGTACAAGATGTGATAAGAGACTAAATTTGGATCTCCAATTGCAGACAGCTGTTAAAAAAGTCACAAGTGAAAAGGCTTTGGCATTGTTAATTCTTGAAAACAGATACAAGCTGAACATTCAACATGCCTGACTTCAGCACCTAATTTTTCACTCCATCTCTGCTTTCTGTGAGTCCTTAAACAGAGCAACTTCAATTTTAAATTTATAGTCTCCTGCCAAGAATTGATTGAAAAAATATGGTTTACAAATAACACTCTCTAGGTATATTTGTAACAGTAGAAACTAAAGTAGAACAACTATTATACCATGAATTACATTTTCGTAAAATTCCTTTGAATAGTTTTGAAAACTAAAATCTTCATAATCTGCAGAAATTATTTTCTGCTAAATTACTCATTATCTGTCGCTCATTAGATATATTTTGATGCATTTCTCAGCAGCAAAATTTAATATTTTAGGACCATACTACAAGCTAAAACAAAGGTGCTTGCAAAGAAAATTGTATTTTCATGTACACAGCTATTTTTAAACTTAGATTTCTTGAATTACTGCTGGAGTGTAGGCAGGGAGCTTACCACTACCACCACCACCACTGGCTAATGACTTCTTATTTGAATTTTCATTTTCTTTTTGGTTCCTTTTTTCTCTTACTGACCATGAGTGCTTCAACCATCTGTGAGGCTGAGTAGCTCCTTTCCTCTTCAAGTCCATCTTGACCAAACGCTTCCAGTATGCTTCTAACAGAAGGCAGTTCAGTGTGCAGGGAATTTACTTTTGACCTGGGAGATCTCTGTTCTGCTCATTACTCTACCCTAGGTGGCCACTGAACAAATTACTTGGTCCCAAGATGTGAAATGAGCACAGTAACCCTTTCCACACACCAGTGGACATGCAGACAGTAAAGACATTCAGAGAGCTGCATCCCCACATTCAGCTTAGACCCCTTTACGCAACGCAGTGTTCATGGTCAGCTGGTAGTCACCAGTGGTAGCAGATAATCCACACTGCAGAAGCCAAGATCCAGTAAATCAATGTCTTTGGAAGGTCAAAATATTTTCCAAACTGTAAAAAGCATGATTTTACTGTTGCACAAGAGGTGTTTTTTAGGACAGTGCCACAAATTCAACCAGTGGACCAGCAGTGGTATCCTCTGAGGAAACACTTTTCAGAACAAGTATCCCTGTGACTAACACCTCTGACAGAGGTTTTGCAAAAGGAGACAGATGTGGCCAGATGCCTTTTCTCAGCAAAACCCACGAAGGAGCGAGAAGCCCTATCTGCTTCAGTTGTGCCTACTTGACTCCTTCTTGTCAATTAATCCCTTTCCCTTATCAAACTTGTTTCAGCTTTCAGAGGATTTGACCTTTCTGAATTATACACAGAGCTCTTGTGTAACAGCCCTTATATCAGCATGTTTACCATCTGTTCTCCCTTTTCAAATGCAGACATGTGTTACTGTTTATCCACTATGTGTCACCAGTTTACTACAACAAATTCAGTCAAGTGGAAATCAGGTCAAGGTGAAATTTATTTCAGGCACTTTTGTTCCACTTCGTTCTACAGTTTGCCACATGCTAATCATATGAATTCTGAACGAGGATCAAAAAAATAAATAAAATTGTACTCTGGCTTCTGACTGACATTTTCAATGGATTGTTTCATTCACCTTTTGGAAAACCTTGTACTGTACTTGGCTTCACTGAAAAATGTAGCTGCTGGAAATTTTTAGCAGACTGTTGGACAATATGGAGGGCAAAAGCTGAATCCTTAATGCAAAGCCAAAACAAAAGGAGGTATATTCTTTGTCTTTTAATGCTATACAGTGGGGAGAGAAGTTGTATATTTCCCCTCCTTTCCCCATGTGTACTGAATGCAAGGAACGTCACGCAAAATCCTGCAAAAAATGTCCACACCCACTGTGTAAAAACTTGACGCCACCCTAAAGATAATGCAAATTTTCCTTTGATTCCCTGGAAATAAGTCTGCATTTTGCCTTTGTGCTATTGAACAATAAAATATTATTAACTAGAATTGTTGCTAATTATAATTCTGTGAGAACGGGGCATAAAGATGGGTTCAGAAGTGAAATGACTTCAGAGGACGAGTAAGAGAGGTCGCCCATTGCCCTAGGACTCTGTGACCGCTGCAGGAGGGAGGAGGTATGGTGGGTGTATTCAGCCCATTATCCCTCAGAGAATACCCCAGAACATTTACTTGGATTGTGCAAACTGGCCCTAGCTGTGGAAATTTCATGAAGCGCTTTCCCCAGAAAAAGCAATTTTGCAGACCTCGAAGTACATACCAGAGCTATTACTGCTCTACTTGTGCAAAGAATCCCTTCCTCCTTACATAAACATAAATTACTTGTTTCTGTAGACCCATGAGAAAGTTTAAATCTAGACAAGCTTTTAGACATTAAAATTTAGTCAGTGAACACACTTTTTCCTTGAAACATGCGGTTCTTTCACGTGACAATACTCACCAATATTAGCTTTTCTGCAGTAGTCCATTTTTATCAAGGAAAAAAAAAAGGACTCTTACAAAATGTTTTATTTGCCCCCAAATGGGGAGATTTTCTGTTCACTTATTTTATTAGCATTTCAGATGTGTTTCGTGGCTTTTTATTGACAATCATGTTCTAGTCTGCAGGTCAAAGAGCTTTTAGCAGATAAGGGGAAATGGCTTCAACCCCAATAACAGCAAATGGAGTCCTGAGCCACCAAGACAGCTGCATTGGCTTCTCCCCTCTTCTCTCTCCCTTCACCACAAAGAGATTGATCTATGGTAAGATTGAGCAAGGATTCCTTTCTCAGAGTAAATGTATTGTCACAGGTTAGGTCAGTATAGAAAACCAACTATGGTTATAGAACACATTGATAAGCTTAGTGGGACAAAATGTAAATTAATTGGAAATAAGGGCTAATAATATTTATCCACATTGCATAAAGACTTGCAGTTTTGCTGGTTTGCACCTGCACAAATACTAAACATTTTCACAAAGCTGTGTCAATGCTTGCTTATAAATGTGACCCATGTTACGGATCATATGTTGCCACTTTTTGAGAATCTGACACAAATGCACATGTAATTAAACATTATAACACACTAGAGTTATTTTACTTGTGACTAAATAGTTATATTTCAGTAATATGGAAAAGAATCAGCTAGCATGGAGCTCTGTTGAGGTAGGTAATTTAAAAAATGCAAAGGAATTGTTGGTCCTGGCCCATATGAACATGTGATCTATCTTTATACGATGGGGCCATTGTGATCCCACCAGGGAGGGTGGAGGGTGCATACTGCATATGGGGTTTTCATGGTACTTCCATTCCAAACAATAAATAGAAGTCTTGAAGTCAGCTGCTAGTGCCACAGGACTCCCTGTGCTGTCAGTGGAGATAAGGTCTCCTACAGGATGATGCAGAACAAGAGCCTACACATCCTCTTTTGATTTCCTAGCGAGACCATCCAGATTTACAGGTACACACACATCTTCTATGTCGTTGCAGATCTACCATCAAGGACCCTCAAAAAGAAATTTAGGTGCTACTGGAGCCAACAGAGTTTTGCTACAAATTTCAAGGACAGGACTTTGCAAGCTTTTTCTGCTCCATCCTGCATTCACACATTCCAACCTGTGGGCTGGTCTTCAGCAAAATGCTGCCTATCACGATACTATTTCTAGTACCTGTAAGTTGAGGATTTAAATATTTATTTCCTTTCTTTAAGCCTGATACAACCCTTACCAGGTGAGTTTTCTCTTAGCTAGGGAGAAATAGGTAGGAGCTTTTAAACATGTTAAACACTTTTTAAGATACTTAATTATGATGTAAAATAAATAATGTTTGATAAAAAGCTGTATTTTTATAACCAGAAATTAACCGAGTAAATGGAAGAGTTCCTACAGAACACTGAAATTCCTGTAGATTTCAGTAAATTTTTTAATCAGAGTAGATAAATGGCTCTGAGCCCACCACCAGAGCAACTGTGGTAGCTGGAATTGATTTCTCCTCTTTTTCCCCAACACAGTGCACTGCAGTATGGATGTTTAGGTCAGAGCTCTGTGTTGGGTTGTTGAGTTGGGAACACAGCACTCCTCGAGGCTCTAGTATTATAGTAAAGAAACATAAAACAGATCCAAAATCAAAGCACAGCAAAATACATACTTCTGCCTTTTTCTTATCTAAGCTGGATTTCTAGATTGCCTTTATATGTGGAATAAAGCTGTAAAATGAAAGAGTGCTGTTATATATTTGACCTTTGTAACCTGGAACCAGTCTCACAGCTCAGTACAAAGGCTCACCTTCCTATCCCGCACCCTCCTTTACACGACTGAGATCAGCATCCGTCAACTCTGATCATGACTGCTATAAACCTCAGCTCTGTCAGCTTCTAACCAGTCTCACAATTTATGACCTACCAACTACCTGACAGAAGTGCTAGTTGGAGTGGTGCCTTCCTTTGTAATATTCAGGCCTTATATTTGTGGTACTGTTAGCAATGTTTAGCTCCCACATTAAATCCATTAAGGATTTCCAAATAAATAAATATTTTCCTTATGATTATGTGTTAAAAGTAACAGAAAACATAACAGCTCTTTTAAAATTTAGACGTATTTGCAAAAGTTTCTGCACCTCTACTTGATATCTACTTGAGATTTGCAAAATGGTTACAATTACAACTTAATAAAGACTCTTTTGGGTCAGCTCTGGAAAGCTAATGTTGTTCCCTCTTGAATGTCAAGAAAAAAAATAACTTTACAATAACTTTATACTATGAACATAATAATAAAATTAAAAAAAAAATCAAAGTCCTAAAAGACTGTTTGTGTAAAATTATAAAATTGCATGCTCCCTTACACAATAAGAGTCCTTAGGTTGGGCTTATACAGAACAGTCCACTGTACAAAAAATATTTTATTATTCTAGTGAATAGAAAGTTCAATTTATCTATCCCATAGAAATATTTGAAAAATGCCTGTGTTATATCCATGGTAATGTGAGTAATGCTAAAAACTAATAAAGCTCAAGAAACATATCTCTTATTGTAAATTACTGCCAGAATGACTTAACTTGTGCATTATTTTGTAATATGATGTAGAATGACCTTATACAAGCCTTGTCATTTATAAGATGACTCACAATAGTTCAGTTGCTTTCATTAAGAGTTTCAGCATTGGTTATTTCACTGCATACACTCCCATTTATTAAAAATACATTCCATTACTGGTTTTGCAGATGATATTTGTATGTAGTATAAACCAAATCAGATTCTATGAAACATAAGCAAAATACCTAATGGTGGAACTTAACTTTTTTTTTCTGAAAAGTAATCATATTCTGGAAAATTGTTCCATTACCCTCTAGTCTGTTTCCTACTTTTCACCTAACACTGCTGGAATTCTAAGGTGATCATTCCTCACCTTTGCCTTGTTTTACCTTCAGTGCCACCTCATATCACATTTCTCCATGAGAGAAATAAAATAACTGGAATTATCAGAGGAAAAAATATTGTCCATTGAACAAATTAATTCTACATACTAATTTAGCCTATTGATCATCACTAGAAAGACATTAATTATAATAACTTTATTTAACGAAGCACAGCCATATCTGAAAGGACTTGGTAAAATATATTTGCACCGTGATTTGAACATTTCACATTTAATATGCTTCATTACTCTTATCACCTATGTATGTCAGCTAGAGTTCTCTCACCTTCGTTCACAGATTTCTCCTGCTTTGGACAGATATTCCCATTGTATGAATCCTTTCATCTTTTCTTTTTCAAATTATCTGTATAATCAATCCAAAGAAGGTGTTCTTGCTTTTCCCTCTACAAAGTGTGAAGGCATATGTTGCAAACCCTGAGAATGTCACCCTGAAACAACAGTAGAGCTCACCCAGTCGAGCCATTCCCATAAGCAGAATTACTGAGTCGGGTCTCTGCACCAGGCCTGAAGAAAAGTTGGTCAGAACCAATGGGTTTCTTCCCATGTGCTTCAGTGACCTTCAGCTTGGCTGGCTTGCAGGTCAGAAGGAATGCAGCAGGGACAGCGCTCCTCAAGTAGGACATGGAGTTTACCGACGTGGAGCTGGTGTCCCCATCCCAGCTCAGAGTCCCTGCCTGAGCCTGGGCCAGCCGCTCGGAGCACTGACGCACCTGCAGGATACCACACATCTTTCAGCAGAGATGTCACCCGAGATCCTGGAAGTGGTACGGCTGTGCTGGCGTCCAGCACTGGAGCTGTTCCCATGGCAGTGTCAGAGCTCTTCTGCTTGCAACTCCCTCGGGCATCCCTGTGTGCCTGCACCGTGTGCTATGTGCTCCTATGCAGGTGTCTTGATTTCCTCATCTGCACTTAGAGGCAGCGATTCCCAACTGCAGCAGAAGAGAAGTACATTAAGATTGACGAACTCTCACGCTGTGGTAGTGGAAGTCCAAAGGATAGCTAAAGTAACATGCACAGTGATACAGTACTATTTTTGCAAAATAAGGAAATTAGAGAGCTAGATAAAACTCAATATTGAAAAAAACCCCAAGTGCGTTTAAGTATAGTTGATTTGAACAGCAGCTCTGAACTTTTTTTTATTCTTACCAGAACGTTCTGTTATATTTTTCAGAACAAGATCATCCTACTTGTAAGTGAAAAGATAAGAGGAGAAATCAGGAAAACAGAAAACTTCCAAAAGGCCATCGATCAGTCCCAGAAACAATATAAAAATGAAGAAGCAAGCAGTACATCTAAATAGAAAAAAGGCTAACATAATGAAAATGTCTGTAACTATGGAGATAATATACTTTGAAGCAACCTGCTTATAACAAAGTTTCACTTACTGGATTACTTCAAGTATTTAATAATTTGTAATACTGCCAAAGCTCAGACTAAACTGTAGTTATTTTCCCTGTCAAAAACTATTCAGCTGTGCAATGTCAAGTCACCAGAAGTGTTCTTTATTGCATCCGTATGAGAAAATCTAACCACATTTCATTTTTGTAGAGTAACAGTTTTCTTTTTGTTAACATGCTATGAATGTATTCAGAGATCAAAAAGCTGTTATTTAAAACAAAATGTTAGAATGGTTCAAATTAAAAATAAATTATATTCATTTGTTTAACTGGAAAGATGATGAGCAGTCTAGCTGTGTGATTGTAAATAACACAGACTAATGACATAGCAAATGACCTTATGAAATACAGGTGTATTGGTAAAGATTTATTTTAAATATATCCATTAAATATAATCTTCCAGCTTTCAGGATGTCCCAAAGCCACTCAAACATTATGATAACTTGATCACAGAATAATATCACCCGCAAGTTTTGTTGTTTAAATGTGAAAGGTTAATCTGCTTATATGGTCAGGTCACCTTGTGAAAAGAAATACATCAGCTGACTTTCAAAACACACGAAAACTTTGCATGTACAGAACATGAAGTGTGAAGTTCCCCTTTTTGACATTAAAACTGCTTTTTAGCCTTCTACGTAGTAATTTATTAAGATGCCTTGGAAAGTGTCTCTAGCCTCCTCCTTTTGCCTACCTGGTGCAAAATTAAAATATTGTATTAATGCAACCAATAAAATTAAAAAAACTCTGTAATTTAATGTTTTTCTTGAGAAATCATGACTGAAGGCAGCTGAAGCCTTCTGAAAATATGATCTGTTGTTTAACAAGCTGTTGAAGTTATACAGTCCTCTCACCTACTACTTTGGCCCAATATTTCTCTGTTCACTTAGGAACAGAGTCTATGTTTGCTCTGATATATTAGAGAGCATTAGCTTGCACTCGTACCTTCATAATGCCACACTGACAAAACTGTGGGCTGAACTGTGGAAAAAAATATCTTCAGCTCTGATCCTGACTACTCTTTTTGTTCTCATTTATTTTGTCCACAATTGATGGATCAACATGTGCACAGTCTTCACAGATTCATGTTGGTATTGCAATGGAGAACTCTGGACCTTAACTACAGAATAAAAATTAGGAAAGGATTGCCACTTTGTTTATGTATATAAGTTTAAAATACTTTCTAAGAAAACCATGCCTGCGCAGACATCCAGACAAAGCATTTGTTTTAATGCCATTCATATAACTATTAAACACTTTTATATTTTAATGTCAGCCACTGCTTAGCCTGTCTTTTCTACAGAAATTCCATACGCAGTGGATTATATTTAGCCAAGCGTAATTAGCACTTTTGTTGTACACAATGTCTTGCACAATAAAATCTCATAGAGATTGAGGTCTACAGAGAAAAAAGGAACAGAAAACACCTTTAGAGACTGCAGGCAGAGGAATGGAAGGGCTGTAGAAATAAGGAAAGCTAGAGATAGTTGCTACCAAAAGGTAAAAAAGAACAGGGAATAGTTTGTGTGTTGCCACATGGAAACCATAGGAGAAGGCATCAAGAAAAAGTTAACAGAAGCATTTACAAGAAACATATGGCTCGTAGGGAAGGCAACACACAGAAGGAATGCAAAAACTGGTGAAGAAGATATAACAGCTGATATCACAAAGTAGATAGAAATTGCTGAAAGAGAAGGCAGTACCACTGATATTTCTTGGGATAGACGTGCAGGAAAGGACCTATCAATACCTGTACATTAGGTAGAAAATCTAACAAACCTTTTACTACATTCATATGTAATGAAGTTGACAGAATTATGTAGGCATTCATTATTCAGTAGCTATTCATTAGGTTCTGTCACACTTGTGAAAAAACAGATACTCCACAGATATCTGGATTTGCCACAAACCTGCTTCTGCATTGATGCTAGAAATTCCCTGCACAGTTCTCAAGAACTGCTTCTTAAAAGCCTACTCTAACTGAATTCAGTAGAGAAATTCACATCAATTTTAATGTGTGTGGGGGGGTCCAATTAGGATATAAAAAATATCTCTTTCCAGTCCATCTTCTGGAATACATTAATTTTAAAATGTGTTTTTGGAAGACTGTTTTAAAGACATGGGCAGCCTATTAGCTTTTATATCTTGCTGGGTTATTACCCAGAATTAGCAATAGCAGAACCATCTATTGCATATTCAGTATGCAGTACAGACTTCTGCTGAGCCCTAAGGGAAAATAATCCAGCAAGGAAGGAAAAATATTCCTCTTTTCTTTTTCCACAGGGTTGTTTTCATTTCCTCCTGCCTTCCACTGGAAGACATCAGACCTTCCCAAGAGAGGCCAGCTTCAGAGTCTGAAAGCCAAATGACCTAGAACAGAGAGACCTGTGACATTCTTTTTTATATCTATTCAACATCTCCTGCATGCAAAAGCTATATACAGGAATGAAGGAGAAATGTTTGTTAATTATTCCACTTAATGGCAGGCAGAAGCTACACTGTGAGATTGCATGTATTTTATTGTACATGAAGACTTGTGCAAATGAACCAATACTAATGTAGGTAGACAGGAAACAAAGGCAACCAGCAGGTCAAAAGTGCAGTAGAGTTGCCATGCCTGTCTGCATAGCTTGTCCTCAGCACAGAAGACAGGGAACTGTGCATCACTGGCAGGAAACAATAAGAAGCAGCCAGCCCTTGAGTATAGTTATAAAATAGCCCATCTAAATGTTATAACTAAACTTTCAAGTGTTTGAAGTAAATGTTTAGAATAGTTCTGGGTTTCATCCTTGATATTTTGAAATTCTAGGGCGCTATGCAACCTTATTTTACTTCCACATCCCTATCTCATGAAAGGTCAAATTAGTAGTATAGGATTACTTGAATAGTACAGTAAATGAAATTATCACAAGTTATTTTTACAGATGCTGTTATTATCATTTCAGAAAGCAGATGTTAAAATCCAAAAACTTTAACAAAGGCAATGTCATGGTCAGGGATAAAAATGCAGATGCTCCATGAGAGCAAGGATTTAAGCTATAGTGCTCTGGGATCACAATTCCCTTAACATTTGCTTCACAGAAAATAATTTGTGCGCAGCTTCTGCCTTCAGAGCTTGCCATGGAGAACGGGATTTATCTTATGTAACTTTCAGTGTTCAAAAATTAGCTTTTAGCTAAAGTCACTGTCCT
This sequence comes from Elanus axillaris, assembly GCA_026212715.1. NCBI lineage: Eukaryota > Metazoa > Chordata > Aves > Accipitriformes > Accipitridae > Elanus > Elanus axillaris. The sequence goes on along the minus strand of JANZLQ010000078.1, from coordinate 12,250,584 downwards.
AATTAATGAAAAGCTCCTTACCCCCAAAGGCTTCATTTCATCTCAAGCCCGGAGCTGTAAGTCACTAGTTCCAGAAGCAATGTTGTCTGCCTATTTCTTCCATCGAGTACTGAGGCATGACACCTAGACAGGCTCAGGCTCCCTATCTAACTTCTGGACACCCGAAGTGAGATGAAACAAATCCCCTTATTTAAATACATAAATGTAGCTAAATGGCATGATGGCAGCTCTGCCTTATTTTATATTAGGCCTCATGTCAGTAGACATTAAAGGATGTAACAGAGCACATGACTTCACTGTGGCTACTCACCCTTACAGCAGATAATAGATTAGTACTATTTTTAAGGCCTGGGACTTTGATGAAGTCTAGGAAAAGGACTATGGCTACAATTCTGAAAAGCAGCTAAATGGTTCTGAAATCTGGCCAGAAGAAGGCACTTCTTGTTTCCCACAGAAGGAACTATCTATCACCTTGAGTGAAAAGATTCAGAGCTTCCCTATGCACAGCTACAAGGAAGAGTCATATAATTTAAAAACAGTCTGACACATACAATCATCTCCCCTATGGTTGTGCTTTTTCAAACTGATAAAGGCAAAAGTTATATAGCAAAAGGCTAAAGGTATTTCCTCTCCAAACAGGACGAGATATCTTTCAATTCTAGAAGTCTTTGACCTTCCTTTAACTAAGTATGACTTCTGCTAATGATCAGAAGTTTTTTCCTGTAAAGCAGTTTAAAGTTTATCCATTTCTCAAGCCTCATTTTTGGTGAGAAAAAGACAGTTAGACTTTAAGAAGATAGATTAGAAGCATTTTTGACAAACCAAGGCAGCTGATTATAGTTACATTACCACAAGCCTGTATTTTCCATTTTATATTCAAAGTCATGAATAATTTACCCAACATACTTTGATATTTCTTCAGACTATTAATTGTTAGCTGACCAGTCTAGATTTCTTTGTATGTAGGGAGGTTTTTTTAAACTATTTTCAAAGTAACTTATTACAAAATTTAACCTCAGAGTTATTTGAGACCTCTTCTTTCTGGGCTTGTTCTACAGAAGTGGTTTCAGCAGGGAAGAAGCATGCATTTGAAAATTCGGTCCTGTGTGTATCATGAAGAAAAAAGGTCTGGATGGAAGATTTAATGGAACTGCAGAACAGCAATGACTTTTAAGCGACAGAACTAGGAAACTATCAGTGCACCATAAAAACTTAGTGAATTGTTATTAACATTTACTAAACTTCCAGCCTTCATGGTGGTCTTAGTGAACAATTAACAGCTGTCCAATTAGTCATAAACTGTAATTACAAGATGGCATAAAAATCCAAACAAACCCAATATAGTAATTGCTTGTATTTATGAAAATATTTCTGGATCATTTAGGATATCTTGAACTGATAACTAGTCAAAAAAATTTCTTTTTACAGAGATTTTTGGCAAAGTTTAATTTTAAAATTACTACTGGTTTTAAGCATCTGTCAAATGGATTGAAAAAGAATGCTGCTGAGCAAAATATTAGTATTCCTTTTGCCTCGAGAGTTATACTAAACCATATCTTGTGGGCCATTAAACCAGCCTGTAAACCACTCTGCAATCAATGGTTACTTGGCCCATAAATACAGGAAATTACGTTGTGTAAGGCTGGGAAGTTATGAGGGTAAGCAATCTATAAGCAACTCTTGCCTACAGCACACCACAAGAACAAGAATGTTGGCGAGGTGACAAAATTATATACACAATTTGACTATTCCTGAAATATTACACAGAAAGCACCCCAAATAAGTGCATTTTTCTTATTCTCTAAGTTACAAAAAAATCAAATCTATCAAAAAATTCTGCAGCACTCGTTTCTCTCCCACTACTGTGTATGCCTGTGTAATTCAAAATGAAGTGTCTTACAACAAGTAATATGCATCCTTATAATATAATCCATGATATACATACATATGGACATATATTTATATATTTTAGATATATATGTATATATAATTATTGAAAGAGTTCACTGATTCCTTTGTCACAAATATCTGGATGTTTGCTTTTAACCCACTCTAGTAGCAGCTGCTCGTCACTTAAAACCTCTTTTGGCAACAGAATCCAGACTGGCCTGAAATCCTCTCCCTGCTAGGAAGAGCATGATCACCCCTTCTAGCCAGGTAAAGCTGATATCCCCAAAATGCAACAGGGAATCTCTGGAGAGCCAGCTGTTCAGAAGTGACTCACCTCCTCTGCAAAAAAGAAGGAAGATGAGGACTTCTGTGGAAGATGCCATGGAAGCCAAAAGAGCTGCTAATTTCAATACCGAGTGCAGGGCTTCTGAAGTCCCAGGCTGCCCAGCATTCAGACGCATGAATAGATACATGTGCAGGCCTGTGCCACATCACTGCTGTTATTGCATCGGGAGGAGGGATAAGCGGACAGATTTGTGTCTGGAAATGCTATTGTGTCTGGTGTTCATCCATCCTACCACTGGCTTCTGACCTGGCTGGCTTGGCTTGCCCTTTAGCAGCCCCAGGCTGGAACACTACTACCTTGGCACCCACATCAGCTAACAAACCAGAGGTCATAAAGCACAACTTACACTCTAAAGAACAATACCCAATCCCATGTGATCTAGATGCAAGAAAGACCCAGGTGGATGAAAAAATGCCTCTCCTATCAGTGGTAACATTACAAAATCAAAGCCTGTTGTGGTTTCCTGCATGTTCATCAGCTGCAGGTAGCAAAGGATAAAGCACTTCCCAAACAGTAGATAACATCTCTTCAAATACCTTTCTGGCTGATGTTCTAACTCCAAAGTGATGATCAACAGATTAGCATAAGTTTGGATTTTCAGCCTCAGATACTGTCTTCTCAATGCACATGGTGTAGGTTGCTCACTTCACTGAGTTTTGGACAGATTTCCAGAAAATTCTTCTTTCCTGTCCTGGAAACTTTCTTTGCATGTCTTGTACCAGCCTCTTCTTGGAAGCTTATGGACCAGGCTGAGAGGAAGCCAGAATTTTCAACTGTACAGCAGGGAACCACCTGGCAATGTCTGCATGCAATTGTATCTTCTGTATGTGTTTCATAGCGAGGGTTGCTCTTAGTTTCCATGCCCCAGCACACCTTAAACATAATATCCCACTGATATGATTTTGATGAGCAGATATCATGTTATCCTGTCAATGATGGGATAAAACTCCCAGACTTATTTTGGACTCCATGCAGGGAGGTGGCTGAAGTTTGAACTGTAAGGGTAAGCCTTAGGTAAGCCATCCCAAAACAACTCCATGCTGTGACAGACTGGGCATCACACAGTTTGCCAGGAGGGCAAGTAGAGAGTCTGGAATTTGTCAGACGTATCTATCAAATTTTTAGTACTAAGCAATCCAGAAAAGTAAAGGTTAATGTTACTGACCACAGAACCACGGTCTGGTAGAAACCAAGATCATTGCTAAACTCCATGTTTATAAGATGAAAACAAAGTTTGATATATATTGCTCTGCTTGAAACTTGATCCAAAGATGTTCTAGACAGGAGGTCTCAGATTTTTCTAAATTATGTTAATGACATTCCTCCACAAAAATTTTTATATGAGGAAAGCAACAAAAGTTAAATAGCTTTTAGTGAGCTGTTGGAGGCCATTGGCAAAGGAGCAGACAGCTAGAAGCATAGAGAGCAAGCACAAAGTCCGTACATAAAGGGAGGTGGAGTGGCTCACCTAGTCTAAATCAGTCTAACTCTGACTTTACAGAGGAATTTCAGTTTACACCAGCTGAGGACACATCTCTAATATCAAGAAAAAGATGAAAAGGGGGAGAGGAAATGCCACCTTCAGAAATTAAGATAAGGAATCAGCAAATTTTACTCCCACAAGTATTGTTTGCAACCACATTTAGCTTTTGGACTTTGATGGGATTACTCACTAATCTTTAAATGAGCAGATCAGGGCTAGTACATTTTGGATTAATAATTTCCATGATGTTTCCTAGGGTCAGTCTGCAGAGCAATACAGTTAAATTTGCCCAAAGCTACATAAATGAATGAACTCAAAAATAAAATCTGTTCTCTGGCTAATGTAAAGAAGAGAGATAAAACCACAGATCACATGGGGAGAGAAGTGTAAGGAAACAATTAAAGATTTAAGAAACACTTTAAGTATGCAAACCACTAATTCTTCCAGGGACTGTCTTCCAAGGACAACTCAAGGAATCAAGGTCTACTTTCAAAATAAATGTTAGTTTCTTGGCCTGAAGCACAGAAAAACATTAAAGAGAGAGATAGACATTGGATTACCACAAATTTTCAGGATTACTGATCTTTTCTGCCAGATAAGTCATTGAAATTAATTATTAGTCTCGACAAGGATGTAAATTTTAAACAGCAATGACTTAGGATTCTACTTTTTTGAGCTTTGATTGGCAACACATTTTTCTATGCTTTCTTCAGGAAAAGTAGTTTGAACAAGTGCCTTAGCTTTTAGCCATTCATCTGGATTGTGAACAGCAATGAATTTAAATGAGCAAGAAAAAAGAAATTTTACTTTGAAATGTCATTCATAAAAATTCTGTTTTTTCCTTTTGTGAACCTGGGGCTTCATCAAGTTCCAGTCACACTGATGAACATCCCAAGTTAGACTAAAATATCCAACCCATGTAAGAATATGAAAGCACCAGGAGGAAAAGCCACAGGAGAAATGTTATATGAATAGCATGTGATGATAGCATCTGGCTAAGCAGGCCACACGGAGCCTTAGACTCAGAGCTTTTTGGGACACCCAGTTGAGAAGACCAAGTTCAGTGAGCAAGTCCTGATGACAGAGGTGGGCTGGGCTGGGCTGGGCTGGGCTGGGCTGG
>JANZLQ010000078.1:12185461-12245645 GCA_026212715.1 Elanus axillaris | reverse complement strand
TCCTGATGACAGAGGTGGGCTGGGCTGGGCTGGGCTGGGCTGGGCTGGGATGGGATGGGCTGGGATGGGATGGGATGGAGAAGCTCAGAAAGAGCATAGCCTAAAGCAACAGCTGGCTGCCAACCCAAGAGGAACCCAGTGGATGTTAGGAGGACTCAGCAGCTGACATCCTTGATCCCATGTCATCACAAAGAATCCTAAACAGACCACCTGGATACAAGTGTCCTGTTGCCTGCATGTTGAACAGATTACCTGTATATACATAACTTGGTGTGGGAGTGACCATGGGAGTATAAATGGGTAAAATCGTTTTTACTTCAGTTTTAATTTTAAATGAAATCATCTTCTCCTCCCATCAGGGCTTGCATTCAGCTGTTAAATTGTTACTACCATATTTCAACAGTATTTCCTTTATCTAGGCCTGAGGCATCCCTATTTCCAAAATTCCGAACCACAAAACTCCTTCTCAGTAGAGACTTGCCTGAGAGGCACTGAGTCCACACATATCTGTATTCGTGCTCATACAGCTCCCCAGACATGTGTGTTTTTTCTGGGCCTCTCTGGGTCTATGAATTAAACCCTGATTTTCCCTACACGGGTAGTATAGCTGGCATTTCGACCACAGATCTATGATACCAGTGCAGAGCATCCAGCATGCTCCTGAAGCACAGGAATTACACCTACACTTCTGGTAGAAACCTATACTACCACTGCCAGTGCTTCTGAAGTCCTGGGCTGCCCAGCATTCAGACATGCAAATAGCATGTATCTAAAGCTGGATTTGATAATAATAGTCTTTTATCCAACAGCCAAAGGGCTAAATCACTCACCCATGCTGCTTCTCTCCCTGCTCTGCCAGAAAGGCATACCTTCCGAGCAAGCACTGTGGCATCCTGAATAGAAGTCTCAGATGGTTTTCTCAGTCCCCATTCTTGAACCTCTGCCATCTTGTAGAACTACCTAAATGATTTTTGACAGAGAGAATTAAATTCAGATTTCCACTTTCTCTGAGTTTTGGGACATTGAGCATCATTACAGCAATCACTTTCATGAGACAACAAATGTTTAATTAAAATAAAACAGCCTCAACGAGACAGATACATTTCTTCCAGTCTGTCTCTTCCTCTGCAGTTATACGCACTGATAGAATTATTATCAAGCCTCTTGCATTAGCTTGGAAGATGGCAAAGGCTCAAAATTCAGCAAGCAGTAGAAGGAAATGAATTTGGTTATCTCCCATTCACATGAGTGTCCAAATCACTGAATTATTGAATTAAAGATGGGCAGTGTAGTACCACCACAGCTGCTACATAAGAAACAGGTAAACATGAAAGGCTATCAAAGCAAGGCATTTCCCTCACCCCACATTAAACATCTATCTTCATGGGAGTTTTCTCTTGTCTAGAATAGTCAGTTTTCCACTCCAAGTTTACTCCAGGTCCCACAGTCCCACTACTTCAAGTGCTAAATCTACCCTAGTAAAGGTTTTTCAGTTTTACTTTTGTATTTTACTGTAGACTACAGTGCAGATGTACCTGGAGAAGAGACCGCATATCTCTTAAAAAACTTAGAAAACCATGATTTCGCTAAACAGCAGGTGGCCAGGAAGTTACACCTTCAAATAAAGCCACTGCCCGACAACCAAGTCTTGAGGCTGATTAGTTCAGGCATCACATCATGTTTATTCAGCTACATTTCTACTGAACCCCAAGCTGATTACTATTGATCGAGCAAGATATGGTAATATGCCAAATAAACATACCGACTTGTTTGGTGATAGTTTCAGCTTTCTAACATGGCATTGAATTATTTCAATCTAACCATAACCTTGCTGATGTAATGAAATACCAGAGACTGTGGTATCTGAGACTCTTTTTATCCAACTCATCATCTTTTGAGCAAGTCCCCAAAGCAAAAGTTTCATCCCATCACTGGCAATACTGCACTACTGGCTGTAAAATTGCATTTGGCTCCTGCATCATAAGAAATTACCTTCAATCAGCATAAGTAACAGTCCATCCTAGCATAAGATCACTGTAAAAATCAAATATGAAATTAATCCTCAGGACATAACTGTTTCAGAGAAATGCTGAAGGTCTAAATTCCCCACTTACAGAAGTCAGAGGGTTCAATTTTTAAGATGTACAGTTCTACTTAGTTAGAAATCAGCCTTAAAAACATAAAGACATTGCACAGATTTACAGAACAGCATGGACCAAGTTTTTAAGTTAAAAGAGACCATGCTGATTATCAAGTCTATCTCCTGCATGTTTTGGGGGAAGAATGTTTTTTTAATAAAAGCATACTTTGAGCAATGTCAAGGAAATTCAACTTTCTGTTTCACAGTGATATTAAAATCCAAGAATAAAGCTAAGAAAATTCATAGTTATAGTTTACATAATTACAGCTTGTGGTTCACAGAAGACCCAAATGATGGCTCTCATGTAAACTTTTTACATTTTTCCTAATTAAAATGGGTCTAGCATTCTCATAACTCTCTGCTGGTGGTCTGGTTATGTGACCACAAACTCATTTTATTCTCTTACCTCACTGCTGTGAGTGCCAAGTAAAACTTGTTTGTAGGTCTTCTGGAATGCATATTACATTTACTGCTGGACTGCATGGGTTTTTAGTAATTAAATAGATCTCACCAAGCTCACTAAACCTGGCTTTGCAGCCAGAGGGAAAGTGAGTGGATGGCATATAGCAGAAAATTAGAATGGCATGCAGCAGCCGAAGGAAAACTACATAAAGTGGGAATGAGGGCAGGACAAATGTTAGATATGGAGAGAATATCAGAATATCAGCTAGGGGAGGGAGTGATCCTAGAAGGCACAGAGCTGGCTGAAGATGATGGAGAAGCAACTTCCCCTTGCTTTGAAGGATGTGTAAGCAGGAGATCAGACAGACTTAAAACACCTCCTAGAGCATCTCAGTAGGTGTGTAAAAGGTGCAGTTTTAAAAGGAGTAATGAAAGATTTGTAAATGGACAGAGAAAAGTTGAAGTTTAAAACCAACTACTTGTGACAGAAAGGAACAAGTCTGTTTCAGCTTACTGTATGCAAAGTCCAAAATGCAATATAGTATATAGAAAATTAAAATTTATTATTGCCAATGTAATAGAAGATAGTTCCCTCCCTGTCTGGGGAGGTTTTTTCCAACCTTTATTCTTTAAAGCCACAGAAGTTTTGAAAACATGCAAAATTGCAAAAAGGAAAGACACAAGTAAAAAGTTAAAGATTAGTACTATAATAATGACTATTAAGAACATAAAGTGCAATGTTAAATAAACATTGGGAGCATAAAATGCAAACACACTTTCAGTAAAAAACTTAAACAGTTACTTTGACACAGAAGCAATGGTTTTTTTCCACAGTTGCATTCTTACTTTTTGCTGCCTTTTCTTTTTTTTTTGGAGTGATCTATGAAGACTCAGAGGAGCAATTGTAAAGGATAAAATAAGTGCATGAAGGTGAAAATATTGCATTTCTACGGTTTAATAGGTATTTGTAGAGAGAACTGATGAATTTTTCTGGAGTTTATAGCAACAGGTTCAGATAGTGTAAAAAGTTCTTTTAGGAGCTCTCAGCAAGAAATTTTTAGTAGGTGAGATTCTGCTCAGCTTATTTCTGACATCCAAATCCAAGACACAGGGGAGCTGCTCTCCAAGGTTCTCTTTGCAGCTGAAAAACAGCTTTATTAAAAATATTAACATGACATTCCTTCTCCTGCACTGCCACCAGTGACAGAAGTTTTTGCAGCCAGGCTGTGCAATGTCATCTAGCTAAGTAAATCCATAATCTTTTCATTTTCTTCAGTGACTTCTGTTCAATGCCATTGCCAATTCCAAGTGATTTTGGCATTTTCACTTAAAGCAGAGCACTCTGCTATAGAAAAATAATAGTTCAATTCAGTAAATTTGGGCCAGGGAAATAAAGTAAATAACATAGTACAAGAGCTACATGTAAGTCACTGTGGTTTAGACAATGGTTGTTGCAAAGTTGAGCAGAAAGTCCATACTTGTTTGACAACAGGATTAAAAATCACTACACCACTGTGATATTGAGAAGAGTTCGCAGAAAAATATATGATTTTTGAAAAGGCGGTTTGTGTCTTGTTAAATGTCACCTCACATTTAGAGCTCTAAAACTGACAAGAAAGTTTTCACAAAGCAGAAGGAAATGAATTCCAAGGTCTGATCATCTCTGCCACCCTTACACTTTCTAAGATGACAGTTCTGCCTGTATGGTCTCAACCAAATGCTCTCTGACATATATTTAAGCACTTCCAACCAAGCTCAGGTTCCCTGCATCTTAAAAATTTGGTGCCCCTTTTTTACATTGGAAAGTGAGACATGGAGATTAAATTAATTGTGTTTACATAAAGCTTCAATGGCAAAACCAGAACTAAAATACAGGCATAAGTATTTTTAGGCTTCTGCTACTATTGGAGCAAAACACAGCAGCACAGCTTGCAGTACTTCATGGGCCTGATCTCCTGAAGGGCGGCTGGCTGTTTGCTGGAGCTGGAGTTCTGGGGGCTCAGCCTCTCTCAAAACCAGATCTATTTTTATTCCTTGAATAGAGAAGCCTCTAAATGAAAACCTTATCTCAGCTCTCTGTGTCCTGATCTCCTTCACTGCTTTGCATTGTCACCACTCAAGAAACGGCTTCTTGCTTTTGTGCTTAAAACCATTTAAACTTAATTGGGCTTTCATAGAGTGCCTTGACTCTGTGCTGACACTCTGGGCTCAGTTACCTCATGGACATATTAAAACCCAAACAAAAGCACAAATCTTAAACTCTTCAGTTGCTAAACAAAACCACTCTCAGAGGAATTTTGAAGATGTTCACAGCCATTGCAATTTGGGGAGGATGGACCGCCCATCAGCTTCTCTCAAGCCTGAATCTCTCTCTGGCTTGAACACATGGGGGCCAGCTGGCTGTCCTTGACAGCAGGAGTTAGTTTTGCATCCACTTTCTATAATACTGAGTTAGAGATTTGTCTGATGAACATCTTGGCATCTGCAAATAAACATCACATTCAGGAAAGCCTGTGTGTACACAGGCTCAGTCATTTATAGAAGAGCAGGATGCTTCTGAATAAATGTTAAATTTAGACTGAAACTTCTCATTCACCAAAAACCTCTATTCAAATTACACTTATTTCTTTTTTTCTAATAATTTTTAAGTATTTCCTTTTGTGTTTACCAAACCTAAATTATTTTCTCCTTGAAATAGCACAAATTTTTCATCCAGAACCAGAAGGTAAGGAGCAAATAGATATTTATTCAAAAGTTATTTTTTTCAGCCAAGAGGTGTCTTCTGTTAAGTACTTTCAACTTTTCTATTGAATACCAGGGTATTCAATGTTCTTTGAACTAACTCTTTTGTAATTTTGGGAACAATTAAATGCTTGCTTGCTAAACAGGTCATTCTAAATAAGTTGTTAAATGTACTAGTAGATATGCATAGCTAACAAAGCAAAAAAGCTACTTTCTTTGAAGTAAGCTTTTGTTTTTCATTTCTCTGCTACACTGAAAGTTTATATTTTCTCATGAAAATTTTTTCAGTTGATATGTTGCACTATAACTGGATATTATTTTATTATGTGATTTTATTATTATAACTGGATATATTAGAGAATTTAAGTATAAATGAGGACAGATTTTGCGAGGAGAAACAGCTTTTGGAGTGATAGGGAGAGGATGGGATGAGGTAGGTGGAAAGAACCTCTATACTATTTGTGGAGAGAGAGCTGTTTGGCATCGGACTGTTCAGTCAGGAACATTCACATTTCAAAGGCATTGATTTTAAAATCATGCAAAATGTAAATATAAGACATGCAATTGAAATGTTGAAGTTATAGCCTCTATTGTTAGGATGTAGTCCCAAATAAAAAAATTTACATTTCTCTATGCCAGTAAGCACATACATGTCCTGAAACGCAGCAGAAGAGAAAGATGTATGTACTGCGTAGCATGGAAAACATCAGCCCTAATGCTATAAAGCGGGAAAAACTGTGTGCAACCACTATGACCAGGTTGTGCTAACGCTACTGTATGATCTTCCCCTCTTCCTCTACTTGTCGGACAGAGCACATCCTAATTTCCAACGCAAAGTTCCTTCTTTGGGGCCCCTACAGAAGCATGCAAATCAGAATAAGATAAAGGTACTTTTTGGACCTACAAACAGAAGGTACCAGTGGTGAGAGAGTTCTGAGATTTTTTTTTCATCCCATTGCAGTTATCACTTGAAATTTATGTATGTAACATAAAGCAAGATTCTATCCAGTCTGACTCCAAGAAAAGAAGCCATATTAGAAGCTACAAATAATATTCCCATGTTATACGTCTTCTTTTTAAACATAATTTGTTCTAAATATATATAATAAGATGTCTCAGCAGCTGATGTGGCATTTCACTTCTGAAGAGTCAAGCCATCTGTATATTATTGCCCCAGGCAGCAGCTGTAATTTCATCAGGCAAAAAATAATTTGGATTTGCTGTCACTGATAGCTGAGAATAATTCTAAAGAAAGTAAATGGACAAGCTGTCCTTTAATGAATGTATTGGTGTGGTGAAGAGGGTGGAATTAAGCTGACAGATAACATGAAAAGTACTTTGATTCTTTTTGGCTAGGGCAAAACCTCTTCTACCCTTTCTATTCTTAGTTTAAAGGTTCTGAATGTTGTCAATAGTGACACTGCACCCTCTGTAACAACATTCCTTGGAGTAAAACTTTGTGGGTTTATTGGCAAATGAATAGGTAGGATGGTGCCCACCTCTGCTTACAAGGTACAGACATACAGGCATCAGCACCGTGCTGTGTCAGAGCAGTGAGGAGGGAAGGGCAGCAGGTTTTTTTCCACAGCTACACCGTATTACTGGCTGGTGTGGTCACAGCTTGTTCAAATCCCCATGCCTTTGATCTCAGAGGAGGGGAGCCAGGACTGTGCTGAACCTGGCTTTGTGGAGTAGTGGGCCAACAAAGAAGAATTCCTTTGCTTTTGCCTTTCCATCTTCATTTCTTGCACAGAGAGTCTAGAAATAATCCTATTTCTTTCAGGTTTTGTTCCCTTCCCCATCCTAATCAGCCACCATAATGGAGATCTCAGAGATGATGAACATAAATTTCATCTCACTCAAGAAACCATTCACTTTCCACATACCACCGCTAGAGTCTAAATAACTTCTGATTAAAAAGAATTCCATTTATTAAAGCTAAGGTATAAAAATATAAAGGAAAAAAGTCTTGAACACAATTCTTTTAATGCTAGTATCACCTAATGGTATTATTAATCATAATACAAACTCTCACAAAGTTTTCTTCTTCTGGTGTATGGGCATGATTCCAGTTCTTGAAGAAATGCTGCACTGTTTGTAGTTAGGGATGCCAGACTTTTAGGAAAGCCATTGCATGCAGGGGAGTTTGCTTTCCACTTTCATGTCTGTAATAGGAATTTAACTCTTAAGGCAGAAAGGTTTGCTGTAAGGCAGGCATTGCAATGCAGGATGACATTCCTGAGGAAAAAAGGATTCTCTCTGCCTGGTTTCACCACCTCTATCTAAGTCCTAGCCTGTGTATGCATAAAATATATGGGGCTGAAATACCCATACTCTGTATTTCTTGCAGTGGGAGAATGGACCTTTAGGCCCTTTATTATCTGATGCTACTCAGAAAAGAGGGCCTAATATAAAGTTTAATTGCTAGTAAAGCCTATAGTAAATATTTGCAATGTTCTTCAACTCCATTCCCACAGTTCTGTACAACAGACAAAACCATAGCAGCATCAAGTTTCAAACCAGGATACAGAAACTCTGTCGCTGAGATAAGATAAATGCTATGTGTACCTAACACAGTGTCACCAGGGTGAAGTTCTCTGTTTTAGAGAGAGATGGCAAACTTGCAGCTTATTTCTCTGCTACCTGAATCACAATATGCTTTCCTAGTGACTTTGAAGGAAGAAGAGTCCAGCTGTCATGTCTTGATTCTGTATTAGCTTGAAACCTGCCAACATTATTATCCTCAACATTTCATAGAGATGCTTCCGACCTTGAAGAAACTACTCAGCACCTCTTAGAGTCAAACACAGACATGGTTTTGGCAGCTAGATGGAGATGCAACACTTGTTAGGAACACATGGCCTTGCAGTTGCATATTTAGCCATTTTCACTTCCCAGAAATAGGAGACTGACTCTGAGCTGGTAGAGCAGAGTTGTTCTCTTACATTTTGACAGACCAGGAGATATGCATGCTCTTTACAGACTAGTGATATTTGTAGTAACACATGGAAGCCCCAGATAATACAGGAGTCTTACTTTAGTACAAGACATACAGATAGATGTTAAAAAAAGATATTCATCTAATAATCAAGGCTTCCAGTCTGAAAACTTCTACATGTGCCTTGCCATACTGAACTTAATGAGACGGCTTACCTAAGCAATGTTACGGACATGCATGTGAGCATGACTCACACCTCTGATAGATATGAAGGTGGAAAAAAATGTCCTGAGTAAATAAGCCAAAAGGTTTAACAGTCAAAGGCTGTGGACCAGCCCGTCCTCCAGGCCCTTCTTCTCTTTGAAAAACTGTCATCATTAATTACAGTGGAGCACACGGAGCTCTCTGTGAATGGGCATGGTCACCAGCGTGGAAAGGGAATGACTGGTACCTGGCAGGACAAAGCAGGGGTGTCGTAACTGTGCCAGTCATCAGGAATGAATCAGTAAAAGGAAAAGAGAAAAGGTAGCATGAAGGCTTTTTATGCTGTGTGTTTTGGACACATACATGACTCTTTCAGTACATCAGTTAAAGGTATGTACAGATTGCAATGTCACCTTTATGACCTCAAATTCCTTTTAGGCTGAAACTTCACTGAATGCATTTTATTTAATAAATTCATCAGTAAATATTAATTTCTTACTGTATTTTTCACAAGCCTTCCCAAATACAAGGAACGTTCTTGAAAATGCTTACAAAAGAAGTTCTAAATCATATTTGCACAAAAGCTTCCTTTGTTCATTAAATATGCTTAACAAAAAAGAAAAAAACATTGTGTAAGGGTTTTTTGCAGGGAAAGAAGTTAAATGATTGTGAAACAGTCCATTTATGGAGCCTTAATTTTCCTTTAAGTAAAGAAACCTAATTTAAAGAGACCTCTGTGTTGATTTGTATACACTATACAGGAACAGGAGATTCCTGTGGCAGTGTGTGCTGAGCAGATTCTCATTCCATGGGTGTTTGTGTGGACACAATGCAGAAAACAAAGCTATGGTGATTTATTAAATATTTTCTTCGTAGTCAGGTCTCTCTTCCCTCCCTTCCTCTCCTTCCTCTGGCCAGGCAAAGGTCAGGAGGAAAACAGGCATGGAATGGAAGAAGGAACTGTGGCAGTAGTGGCTGGAGCCCCAAACAAAGGCACAAATAGTACAGTTTGCCTCAAAAGCCCAAAACAAAGTCAAACCCCCCTCAGGTATGTCTCCTCAGGACCCTCCATGCTAAGGGTGTGAGGAGGAATGTTGTCCAGCCATGGTTCACTGGGCAGGAAGGGCACTCTTTGAACAAGAGGTTTATTTACCTCCTAGAGGAAAGCTACTAAAAACAAAACCACCATTTTGCCTTGGAGACTGGAAGACCGCATCCTTCCCACACCTAGTTTACACAGGTACTTGTTCATTCATATGTGCACGCACCTCTGTCCTGGAATATTACTAAAAGAAGGATGAAAAAAACCCAGACAGCCAAATAAATCCCAGTTCAGCAAAGTGGCAAGTGTTTAACGCTCAGAGGATTAAGCTTTCGAGGTAAAAATGGGTGAGATGAACAGCCTTCTGTGAGGCGCAGGCAAAAGATTTTGGTGAAAACCATTAGTTTCAATCAAGAACCATATAATTCTTGGCATAAAAATAAAAAGCAGAGTGTGATCCTACATTTGAGAGGTGGGAAATGAAAAAAAAAAACAAACCACAACCTGCAGGTAATCTTCCTTTTGCCTTGTGGCAGTTCACCAGGGAGAACAACATGTTGCTTTCCCACACTAGCAAGCAGTCCCTCACACATTTGCTGGACTGGAAGGTCACACAGCATTGCCGGAGAGGGAGTAAGCTGTGCTGAGATGTGGCAAACTTTCAGTGACGGACATGGCCCGGCAGTGACTATAGGGAACTTAGGTTACTATGTTCTTATTTTGATAGGATACGTGACACCATTCCTGCTTTAACTGATATGTTGCACATACCCACGCACTTGGAAGGTCTCCTGAGTTGTCAGTTTGAAGAAAAATGGAAATTTCATCAATAGTCCAAAAATGCTTTTTGTGCGCCATTGTTGTTTATGTTGGGCTGTTCACTCCAGGGGTTATTTTGGAATGTGCTTGCACTGGGGTTTGAGGTTTTTCAGAAGAAAAATTCTGGTTTATATTTACATTTAAAACACTGTTTTTTAGAAAAAGTGCAGAATTG
Source organism: Elanus axillaris (assembly GCA_026212715.1). NCBI lineage: Eukaryota > Metazoa > Chordata > Aves > Accipitriformes > Accipitridae > Elanus > Elanus axillaris. Next base: position 12,235,183 of record JANZLQ010000078.1, on the reverse strand, counting down.
TTTGTTTTGCATATATATCCAAGATGCACTTTATTGTTATATTTTCAGTTCTTTATCCTGCTGTGCTATATCTTTTTGTTTAAGTCTTTGGTCTAAAACATATGGTATGGGCCACTGAGGAATTTTATTTGTCCTTTTCCCAGCTCACTCCCCCCCCTCCAAAAAAAAAAGGAAGTTGTCTTGAGTAAAGGTCCTAATCTCAAGGAAATGACAGGATAATGTGATATAACCTCAGCCACCTACAGAACTGTTTTGGATCAGAACACTTTAGAAATCAGTGAAATCAAAATAGTTTTCTTAGGAAAAATAGATTCTTTTAAATACCATTAAAATGTCTGTAACATTTAAAATGATAATGCCATTTACCCAAGAGCTTATACATCCCACTTCTTCATGAGTAAAGGACCTGTTTAACCCATGGGCTGGAGTGGTAATTATAGTTCTTTTGGTAACTAGTAAGGGAGTCAGTGGACTGTGATTCCATACAGACTTGTGGTCTTGTTTAGTAACAATAAGTAAAAGACATCTTATCCACCCTACAGCTTCTGATTCCCTGCAAAACAATTTTATGCATTAATAACTTTCATTTACGAATGGATACAATATTATAAGTCTAATATTCATGTGTTAATACATCTAACTACTGTAAGCAGAAACACAAATATGGATTTCAGGCAATCAGAATGATGCAAATAGTCTTAAGAGTTATTGCTAAGTAATTACAGAAAATGTATGACTAAATAACATCCTTACTTGAAAGTGAATGTTTCAAATTTCTACTTAAAACATTAGAACTTAGAAAATGTGAGGGTTAAATATGCTATACTACAGCTTGTCTAGCATTTCTCATGCTGCAAAGGAACAAAATCCCAGACAAATAAGGAGTACGGTATCTCTGTGTTGTCCACACCTTCCCAATATAGAAGGCATGCAAATGGTGAGGAGCATCTCTCTGCTTCAATGTCTTCTGGCGAAGACACAGCTAAGCAAAATTTAGCAAAGCCCTGAATAAGGTTTTTCTTACCTATACTATGGGCAGAAAAGTGGAGACTAAGAAGTATACTAAAATAGTCTTTCTTCATTCTCTTCTGCTTGTAGACAGAAAATGGCTTAGCCAGAGCAGAGGATTAGGGTCAGTGTATGCTTTTATTTTGACACAGAACACCATGGCCCATTTAACTTAGGGGAAAGACATTGCATTCAGATGGATTTTTAGCACAGACCACAGAGAGGCTATTCTGTACTTTAAATTAACAAGGACATGCATTCCAAATTGTGCTCTGAACAGGATCTGGCTTTGCTGGGGAGGAGAGGTTTGTTGCTCCCACAACAAGGACTTATGAAACATTTTAATAAACAATAAGGCTTTGTCTGAAGAGAGACCCTTGACAGCCAGTATGCAGAACTGATATATGCACAATACGTTCAAACTGAACTGCCGTTGTATTCTGGGAAAGCATGGCAGACTAGTGGATGAAATCCTTATTTGCACAATTGTGCACTTATTGAAGTGGCCTTTCCCATAGTACTAGTACAGGGGGTTTAGCTCCATGCCAGTCATGTTTTCTCCTGTCTTCTATCCTGACGTGAGCATTTTTCACTCTTTAAGTAACAAGGGAACTTGCGTGGGAAAACGTTTTCTCATTACACCTTGCAAAGAAAGGATCTCTTACTCTGAAAGATTATGTTGTCATTAATTGCTCTAAACCCAAGGAATACTCTCAAACTTTTATGAACTATAGTTTTTCTTTGTTCAGGTTGCTGATGAACTTCTTAGGAAAATATTTATGGTATAAAAACTGTAAAATTTGTTCCTAGCTCTTTATTAAAGAGACATACAATTTAGACAACCATAAATTAGTTTTACCAGACCTCTGCACCATTCTAGGCTTTGAATACCCACATCTTTGGCCATACATATGATATATCAAGCTCAAAAAGGCTGGAATGCAGAATCAGAGCTCTGGGTACAAAAACATGGACATTTGCTTAGTGGTTCAGATATGAGGACATACTATGATACTGCTCTCTTATCTCAGCGTTCTCCTAGAAAAAAGTAAAAAATTTCTGCTTTGCACACTCACATGGAGACTGAAAGACGTGGAGACTCCCTTGGAGTTTGATTCCAGATTCATGACTCACTAATGGCAACTTGTTCATTTTGTTTTCCAAACTATCTCATTGTTTACTTCCACTGAAGTTGCAGGCAAAATTTCCATTGACTTCAGAGGAAGTCTGATGGCGCCAGTGAGATTCTTACAGTTTAAGAAAGCTATCCACATTTGTCACTAGCTTCAAGAATTTGGTTTGAAAAGTCCTTTTATATGTGGGTTAATTACTGTGGTAGTAAACACAGCCACTTGAATGTATCAAGATATTTTAGCTTCTCTTCATACTGTAATTATACGTATTATCTTACATCACTAATTAAGTTCAAATGCTCTCTTCTCATCCCTGTCATTAATAAACTGTAAAAAAACTGTCCAGAACAGAACTAAAGAAAAAAATCCACTGTAAAGACCATTTGTAAGAGCATGATCTGTGGTTTTTGGTGGTTTGGTTTTTTTTGGTTTTTTTTTTTTACTGCTGGCTTTCAGATACCGCCTCAGGGACTTCATTTGGGTGGTCAAGTAATTCTGCCTGATGAGTAATAAACAAATAATTCTACACCCAATTCTGTTTTATTCCTACTGAGTGGTAGCTCCTTAAGCAAGTAGTTCCACTTCAGTATTTAGGCATGCAGTTAATCCTAGCTATTTATATGGCTAGATACCACTCCCTAAAACAAGGGATACAGTATTAGGCCATATGTAAAAAAAGGAGAAAATTGCTCAATAAAATGTAAAAAATCCTATGTTGAAAAGATAGACATTATATTCAGGATTCAGATACCAAACTAGTTACAATTTTCAGTTAAAAGTAAAACTTCTCAACATCATGTCTTAATCAATTTTTTTTTTCTGATTTTGAGAGGGGTGTTTATAAAATTCACATACCTGCTTTTTGAGTAAGAGCAATTTTTTTAATAGGTGGATTATTACTGCTGCCTGGGTCTTTCACTTAGTCAGGTACTAATGTTAACAAGAGCTTTTTCTGGTGCCAAGAATATTTCACTGAATGTTGAATGTTGTTTTACATTATCTTAGTAATATTAACCAGCTCTGCTTTACTTTTTTTTTTCTGGCAAAATTCACTTGTTAAGAACTCTTCACGTTACTTCTGCTACCAATATCAACCCTAGGAGCCATAGGATACACAGAGCTTTGGGACACAGTGGTGTTGCAGGAACTGAATAACTTAAAGACCTGTCAGGTTTTGCAATTTCAAGGAAAGTTTGTTTGGTTTTTTGTTTTGATTTTTTTTTTTGGGGGGGGGGGGGAGATATGAGCACCCACACTGAAACTCTTGTGTGGAAAATCTAGAAAGAATTCCTTTATTAGTGGTTTAACTAAAAACAGAGTTTGGCAGCTAATCTTCTAAACATCTAAACATCATCAACTACTTTACTCCTCCTTCAGAGCAAAATGTGTGCCATACTTTGGAGAGCTATATTCAGGATGTGAAATATGTACACATACATTTTGATATATACATACACTGGCAACATTTTTTTTAGAAAAATACCACTGCAGCTCAAGTTCAATAAAAAACTGAACAGTTCAGTCTAGGAGTTTTATCTGCTAGTCTTTAGGGGCAAGATTTTGACCCCTTTATTCAAGTTAATCCATCAGAATTAGCAGTGAGGTTTAGTCGGCATCAGTGAAAGGTACAGCAGGCAACAGAGGCCCCTGGGTCAAAGCACCATGGAAAACGTACTGCGTGTGTGTTTTTTTACCCTTGTAACCCAGTAGGGCTATAACAGTAGGTAGAAAACACAGTCATCCTCACTTTACATAAATATTCAAATATCATAAAAAGTGCTACATCTGAAGATTGTTTCCAAATACTTCCCCATTTCATAGTGCATGCAAGCATATGCTTGTACACAACTACATGCCTGTATACACTGATACATAGCACAATCTCAAAGGGTCCTGTTGCAAATTTCCTTTTATTTGGAACACTTTTATTATTTTTTCATATTTCAGTTCAGTCAAATAAAAGACAGCTTACTTAAAAAGCAAAGATCCATATTGCCACTTCTAGCAAATCAGAGAACGGCATCTTAACCTCCAATTTCACAATCAGCATAAGGAATTTTGGTTCAGACAACTGCCTGTCTTGTTGAACTTCAGAGACTACATTCTCCTCTGCCTATTCTCAAGGACTTTAAAAATTAAATTTGGAAAAGCTCATGCAGCTGTGGCTGGCATAGTTTTGGCTCTGCATCGGAGACTGAGTGCTACTGTCTTGTCTAGATTGCTTCTAATCAAAAAATTCCCAGAATAAATCACAAGGACTGCCAGCAAGTATGATTTAAAAGCAAAATATGATGATATAAAAGAATATCAAGTACGTTTTATTGTCCCTTAAGATAACTTTCCATCAGAGTAAATTTTTAAATACTCCTTTATGTTTCAGGGCAGCAGCAACTTTGAAAAATATATTATTCATACTCTTAATAATTAATTATTAGAATAATACAAAGACTAGGAATGAAGGTTAGGAATAACATTTTTATGTCAAACAGGATAAGGATATGCATTTGAGGACTACTGTAGTAACTGGTACCTCTGCATTAGCTCTAGAGATGCCATGCTCAGCCACAGAAAAGACACATTAAAGGGATAATGAAGATCCTGTTTAATATTGCAATAATAAAGGAAGATAAAGTAAACCAATGACTCTCCACTGCTTCCAGCCAGGCACTGTCTTTCCATAGGATGATTCTACAGAAGGGCCCCTTCTTTATTATCCAACAAATTGTCTCCATGTAATGAGGGAGGGCACAGCTACCCACCTCTGAGACTTGCAAGATATATTACTTGGTTTGGGATCTACCCAACAGCCTCTTAAGCTCTTGTCCTGAAGCTCTGGTAGTTTAGCTTAGCCAGTGTGATTTCTATCCAATGTTTTAGAAGTTTAAAGCACAGACTGTGAGTTATCTATGGACGATTTTTTGCTCCCAAGTACAAACTGGGGATGGGTGAGGGGAATATCTTTCTTTCTCTAGTGCTCTGTTTTCTTGCTGAATTCACTGGGAACAGCAGAAGTTCAGAAACTCTGAAAACAAGCCTCTGTTATTTAAGCCACTTCAACTGTTGCAACTGTGAAGCTTGTTGTCAAAATGCATTAATTCAAATTAGCGTAATAAATTGTATGTTTGGGGTTTGGCTCAAGAGAGCCTTTAAAGTCTATTTTGCCTATGGATTCCTCAGATGCTAACTATTACAGTTTGTTTTCCTGTAAAGTAGCCTATGAATAGAACAGAAATGAGGAGGGTTTGACAAGAAACAGAAATATGTAATACAAAACACCAAAATGCTCACACTCTCCCTCACCTCCACTAAGAGTTTCTTCTTTCTTTTTTTCTCCCCACCCAAGAAAGCAGAATTCTGGAGCCAGCACCACAGCCCTTTACAAGCCTGTCTATAAGGGTAGCTGTTGCTTCATTTAGGACAAAGAACAGAAAGACTTCTTTTTTTCCCAGATATAACCATAAATCTCAGTAGAAGGCATCAGATCCAGCTCACTGTGACACAAGGCTGACTTTTCCATTTCATTGGTTTCTTTGAAGTCATCTGAGAAGATGAGGGAAGTGATTTGGGACATAGCTGTGCCCTGTGAGGAAACCCATTATTTTAGAGCTCTGAAGGCATCCTCACAGGGTGTGTGAACAAGTCACACCACTCTTCTGTTCATTTTAGGTGGTGCATCTTTTAAAGATGCTACTAACATCTTGACCATCTATTATTTTTCCTAAAGGAAAAGGTGCAAGACTTGAAATTATTTTAATTTTGGTGTCCACACTTATTATACAGTGCTTCCGTCAGCTCCAAAGGGAGTAGAGCTATTATAACCACACTGTTCTATGAAAGAAAGGCAACTCTGTTTTAAGGTCTATATACAGGAACACAAGGGCATGGCTGTACTAAAGAAATAATGGCATACAAACTAAACAAAACAACACAGTTAAAGGACAGGTTCCACACAGTAGTTTTATCTCCTGGAAAAACACTTGGGTGCTGTGGAAACTAAGCCATCATGTGATGTGGGTACTAATGGAACAGAACAAATGAGACTGGGAGAGATGCACAGACCCTGAACAACCAGGGGTAAACTCCATAAATAGGCACCCAGCAAACCAGTTGCTATGTCCTAATGTCCTTCTTAATAAACAGCAAAAGGACAAGATACAGAATATTACTAAGGACAATCCTACTATATTCTCTGTCCTGGGAAGTCTACAATGTTAAAAGATCCAATTAACTACAAACACATCTTTTTAACAGAAGATATTATCCTTACATAGAGATTTCCAAAAAGAAAGATGAAGAAACATTTGTTCGGCCACTCAGATTATCTGTATGCTTGATAAGGAAGAAAGCTCTGCCATCCTCCACATAAATAAATAACCATCATGATCCAGTCCCTAAAATTCTGTCCAAATTATAAATATTTTATATTAAAACATTTCAAGGTAGGTGGTGCTTCATCTAAATATATAAAATAAATGTGATTTTATTTCAATGAGACACAAAAACATAAATGAAAACATTAAAATGAAATGTAGAAAATAATTTGGGGAAGCTGGTTCAACTAGAACAACATCAAAGAGCCCATTACTGTATCTCAAGTTAAGTAAGCATGCTGTCACTGTAACAAACAGACTGGTTTTAATTTGTTCAAACCATTCTGTTGGGATGATTTATATTCCAATATTTCTGGTGAACACATTTGGGGGAGTTAATTATCTTTCCTGAAAGGCACAATAGTTTTTCATTGACTGAACTGAGGCGCAGAGTATCTACATACATGTTCAATAACTTTGAACAGGCTATTTAAATGGGATATTGTAATTAAGCACCTCCAACCCAAATCAGAATCTACCATTTTTAGTTTTAAAAAGGCCTTTTAACTTTCTTTTCTGATCTTGCACATTCCATTCACTTCTTAGCTCTGGAAGAAATTTATGGGATGGGATTTATGGGATGGACTGAGAACCATAGTGACCCACAGGAACAAATACTCTGCGGTAGTTTTCTGCCTCTTCAGCCACACCGATGCAACCCTTTATGGGAAGGCAGGCTTTTTGCTTTGGTTTTTTTTTTTTTTTTAATGTACATTATTTCAGTAATTCAGCTCACTGAGCAGCCCCACATGCTGCTGTTCTTATGCAATGAGGATGAGGTTTCTCAACAGCTTAAACCAATCTAAACCGGCTTTGCCACCATCCTCCCTCCCTTTCTCTAGCGATCTCCACCCCTCCTATGCCAGCGCTGATGGTTCCCAGTGACTCGGAGCTGGTTCAAAGGGCTTAACAGAAACTTATTAGGGCTTTCTGTAGGGTTTCCTGGCACTCTCAGTGCCAGGGGTAGTACAAAAGAGGCAGGGGAGGGAGCCAGCACAAAGTATTAAGATGAGACCATGGCTGTGCTGACTCAGATTGGTTTAATTTGTCACAGAAGTGCAACCTGAGGGTATGGTAAACACTAGCATGGGGGATACAAGGCGCCAGGGCAGAGGGGGGGACTGGAAACTTCGGAAGCCAGCTTTTCCAGCAATGCCAAAGACTTGAGTAATTTCAGCCACAGGGCTAAGATTGGCATAGGTGGAGCCTGTAGCTGCTCACAGTATGTCCTGTCATGGCCAGGCCCCCTGCGTGTCCCCGCACTGCCGACTGCGGTAGGGGAGGGAGAGGTGGGAGGCAGAGGACCAGGAGATTTGCCACAGCTAGGAGACTGTCCTCTGAAGGAAAACTCTACAGGCCGTGTTCAGACAGTTTTTAGTTTCTTTCCTTCTCAAGTAAAAAACTCATTAAAGACACTGCCTGTTATATCACTTTACAACTTGGGTTGCTGCTTGTCTTTCTTCTCTTCCACTCATTGCATCTGCAGTGTATTAACAAGTATTAATGGCTAACCCTATTACTTGGATTCTTTCTCTGGGTCATTTCTCACTGGGAACTTTTTTGTGTCTTTTGCGAGGAGAACTGCAGATTGGACTGAACATTTGGGACCCGCATTCACCCAGTAAAGGGTATTTTTATTCAAGCAGAGAAAATACACCAATCCTGCAAGGATAATATCATGTCTGGTTAGTGGAGAAGGACCACGGATTCCTTTTACAGACATAGCACTGTTAGAACTGATTAGCAACGAGGTTTTTAAACCCTCTTTTAAGCACCACATTTAAAAAGAAGGATTGCCCCATACACTGAATTTATACCTTCAGGGGATAGTGATTTGAGAAGCAGCTCAGGATTGGAAGGGATTCTCAGAAATTTGCTCTGCAACTCATCAGGGACAATATTAATAGTATCATAGAGAAATTCAATTATGTTCTGTACAAACTAATCTAAAAACATAGGGAAGAAAGAAAAAAAGATGGCATTTATATAACTTCAGGGTTTTGGCAAGTATGCTGCTCTATGCGATTCCATGGGAGCTGCCAGAGAGTTTATGGAGGGTTCAACATTTTTATTTCAACCCTTTTGGCCCATTTCAGAGGACAGTGACCTGTGGGAAGTGTTATGCATACGAACTCAGAAAAATGTCTGAAATACCACTGTGCGCTCTGGCTGTTCAAACGAGAAGGAAGAATGATTTAACTGCTGGCCATGACCAAACGTGGATGACAATAGTTAATGTGGGATTCCCGTCTCAGTAGAAATTTACTTCAGCATCTGTGACACTCAACAATAGAAGGAAATAGTGGAAACCAATAGCAGGATTTCCTTTGACAATTCACTTTTATTCTTTCTTCCCTTAAATCCCTTTATTCTTGGCTAGTAAAAATTGTATACATCAGTAGCAGCTGGAGGGAATGCAACATCAGGCCTGAAAACACTTCAATCCATCAGTAAATAGGTGCGGCAGCTGGTCAGTCTGCTGTCATGTAGGAAGGAAGCCATAGCCTTCCCTTTGAGTCACGAGAAGCAGCTAAGGAGGCAAACATCGATGCTTAGATGGTGGATACAGTAGGGTCAAGCTCTGAAGGAATGTTGTGCATAGAAGATACCATCGTGCAAAGCTGCTCAGTCACCAGCAAACACCAATGTATATCTATGTTCAGAACAAGAAACTGAGATACTGTCTCTACCTGCATTAGCAAGTGGTGGATTGTAATAGGATTGTAATCTTTAGAGCCAAACAGTTGTTCCTGAGGACTCAGGATAAAATTAATATGCTGACAGTCTACAGCAGCTGTTTATCCTCTGCTTCACTAGTGAATGGGTTGTGAGATCAACAGCCTGGTAACAGGCAGAAAGGAGATATGTTAACCTTGGAAAGGAATTACCAGCAATGATCCTTGGATGGATGGATCCTATCATTCCCCCTGAGGGAGTGACTTCTGGTCAGGAGTTATGAGATCACAGCAAATCTACTGCCGAGAATACCCAGGCAGCTACTGCGGCATGACACAAGTTCTCCATTACAACCAAAAACACCTGTGTGAGAGGGTATATAGTTTAACCACATAATACATCTCCAATGAAAGTCTCTCCCATCCATCACCTTTACAAACTTTTTGAACTTCTTAAGAATGAAGGCTAAAAAAATTTTCACCAGACAAGAATATCCTGTTCAGAGCTGGTGAAAATAAATACTCTCTTTCTGTTCTTTTTCTTGCCTAGAGCTTATTGTGGTACATTGTAGTAGTACAAGCACAACCAACAACACTTGGCTGCACAAGGAAGCTGAAGGATACTGAATCAGCTCTTGGTTGGCTGCCTGGCTTCCTCCAAGTTAGCAGCAGGCTCCAAAGAAAACACTTTGAAGAGTTCAGAAAGACTACTGTGAAGAAAAAGATGATATGCAATAGTGTCTGCTACCCACTTTCAAACAGTAATAAGTCCAAACCTTTGGAAATGTAAGTCATTTATCTTCAGAAGACTAGAGCAAAACTCATACTGTGCCCATCTCGTTGATACATGCCATCCAAGAAATAAAGAGAGGCTGATCTTCTTACAGTTTGATCTGGCTGTTTGAATAAATGCTGTACAAAACATAGTCAAACACCCAGAAATGTTACAAAAATGTTAGTGTTCTTGCTGGTATACACATAGGTGGAGGGAATCAAGAATTACAACTGAAACTCCAGCCTCAACACATACAGTGATACTCCAAGACTTCTTTTAAAAGACTTGGGATCTTTAAGTGTTTAGGAAAATGTGGGTTTAGTTAATTATAAGAAAACCATCCAAATCTGCATTTCCTGATTCAGCAAGCTACTAAAGTTATTGAGGGTTTTTAATTTCATTTTTTGTGTAATTTTTTTTCCACACAGATAATCAGCTGACGAATCAACATCAGGGGGTTATCTACTGTCATTATTTCTTCACTGAATGCATTTAAAGACACATATTTATGTTCTTCATGCATCATACATTGGGGGAAAAAAACAAACAAACAACCCCAAAACAGGATCAACTGAATTTATTACAAAACCTCATTGATTTTACTGGAGCTGAGATTTTCCTGTGGCCCAACAGCAGAACAGTGAATGAAACCAGGTCTTTTTCTCAGTCTTTTCTTTCTGTATTGCTGTGCCAGTATATTTGACTCTGTTGCTAGTGTCTAATATGTTTCAACCAGCATGAGTTTCTTTATATAAAAATTCTGATTTTAAGAGGAGCTATTTATTATTATTGTTATTATTATTTTAGTAAAAATCTATTTTGCAATGTCTATGAAATTGCATCATGGTTCCCTGGCTCTTGAGAGATAAATGTTACTAAGGCAATATTTGAATGACCATTCTCATTCATTTTAAAAAAGATATCTTTCTCTGTAGTGCTACAGCCCTTGCTTTTGATCATTTCCATAACTAATGACCTCTGAAAATTTCCAAAGCAGGATTAAGTTACAAGAACGGTGAATCTGTGGATTCAATATCTATTGAAAAAGATCTCTTTATGCCTTATCAACTTTAATCTTTCAAACAGAACATGGTGTTCTTGGGTTGGCAGGAAAAACACAGGGAAAATTAGCACACTGGGACTGAAGCATGTGTATGAACATAAGCACACCTCACTGTTAAGTCATCCTCTGCGTTCTAAATTTGATTAATGAAAGCTGTTTTCTTCTATCAATGATCAAAGCTTCCATTAAAACTAAATGGCTTATGTAAAATCAGACGAAATCGCAACCCACAGCCTCAAAGAAAACCTCCAAAGGTGCACATGCGCATGCACACACACACCCACGCGCATCACCACCTTTCAAAATATTTCTAGCTGGCTGATCTCAGAGCAGATCTGTGGATATCTCAAATCTGATATGATTGTACTGAAATTGGACACTTCATAAAAGGGCTTAGAATGAGCAAATGAGAACATGTGGCCCGGCTCTCCGCTCACACTCATATCAGTGCAAATTAAGACTAATACTGGATTAATCTTTTTGACAAATTGCAGAAGTTGTATGAAAGAATCCAGTTTCTGGGAAACCCAAGGCTTTTGCAAATTTGTGTCTAGCCTGACAAAACATTTTAAACAGGAAAACATTTTTGGCATTTCGCTCAGAAAGCATTTTCATTTTGAAACTAAATTTTTTAACATAAAAATGTGTTAAATAAATCAAAAGTAAACTCAAATTTTATGGATCATTTCTTTGCCCTTTCTGCAAATGGGAAAATCTTACATCAAGTTGTCAGTTCCATTTCTGTGGTGAAAAAAAATAAAGGCAGACAGATAATTTAATATAGTGCCCAAGTCAGTTCAACACTGTCCTGACTGTATAAAAGTAATAATGCACTCTCTTTCCATGGGTCAATTTTGCTTAAACCCTAAAATCAATTAATATTTTCAGATTTTTTTCATTTCACAGATCACAAATGGCCTCCAGCAAATTTGATAAATTTCTTAAAGATTTCTTGCATTTAAACAAAGGAAATTACAAGGAGCTTTACAGAAAAATCATAGTCATGAGCCCTGATTAAAGACAACAGATTCCCATTTGCAGTGAGTACACTTTTCATTACCTGAACAGCATGAAGTACTAATATAAGGTACACTCAGTTCATTCCTATTTATCTTCACTTTAATTTTCCATCTCCCTCCTAGGAAAGGTTCAAAGAGGTCTTAACATAAACTGTGAATCAAAACCTAAGTTATATTGCCATTTATGCTTCCAACAACCTTTCAATAATATGGTAATGAATGTTTTGTTGCAAATAGAGCTCCATGCACGCAGCTGGCTTGAAATTCGAGCTCTGACAGACTACCTAATGTTTCACATCTGGCCAAAAGAGAGTTAAAATGGCAGCCCTTGAGCTAACTCCTCTTGAGTTGAAATGACAATTCATTTTCTCTACTCAAGAACAGAAGCAGATGCCTCTACTGAAACCTGTGCTAGCTATGAGGTCAGGTTTTGTGATGGGCCCATCTTTGCAGCTACCTTACTACTGCAGACTCAGTTTATTTACTCTGTGTTGACAACTTTCAGACTTTTCCAGTCTAAACCTGGTTTGAATTGGTAACAAAAAAAGTGAACCGTTGAGTATGCAATTTTATTCCAACTGAGCTTTTTAAAATCTTTATAAGACTATAAGTATTATTAAATTCTAGCCTTAAGATTTTTCCTTTTAACCTCCAGTTCTGGTAAGATCGAATTTTCATAAATTGACGGTTTGTTTACAGGAGGCTCACTGTGATGGCCTGGCCCTCTTAGTAAGACTAATAATAATTTAAAAAAATTTTAAAGGAAAAATGTGTATGCCCAGCAGCATACCAGGGAATCACACAACATTCTTGATTACCGATGAGTTGTTAACATACAAGATTGATGTTTTGCGTACACATACACACCCACTTTGCCTTGTTCACTTGATAAATCTTCAACACTGTTATGACTATTTATCTGTATCATTTGACAGCCAAGACTGCATGATGTGGCCAGAGAGCTGATCCAGTGTCCTCTAAAGTCAACAGAAATCTTCCCACTCTTTGAAGGATTATTTCTTGATTTCTTTTGTGGTTTTTTTTAAGTATTTGGAACTTTATCTTCTATACTTAGTCTTCCCTGAAAGACAGGCTTTTTAATGGTTAAATAGCCCCATGAACTGTAGCATGGACTGCTCTCTGTCATGTTTTAAGAGCTGGCAAAATAGCTCCTCCCACTTTGATTTTCATTTTCTTAGTTATCTATCTAGGTTAAACCAACAGATAGCTATCCAGATTAGACAAGTAGCTACCTAGGATGGGGGCAGGGAGAAAGTAAAAATACCAGTCCTAGATGGACAGGATGGATTGATGGCATTATTATTGGCTAAGTATTTGTTTAGTTCAGGCACAGGAAATACACTTTAAAATCCTCTCTGTCTTTGACGGAAAAGTTGAAGAATGACCACAGTTTCAAGATGCTAGTTGGCTTTTACCAGACAAAATGCCTATTGAATATTGTTGTCACACAGATAAGTCACCAGGAAAAAGCAGCAGTGAAGTCATAACGATGAGTTATGTCTTGCCAGCTCTCGTAAGGAGAGAAAGGATATTGCCAGGCCACTGCCATTAACAAGTTCTCAGACCTTTCCCGCATTCTGTGAAGGACTAGGTCATTGTGTTGGAGCTGCAGTGCATTTCCTTCCCAAACCTGAGGCAGGAAACAGGAGCACAAGGGAACAAAAGAAGAAAGAGAAGTTCAGAGATCCATTATAACCACATGTGACACTGCAAAATATTTCCCTTCTCTTCCTCCATAAAAAACATCTAAATTAAACTAAGCTATGGACCTGGACAAGAAGTGGTCTTCAGTCTTCCTTGGAGTTGCCCTCTTTTACTCCATACTCAAACTCTTGTCATATGATTGGTATTACTTATTGTTTCCTTTCCTGCCCAGCAAAAAGCCTGAAGTGCCTGACTAGCCAGCCAGGAGAAAGACACAGAGAGATTGCTAAGTTACCAGAAAACCCTCCTGATGAGCGCCCTCTCATTTTAAAGGGGATTCAGCGAATTTATTGCTTTAAAAAATAATTTTTAAAAAAATTGCTTTTCTTTTCCTCCTTTTCCCTGAGCAAAATATTAGTGCTTATTTTTTTCCTGGAAAGATACCCACTCTAGTCTAACAACTGAAGATTAATAAGTCACTGTTATTGCTAAACCAAAGGAACTGGAAGAATGCTTGCACTCCAAGCCTCCATTGACTCCAGTAGGCTTTGTACTGAGACCTCTAGGGGAAACATAATATGAGACTAAAGCAATTTTCCAGTAATCACATTTGTTCATTCTTCCTAGTGTAATAAGACACACCAAAGATCACTCATTATTAACCAAGAACCTTTTTAGATTTCCACATGTATTTTCCCCAGTTGAATGCATATATAAACAGCTTGAGGATACAGTTTAATAGTTCCTCTCAGTATTAATCATTGAAACACACAAAAAAATTAGTTCACACTTCCACTGAAAGAGTTAAATGCTGAAATTTAAAAAGGATCTTTCCATAACAGGATTGGGAGTATTACCTCTGGGCTAATGCATACAGTAAAGGAAATTAAAAGAGGCTGCAAAGCAAAAGTAAAAGTAGAGCTGGCTTTTACTAAAGTCAATGGCAAAATTCCTTTAAGCTGCAGTAAGACAAGACCAAGACCCAGCAGCCTGGATTCACTACAAAGCCAAGAGAGATTTTAAAACACAAGTAATAAAAATAAGGAACAGCAAAACAATCATTAAAACTACAAATTTAGAAATCACACCTATTAATATTTAAAATACTTCTCCAAATGTACTTTTCAATTTGTTTTTAGCATTAGTATGCATGTTATTAATACAAAGCAAGGATCTATTTTCTTGGTCTAATTGGGGTTTTTTCTTCAAAGTACACATGTAGTGTAAATGCATTCATATTTGTATATATCTTTGCCATGTGTGCCTGCAGAGAGGGAATGACCATAGTTACATGGGCAGGAAACAAAAAATGGTCCATTTTCCAAGCTTATCCTTGCCTTCAAATCATTACAATGCCAGATTTTATCAGAAACTCTGCTTTAAAAAAATTAAAGAGAATTTTGGTTCCAGATGGAGTCTACAGTGATGTTACAAAGATAATATAAGGAACAGAAAGTGGAAACAGATGGGTAGTTTTTGCAGAGATGGATTACATTAGCGTAAAACTCTCCAAATGTTATGGGAGTTGTGACATCTGCAGCAATATTTTCAGAGCTGGGTAGACCTCTTCATGTCCCCCTGTCGATTTCCTGGTTTGGTTGGTCATTTCTTTCTTCACAGCTTCATAGATTGTAAGGGACAATTTAGCCTGACCCTCTCATAGACTGCAGGACTTCCTAGAATTAATTCCCAAAATGTTTGCCTTGAATTGCAGCAACAGACAACCTATGACTATACTTGCTAGCCATACTAATGAAATTTTTGTTGCTAGACCAAAAAGCCAAACTGAAACTTTTCAGAAGAGCCATCGTCTGAGCCTGCTCACAGGATTGTCATCACTTTTGCACAGTCATTATCTCCTCAGCTGCATTGCTGTAACTTTTTATTCTTGGATGAATGATCTTCCCATATGCAGATACATTATTCTCTTGCTGTCTTTGCATCAGTGCTCTGAGCCCTTCTTTTTTGCATGTTTCCTTCATGCCCAATCTCAATAACCTCTAAAAACCTTATCAGAAATAATTTTAATATTTTCTTTTGTATCAGTGATGAAAATGTTACTAGCATAAAGGCCAAGAACCACCTGTCCTATTATCAATGACAGTTCCCTGAGAGGTTTGCAATTTGAGACCTCATGCTGAGGTTTTAATCTATGCTGTATTACTGATTGCCCCTTTCATGTCTTAACCAGAATGCCAAATGTCAAAACACTTTGATGCCATTGTCTTTGTTAATGAAACTTATCTCAATTTTTTAAAATAAGATATCAAAAGCTGTTTTCTGTAAACGTATGTCACCTGATGCTGAAACTAGGACCCTCCCTTCATTTTTCATGTAGAAGTTCTTCAGCACCTTTTCACAATTCCTCCAGCTATTGGGGTCACAGTCTTGACCTTTTAAAATATTGGTATGGGATTAATTTTTTCCCAGCTCTAGATGAGAACAAATATTTAGTGGTAGGTTTATCAAGCTAGCTGATTTTAAAATACGTAGTTTGAATGGCATGTGTTTGATGTCCTTCCTAAATACTGGACAACTGCTGTGAATACCTCTCTTGGCTCTTTCTCTGTATTCAGGACATGACTATATATGGAGCAGTTCTGCCTGTTTGTGTCATTACAGACAATTCTGCCACTTTCTTTTTAGCAATGGAGCAATAAAATTGTAAGATTTCTTAGTATATTTTAAAAACTCCCTCTTACACCCTATAAGTTAGCTGGATTTTGTGTCCTATTTTTTTTCCCTTAAATGTTGAATGATTCCTACCTTCTGACTCATACTACTATCATATTTGCCTTTCTTCTATTTTTATATAAATTTTCATTTTTCCTGGGTTTTTGTGTGTGTGTTTTGTATCTGTTTCCACTTTCCCTTTGAGCCAAGGTTTTGTTTTGTTTTGTTTGAGTGTTAGGGTTTTTTTAAACCAATACGGCCTTCTCTCTCAATTGTGGCTTTTGGAGCATTTGGTAAAATATTCCTAAGCAGCTCCCAATTATCATTCACATTTTTCTGTTTAAATGCTTTCTCCCAAATGATTTAGTTCTAATTGTTTTCAGCTTTATGAAACTACTCTGTCAAAGCACTAAGAGAGGGGCTGTGTGAAATTTTTTTTGTGTGTTTTTGGTAGTTTGAACACTGTTTTGCTTTCATATACCTAATACAATATTGCTGAAGATGTATAGCTAAGCATTAACTATAGTATTAACACTGGGTTTGAATATCCCTTTTACCTATCAAGGTGAAGAGCAGTAGAGGTCTCAATATTCCAAAAACATTTTCAGAATTAAGAAATGGGCAAAAAGAAAATTCTACAACTTTTATAATGTTGAAAATAGGCATTTAAAGCACCAGTCATCATGGTCTGTCCTGTCACCTGGTGCTGCAACATTCTTACAAGAAGAGCAAAATTAAAACCAGGGTTTGACTCATAATTTGTTACTGGATAAGTAGATAAATATTCTTGCAAGACTGGTCAGATCTTTTCAAGAGACATGCTCACCACTGCATTTCCAATTTTCACCATTCCTCTGAAATGTTCTTCAAGTATCTTGACTTTTGCTGGATGCTTAGTGAAAAGACAGGCAGGCTTTTCAGTAGAACAATCAATCTCTTGAGGGAACTGGAGGGAATAGGATTTGAGAGAGCAACAGTACATCAGTTTCTATAGTCAAAAGCAATAAAGTTTATATATTCAAAAGCAAAATACAATTAAGTTTGATTTTTCAAATGCACCAAGTGCTGGACTACATCTGATTAGCAGGTCAATAGTCATGTCATGAAGCTGAGTTGACAGATGCTTCAGTTTGCTCAGTAGCATTACAACAGGATTACAATATTATTTTTTTTAAGAATCCATCCAATCCTAAATTTTTAAATCAATTCAGTGGTCACATGGGGAAAAATAAGAAAAACTGGCAAAGAATAACATCCTTCTTTGTTCTTATAGTCAAATTTAAATACATTTGAAACCGATATTCATTGCTGCCCCACTGGAATGAGCGCAGAAATTTCTCCAAAGTGTTACATAATTCAATTATGGGCTTTGTTTAATGATTCAGAGCACACTTTAGGTCGTTTTTCCAATGAGCTCCTTAACTAAATAATCACTACTCTCTTCTTAATAGGATTAAAAGATATGTAGTAACTCACATGTATTACAAGACAATTAGTTGACATAGTGACTTGAAGAGATCCAGTGTGGAACAGGCAGAAGTAATTTGGATGCCAAGATCAATTTCCTTATTATTGTAAGGGAGCTGGTGCTTCTGAAACTAATGACACTGAATTGAAAGACTGACAACATTATACTGCCAAATAGTTTTAATAAATTAGTTGGAAGGGGTGAGGGACGGTCATTTATGGGAGATGTGCTAAAACAAGTAGCCTTCAAGTTTAGTGACATATCAAAAGTGTTTCCAGACAACTTTTAGGTATGTGGTTTGGATTCCCTTTTTGACATAATCAACTACATCTCTCAGTGCTGACATATTTTGTCTGTGCCTGGTCAGTAATAACAATCATGAGAGGACCTGGGTGGTTGGGGAAAGAAGAGTGTTTGTTTTACAGTGTAGACATGGAGATGCTTATTCTTCAGTGGCAAAGACATTGACATATCAACCACTGTGCTGAATGTTCCCACAGTTGAGAACCATTTCAAGAATAAGAGCAGACTTAGTCTGGTCAGCTACTTCCATTTTGTGTACCAGAAGAAAGGCACAAAATTTTTCAAAGCAGTTAGTCTTCATCCCACTTATCATGGCAAGTGAACGATTTAAACAGGTAAGCAGAAAAGTTCAAATAATTGCTTTTCTCAGTTTGATGACTGATTTGAAGGAAACAAAACAGTGCAGAGTGCTTAGAAAAATAGTTTTGGCTGAAAGAAAAAGAAATGTTTTTAAAAGATGGTGTCATAGACTCAAAGGAAAGTTTGATACATATATAGAGAGAGTACTTCCTTCAAAGTGTCTGTAGTAAGAGCCTCAGGAAAAAAAAACCTAGATTTAAGAAGAACGATTAATGCTTTCCCCTAATAACTCAAGAAGTAATGTAATGGCCACATCTATGGGGACTTCGGTTCCATTTATTAAGCAGTTTTAAATCTACATCATCCAGTTACTTAATAAATGCCTGAACAACAAAGCTGTAGACTGGTATTGGAGAGGGTACCCTCAATCTCTCATTGCTTTTCCTCACTTCCTATTAAAACACAAGGTAATAATTGGAAATAAGCACAGACTGGAAATCTTCTTTCCCATCTCCCAAGACAATAGACTTAATTATGAGGCTAGAAAGTAATTTTTTCTGTGGTTCAAAAAATGTTAAGATAACTTGCATAAAGCAAAACACCACTAACAGAAGAGGGCAGCCTGTATCAGGATATTTAGTGATCACTAGAGTCTCTTCCAAATGCAGATTATCCATTTTATATGTACAATGCTGTTAAAACCCTTTAGAGTTGAAAAGTGCTTAGGATCTAAATCTCCCACTTTCTGAAAAAGTCCTCTGACTTCTAGCTATTATTCAAAAGACTGCTCAACCTTCTTCTCCCAAACACACACCCACCAGTGTGTTAAGATGAATCCTACACGATTACTATGTATTAGGAACCCTAAAAATTTCACATGTCTAGAAGCAAAACTTTCAAAGAAGTAAGGCAAAGGGAAGTCTAATTTCTTGACCCCAAACATCATTAAGCAGAAGGCAAACTACTGACAGGAGTTTAGTCAAACCAGATGAGCTTCTAGTGCACACCCAGTCATTATCTCAAGCGACCGAGAATGCCTTTTTGCCAGTCATGACCAGTTGCTGTTGCATCAGGTATGGTCCCAGGAGCTGGATCAGACTTCTAGCTCTCCATTCTCTACACGTGTACCAAGACTGCAACTTAGCTACTATTGAAAATCTTGCATGCCATGCATTTTTCTAAAGCTTTACAGCTTTCAAAGCAAATTACTGGTTCTGCATGCACAGATCTATTGAGAAAGACCCAGTTAAAACCATTCAATATTCTCCCAGGCTTCTCCTGGACTTCCACATGCCAGCTGCCCACTGGAGCTCCACCTTATACTGAGTCTCTCTACTACCGAGGCCAAGGGCAATGGTTCACAGTCTTCTCTTCCTGTATTACCTACATTATTAACACCAGCTCAGGAGTTGTGCTTTACACTGTCCATTTCCATTTTATAGGTATTCCAGTCAGTCCCTAGATGCCTGGTGAATTACCTTCCTTCATTAGCAGCTGCATGCTAGGTGGTGGTACTAAGAATCTCAGTTTTTCAAAGAAGAGGAGCAAAAGGATGCTCTTAATTATATTTTGAGGTTCCAATCACCTCCTCAGTAATAGAGGATTAGTATAATTAAGGACAGGAGAGATGATAGGGGAGGGAAGGGAATGGAGACCTCCAGTGACAGGGAGATAAAAAGAGCATAAGAAAAAATACTCTGACATACATACAGATATATATAAGCAAATAAAAATGAAAACCAATAAGAAGACAAAACAAACTGAAAGTAGAAGTAAGATTCAAATAAATGGTAGTGGAAAAGAAAAAAAAAGTACAACTATAAGAGACCAATCAATCACATTTTTAACAGTCAAGCTGAAATTAAAAGTGAATAAAGAATGCTTTCTCAATTAAAAAGTTCTGTTTAGAAAATGCTTTTCTTGGGAAAAAAATACATTATGAAACTATGTTTATTGCCTTTAAAAGCTATAAGTGTTTTTTCTTCTGGGTTTTTTTCTTTTCTTTTGTAAATAAAAAGCACTATCAAAAGGTATTACAGTTTTCTGTTGATGCAGAAAAAAATTCTTAACTCCACTGAAATGAATGGCGAAATTGTTTATGATCATTTCACTACAGGAATGTTGCCCATGCTTTTACAAAAGGTACAAGCAGAATATTTCCAACCTGGTCAGGCCACTAAGACTTGAAAAGTTAATAACAAAGGGTGAAAAAATTCAAGGGATTGAAAGAGTTTAATTAGGAGATCCTGATGGATCGTGTCAGCTTGCTTTCTATTCAGTTTAATGTGGTGTAAATCTGAAGCTGACATGGATAGAGTAATAATAATTAGATGAAAATACAAAGCTAATGCCCTTCTCATTTCATTTTCATTTATGTATTGTTGTACGACTCAGCTGGCTCTCAAACACATTGGGCAATGGCAGAAATTTAAGAGGAGTAGCAGCTCATCTGAATAGCAGCAGTTTTCCAGAATAAAGAGGAATATGCATTTTATTTACAAAAACTCAGCTGCTTCAAAGTGGCAGAACATGTCTGCAAGAAAAAACATCTATGGTGAATATAGTTAAAAGACTGAAGCTTTGCAGTTGAAAAAGCCTCTCCTCTAAATGAGTAAGACATATAGGAGATCTCTTTCCTCTGCTGGTAATGGGCACAGACAGCAATGCAGTGTCACAGCTGCCCCTCTCCCTATGCCAGTGACAGCAGTGATGCTGCTGATGAAAATGAGATTTCCCTGGGTGCACACAGTGTCCAAAAACCAAATAGGAAGGGACAGTGTCAATGAGTTTTTTAATAATCATAGGAATGCTGAGGACATTGTCAGGGAAATGAGAGTTGTGGGGAGACAGACTGCATGGAAGACTGAAGGTGATGTCTTGAAATCCTGGAGTCAAGGGCAAAACTTCTCCTGGCATCTGCAGGGCCAGGATCTCCCCCTCAGCATGTAAAAAAGTGAATGCGAAACTTCCTAAAGGGAGTGAATCTTTTCCACATCAGAAAGAATTCTGTCAAGGAATCACTCCCCCTGATAAACCTACTATGATGATTTAAAAGCAAATCTTTTTATTGCCTACTAATGGTGATGTAAATGAAGCTTAAGAATATCGTAAGAAGCTTCTGAAATTATGGAACACTTAATATGGCAGCATGTTAACTTGTGACAGGAGTCACAAGACTTCTCCCTAAACTGAATAATTTGAAATAAACTTCAGAGCACAACAGAGGTATGTCAATTCTGGTACGTCAAGGGAGTTACTGTGGAAAACCTCCATACACATCCAGGGACCAATATGGGTCAGGGTCTTCCTAAGATCTAACACAAGTGAATAACATATCTGTAGCCAACCTTGATCAGAATACACATACTAATCGTCTTTTTTTACCTAGTAATAGGACTAATGTTACCACTGAAATAAAATGTTAGGAACACCAACAACCCAGAAAAGAATTAGCCTGGGTGAAAAGCTTATATCCCAGTTTCCCAAAGCTAAAATCTACCCAAGCTTCTTCCCTCTCCACTCATTTTCCTCTGCTGAAAAGTGACAGTGATTGATGTCTTCTCCCACCCAAAGTATGCTGCGGTTATTGCTCCTTATGGTTAGAATTAAGCTAACAGCCCAGCTCAAACACTCACCCATTTAGATGAAGTATTTATTAGCCATGAATCCCTCTGTTCTTACACCACCTCAAAGTTCTTGTGTACGTCACTGAGGAACACAAAGGGAAGGACTCTGGCATTCGGTCAGAGGCTCCAGCACCAAAACCTCTAATAAGGCGAGCAGGCATGGAACAGCTCCGAAGGCCCAGATGTTTAAACCATATGAAGCTGCAGAAGAAAATAAAGAGCAGCTGAATTACAAAGGAGGGAAGGATACAATGTTTGTCTATGGTTAAACTACTGTAAACTTTGAAATTTGTATTATGGAATCCATTAGAAAACCCATAACTCTGATTTAAAAGTAATAGTCGTAAGATTCTTACTTCGCTATTATTTATGGTATAATGAGAAGGTATGTTACTAGAATCCCACAAACTAAATAGATGGATTTCATTAAAACTATCCTGATGAAAAGTAAAATTGAAGGAAACGGGAAATAACAATTTTTATTTGATGCCAATTTATTTTCATAGAGCACTTTGTGCAGTAGAAACCTAGGAAGATGAAAAGACAAGGAAAACTTTTCCCTTTCTTCCGTAGCAGAGTGGAGCTTTTTAACGGTATTTGAAGGGCGGAAATGACCTACTTCCAGTTGCTTCTATATTAAGAATCTGGCTACATATCCAAGACTTGCCTGAAGAATCAAAGCATTGTACAAATTCAGATCAGGATTGATTTGTCAACACATCGGTTAAGTAGAAAATTTGTTGCTAAAGAATGTGCTGTAAAAATGAATACTTGAAAGTCTGCCCTAGTGGGGTCCTTCAGGGACATAACTCAGATGCTCGCCTTGCCTCCCTCCCCGCTCCCTCCTGCTCTCCCTTCCTCTCTCTGCTCTGATGGCTGTCCTGGGGAAGCAGAAATCACAGAAGCATTACAGCTTTGTGCCCCTCTTTCAGGTCAGCTTTTCACTCCAAAAGGCCCACAAACCAAGTCTCCACAAAGTAAAACCAGGACTGTTGTGGTCATTGCACTTTTTGCGGGATCCCCTTCAGGCTGGACTTGAAGGAGCCCCAGGAGCTCACCCATCCAACCCTGCCCCAAAACCGCTGCTGCCACAGTGGTTTTTCACAGGACAGACCTCTTCCAGGAAGACTACCATGACCAGAGCAAAGTGACTGTCCTATCTTACAGATTCAATTTCAAAATAAGCATCAGGTGAAGGAGACTGGCAGAAGCCTGGAGGCCTCGTCTCCTCACTGGTAAACAAGCACTGCACTGCCATCTGTACAGGGCATGCAGCAGAAAGACTGCTCTCCTTTCCCTCCTCCCCAGGAACACTCCCTAGTGGTTTATGCTCATGATATCATGAGACAGATGATAGGTCACATAGCATCGTGTCCGGGGCTGAACCCACCCCATGCAGAGTGCAAGTAGGAGAAGAATGGATGATCCAGCATTTGCATATGATTAACTCATGGACACACAAGAAGGACACAGGCCCTCCTGAATTTTTAACTCCAGTCATGCCATAACTAAGGACATGATATAGTCTATAGTTAGTTTTACAGTAAAGAGAGGGGTTCTGTCCCCAAACTCCATCTACTTTCCAGCCGAAATGGCTGCTTCCCCCTTACTAGTTCTGTGCTGCCACTTTCCTGCACCCTAGATTATATTTCTGGCATGCTACAGCTGGCTTCTCCAAGCATCCCAGTGCTTTTCCACTTCCAGCCCACACTTGCCACCTCCCAGGGCAAAGGACAAGAGCTGAGTGCAGCCTTCCAGGTGAGTGCTCAGCCAGACCCAGATCAGAGGTGCTAAAGCTCTTCTGGCTTCAGTGGAAACAACTCTTCTCTTTGACTGTAGGCCATAGATTTTTGGGTGACAGATTATATCAGTAGCCCATTAGTCACTGCCATAACTTGAGCTTTCTTCTCTTCACTTTTTGCCTACTGATGTACTTCTGGCTTTCTGTTCCTAGGTGTAAGCCTTTGCATTTCATTTTAATATGTATATCCCCTTCAGATGGCTGGAGTCCTCATGCTCATCCACCCTTGCAGCACCACATTCCAGTCCTTACCCACATCAGCAACATTTCCCAAATCTGTGTCACCCACTCATTTCATAAGTGCCTGCGGTGTGTTGTGCTGAGTCACAGAGCCCAGGGGATGCTGAAGTATGCAAACAAACCACATCTCACTGAATACCTGGAAAAATAAATATTTTTGTTTGCAGCTTTTCATTATGAAAAGCATCCACTGGTGCACACATGCTTCTCAGATGTACTCCTGTGTACACACACAGAATACAAGCATTAAAAGAGTAGGCTTTAAAACTGCTCAGTCATTTTGGTAATTTCACACTCTCAGCTGTTAAACTAATGGCCTGAGCAGCTGAATTTTCTTTGGTATGATATGTTCTTGGACAGACTGTAAATTCAAATTATGAAGAAACTTTGATGCTCCCATGTCTTGTTCCTATTATAATGTTTTAAACTGTTGAGATTGATTTATTAGGAGTTAAATAATCATTGCAAGAAAGTAAGAGGCATGAAGTCCTTTTCACTTGTTTATTTTTAAATCTACAGACTTCTTGACCATCACTGCCTTACAGTGACACCTTCTGGAAAATCTAGGAGAAGAGGGAAAGCTGCTCAGTAGAGGAACAGTGTGTGTGTAGGGCAGGTGTGAATCAGTACGGATCAGCTTTGGAGCACTCATTCCTGGCAGACTTCTGATGTTAAAATACCTGCACAGTGTTGTGATAGCCATCATACAGCTTCAGCTCTCTTTAAGAAAATGAATCTATTGCCAAGTCATTAATCTGGTCATATTTGTTTTCTTCCATAAAAGAGTACTCAAGGGTAGGGTGGCAGTAGTATCACATTCTTTTTAGCATCTCACAGAGGTA
Organism: Elanus axillaris; assembly: GCA_026212715.1. Classification (NCBI taxonomy): domain Eukaryota; kingdom Metazoa; phylum Chordata; class Aves; order Accipitriformes; family Accipitridae; genus Elanus; species Elanus axillaris. The sequence continues at coordinate 12,210,222 of JANZLQ010000078.1, read as the reverse complement.
AAAACAAATAAAACCAGAAGAAATTATTTTTGCTGGATAAAAATTTATTCTGTTGCAAGTCCTTTCTAAAAATATTTCTGTGTGTTGGGAGGGACATGTGTTAATACTAAAAGTCTTTAAGGGAGAGTAGTAAAGTATACAGAGTTCTAGCTTGGTTAGACAGGCAAAACAGGGGGGAAAAAAACCAAACTCAAAATCCATTAGAGGAGAATAGCAGAAGATATGAAAATGCGTTTTCCGTTTCTAGACAGCAGTTCAGCTGCTGACAATCCACTGTCGTGGCACAGCTCCCAGTTTCATCTGCTGCTCCCTCAGCGTTTAACTGGGAAGGGAGTTAGGCCGGCATCAACAGCAGTTTCTGAGGCTGCTTGCAATACAGCGTCACAAGAGCAGCTCTTTTGTGTCTCACTAGACTTACAGACAAGAAGGGCTTTGAGGTTGCTTGCCATTTAAGCAAATAGAAGTTTTACAAGTAAGGTCTGGGATCTGGGGATGGCCATGTTCGGTTTGTTAGCCACACTACACTGAAGAATAGCTCGTGCAGGAATGGTGTAGGAGTAGACAGTTTATTATAAAAAGCTGAAACCTAACTGAAAGCAGAGCCATTAGGCCCCCACAAAGAAAATGGCAGGGTGATCTTCCAAATTCTCAGCTATGGACGTCACAAGTAAGAACTCCAAAATGTCTCAACATTCTTACTCACGTTGTTGCTGATGACCCCAGTGCCATAAGTCTCCATCCATTTGTATAACAGTGCTCGCTGTAAATTTCCAGCTCATTAGTTAGTATACGTAAGCATGAAATCAGCACAGCCATGATGATTTAAACCAGATGAGGGTCTGACCTTTAGTTTGGACACAGGATCATGTGGGAGAGGAAATTGTATTACAGGGGAAAGAGCCATTACAACTATCAAAACAAAGCATTAGTCAGGTGAGCTCGGCTGTACTCATGGGCAACTGAACCTTGTGCCCAAACCCCGCAGGCTGGCTGGCACTGACTCAGCCCTGAGCACAACCGGCTGAGCTTTGCTACTGCCAAGCCCTCACCCCCAAGAGACGGAACAGGCTGGCTGCACTGTGAGGCAAAACCTGGCCTGACCTGCCACCTCTGCAGATAGGCTGTGCCCCCACGTACCTGGCATGAGGACATCCCAGATTTCCAATCTTCAGAGCAGTTCAGGCTGCACAATTGGCCTGCCTGGTCCCAACGTGGAAGTGGCACATGGCCAAAACCTGCACTGGGTCTCAAGAAACTGAAAATCATCCCAGAGCTGCCAGCAAGAGAGGACTTCAGTCTTCGGGAACAGAGGTCTTCCCAATGCCGGTTAGCCCAATTATTCATTTCTTTCCAAAGGTTTCCATTATTCTTTGTGTTTTGGTAGTTCTTTTTTCTGATTCCATCTGAAAGAGGACTTTACCAGTCCCCAAAATAAATTGTACTTACATCACAAAAGTGTCAGGGAGACTTTGCTATGAAGATACAGTTTGCAGAAGAAAAGATGAAAAAAATCTATGGAGCAATAAAAAAAAGATCTCTTATAATGAAGGTTGATCACAGATTTGGTCTAAAACCCATGAAATTTCTCGACTTGTGATTTCCATCCCTTAGAATTGATTTAGTTAGGTCTGACAATCTCACCCAGAGTGCCAGGTACTGTAGCAGTTGCAATAAAGCAAAGAGTAGTCAACCCTGATTTTATTCCTATATAAATCCAATCTCATTACTTCTGTGTTGTTATTCCAAAGGCTGTGCCCTCTTGTATACAAAAGAGGTCTCCAGGTTGAGTATAATAGGTGTATTATGGAGAGTGTAAGATGGAAGGAAACATAACAGGTACTCACTGGAACTCATGGGTGCAAAAAGGGAAGGAAAGTGAAGCAGGAGGAATGGTCTGAGACTAGTGAGGAGAGACTAGCACAGTGATTTAAATGAAAGGGGCTTAGAGCTAGAATGCCAGCGGATGGCTATCTTAGCATTTAAATTTGTTTTTTAAAAAAACAGTTGTCAGGTTTGTCACAATAAGCTCAGACCATTTTTTGAAGACTTGCTATATACCTGCCCCCTCTGAGACTAGAAATACCACTGCAGTAGAAACATTAGAGAAACTGAAAAAAAGAAAAGGGTTTTGCAAAGAACAGCTTAAGATAGTGACTATGAGGTTTTCTTTTTTTCGTCAAGATTTGCTCAAAGTTAAGCAAAAATTACACAAGATACAAGGGATGCATGTGTTTTTCACTGACAACTATGAGAGTCACATGGCTATAACAAGAAGCTGATTTCAGCCTAGACGTAAACCATTGGTCTTGAAACCATGAAATTAAAAAGAAAAAGAGAGGGAGACTGAGACAAAAAGAGAGAGAGTGTGTGTATTTGCAAAAGGACACAATACGCTGGCTGGTATTGTTCAGTGAAGGACAGGGAGCCTTCTGTATTGTATATATAGTTGCTATAAACTGCCCCTCATAAAACATTTAAACGCAAGTTTCTTTTCAATTCAAGAAGCAATCTTCAAAAAGGACCCTTTTACTGTAATAGTAATCCATATTAATTTACTACAACAATAACAGAAGTCAGTTTGCCAGTTGGTGTTTTGCTTTTACTATAAAGTTTGAAATGGAAACTGTGGCCTTGATGAAAACTGTAAAATTCCAGTAAATGGGATTAGTCATCCTTTTGTGTGCCCCAGTTCTACATATCAAATAACAAGCAGTGACACCCTCAACTACCAAATGGAAGCAAACATACTTCAAAATGGGAAAAAAAAAAGCCACAGAGAGGATGAGTAACATTTGACATTTTCATGTCCGGAATTTCTGTAAATGTCTCTCTCCCAGAGGAGAAATATCTTCCGAAATATTTAGTTCATTGTGGTATTTCTCTTTGATAGAGTACTCTGACATCCAGAGGGGGGAAACCTTAATGAAAACATCTTAATATTTTATTAACTCTTTGCAACCTGGGACTGTTTAAGGCATTTCAAATCAAGATTAGCCTAGCAGATGGCAAGGGGGAATGGATTTCTATCTAAAAGATTCGTGGTGGTTGTGGAGAAATTCACTGTCTGCTCTTTCCCCATCCAGTAGTGCCCTGAGCCTTTTAATTTCATCCTCAACAGAAGCATTCCATTGAAGAAGAAGCTATTGATCACACAAATATTGTATGCCAAATCACTTTGGTTTTGATGGAATATGAATTGCATCAGCCTTTAGAAAGGATTAATATTTCTATCTTAGAGCTCACTGTCCCCAGTGGAAACCCTATATATTCACTTTCTGCACATCTTGGTCACACAGTATATTGAGTCAAAGCCTGATGTATTCTGCTGCTTGTGCAAGCAAGGCAACTGCATTGAAAAGGTTGCATATATAAGTTTCTGAGTTAAGTGTCTGTTGTTATTGAGTAAAGCACACAACTTTCATAAGATTTCAGCATACTGAATGGATCTTAAGCAGATTTCCAGTGCAAACATGCTGCCAAGCACGTTGTATAACAGGGTTTTATTATTCTGATCCATGGTCAAATTACAGGACAATAAAAATACATTTAGAAACTGTAGTTATAAATTTCAGCAATTGGCTCAAAATGAAATCAACTGTAGCAAACCCAAATCCTTGCAGGTGTTTAGTGTTTTTGTTATTTTAACTTTGTGCCACGGAGCAGAAATAAAAATCCCGACATAATACCTCACTAGCATCAGTTAAATCCTCACAGATACTGGTGACTCCACAGCATTGGAAACACCCTAAGTCATTTCTCCCCATCTTGCAAGAAAGCCATGCTCCACAGCAATGCCACTCTTCAGCCTGGTGAAGAAGGGTCTTCCTCCAGAAACAGCCCTGGATGTCTTCCCTTGTAATGTTGATATAAAAGTCAAAACGGGATTGATCCCACTTCTGCAATGCTAAGATGTTTCCATAAAGGGCCACAGCCTAGTTTTCCCACTCTGAGCAACTGGCTCAACAGGGCAGTGTACAGGTGACGAATAGACTGAAGCCCTCATAAAAACCACCTGTTCTAATTCTCTTGGGCACCCACAGCCACAGCAGTAGGTTTACACCTCAAAATGCTTTATTTTAAGTAATAGTTCCAGAAGGGTGACGATCCTGTCTTTATCGCTGCTATAGACATTAGTTGCACAACATTCCTATTAGGAAGGATGAAAATTTACTTTGCCTTTTAAGACAAAGGAGAGAATCTGTACTATATAACCAGGTAATTTTTTGCACATTGCATATAAGCATTTTGTAGACTTCAGGTTGAAATCCACAGTATTTCAATGTTTGGTTTTCACAAGTTTACATCTTACATTTGATAGCAGCTCTTTCTAAAGGAGTAGTAAACTGAATGAAGAAAATTAAGGTACCCTTCACTGCATTCACTCACAGACCATACCAGGCAATGCCTGTGGATGAAAGGACAGCTGACAGAGGCTGGCCAAGGTAGTTCATACAACAGTAGGAAAAGGCTGTGTTCTCCAGGCTCACAGTAATTACAGCAGCAAGGGCAGAGGGAGCACACACATGTTGCACAAAGCCCAGCAAACCCAAGCAGGTCTGCAGGCAGAGCTGGCAGCGATGCCAGCAGAAAATCCCAAACACCCTCAAAATTCTCCTTTCAAGCTATAGCTGGCTGCCAGCTGTTCAACAGCTGCAAAGAGGAGGAGGAACAGGAAAACTTTACATTTTAACAGCATATAGCTTTGGTACAAATAATTTCAGGGAGAAACGCAGGAAGGAAGAAAATACATTAAACATATATTGCCCTCCCCCTGTTTTAAATGGAAAATGCCATGACCATTTGCGAAACCAAGTTTCTGTACCAGCTGAAAGACGAGCAGTAACAGAAGAGCACAGATTATACTGTTTGCTAGATAGGAAAAGGACTGGAGTTAAACTGCCCTACAAATGACCGAAGGAGACTCTTCAAAATTTACAGAATACAAATGCACAAAATCCAGAAAATTTTATATTTAAAGAAAGCAAACAAATACGAACAGATGCCTCAGGATACCTGAATCAGAGCATGATTACTAAATGAGACGCAAGACCCATCAGTATACTGCTCTATGCTCATGGCATCCTCTGACGAGATATATCACCCATTAAGCTAAATTAATATGCACAAAGGAAGAGTGGTTTCTGCAAAAGAATTTTCAGTAAAGCCACACTGGCATGAGTAGCACAGACCACATAGTCTGACACAGAGCAAACCCACCACAGAATAAAAATTAGTATCAGAGCTTCATGTTTCTGCAGGCTGCCCGCTAAAGGAGGCTGATAGGTATGGCACAGAAGAGAAAACCTGCAGAAGCATGTTGCTGCCTTTCTAAACATACTGATATGGGAGATTTAAACTCACGTGCTGATGATTTCCTCATTAGAACAACGTTATTGTACTATTTGCAGAGTAAGTTACTACTCAGCATGTGCTCTACGTCCCTAATCTGGCCCTTAATAGGAACACATTGATACACACTCGACCAGATGGAATGCGTTAGACATTAAATATAGAAGTTGTTTTTGTTTTTAGAACGCTATGTAACTTCACACACACACACAATAATATCCCACAGACTATATATTAATCATATTTACTGATCTCTGGAGAGTATTAGTACACTTTGAAGTTAGCCTACTGTGCCAAGCCTCTGTCAGTTGAAGGCATAAATTTTCTTCTTTGCTCCTTGTGTAACTTTTTCTTTCTCTCCCCACCCACAGCCCCCAGTGAAGCAAGGTTAGATTGGAACTAGATGCATTTTTGTATTAGCCTGCAAGAGCTTATGAGATGTGTGAATGGCCGACTTCACTTTGGAGGTGTGTGTTCTAGTACCCAAGCCATCTTTTCCACCCAGTAAAGTTGGCATCTTTTTTGAATCATTCCGCAACATAATGAAAACTTTCCAAAAGTACAACTCTAACCATTAGCACATCTTTAGATAGCCAAGCTTCAAGCCTAAGGCTGCAAGTTACCTTTAGAAAGCAGTGATTATAAATGAAGCATCTGAGATATGGTTTCCCCCACGTTGTGAGGCATAGTAATAACACACCTCCTTTAACTGAATAGGTATTTTGCATCAGAATACAAAAAATATAGGTTCCAGTCAGAAAAAAGATAGCTGCTAGAATATAATGAAAAGATGTCCTGATAAAACTTACCACAAGGGCATGCAGCATTTCCTACCTTAAAACACAATGCCATCTAGCAGTGGAAAAGGAGTTATCTCTCAGCCATCAGCTAGTGTAGGCATGCACAGACATGACATCATCAGGGACATGATATCAGCCAGTCAGCTAGTGGCCAATGGTCCTGGCACCTCTCTGCAAATCCTGGTACAGTGGGAATATCTCTTGAGAATCTCTTAGCAAGAGTGGCTGAGAATTACTATGAATGCCGTGTATGAAAGCACTTACTGGACACCGAAGCATAAGCAGTGCTTGATAAGAGCAGCTCAGAAAAGTCAGTCTAAACTATACATGCTTCCACCATTAACACCATCTTCAGCAAAGCAAACAAGTAAATACAATAATATAAAAAACATAATCCTGTTCCTTCACTCAGAAAAGGAACACAGACTGTGTGTAAACAAGAAAGGCACACAGAAATCTCAGCTGTAGCTAGCATACAAGTCAAAGTTAAGGAAACAAGAATTTTCCTTGCAGTCTCATGAGCATATAAGTGATTATCTGTGGCTATACATAGTTGATATCTATATCCATCTGCACTGCATTTGAAAATTTAGGCTTCTGATTTTGACCCTCTGAACGGTACTGAAGCAAGCTGCCTACAGTAGCCTGAAACCAGTGATGAACATACATGACCCTCAATATATTTTTCATAGCAAAGAATGACTTTGGTCACTAGTTGTCATCTGACTACAGCCATTTAAGATCAAAGATAGCTATCTCAGCTGACAAGGACAAAATCAAATGTCTGTGAAAGCTTATTGAGAGTCTTTTTCCTCTGCCTTCCAAAAAGACAGCCCACATACAGCTTATCAAACAGAAACTGAAAGATAGAGTGCACAGGAAACAAAAGTGCCTCAGAAGCTACCTATAGCACCAAAAATAGCAAAACTGGCAAACACACACTAGAGCATTTCAAACATATTAACAATTACCTTTATTTATTTATTTATTTATTTTATTGTGAAGTGGGTTTTTTTGCAGAGCCACTGTTAAAAGCCAGCCTGCAACAAGTCCCAGTGAGTGAACCTGCTCCTTCAGGATGGACCCAGACCACAAAGCAGGGGGAAGAAAGAAGCATCACCACACTGGCAGGGGGAATCATGAAGGAGTTTGTACTTGCCAGACAAGGTTTTCTCTATGAAGCCATGATGGGAAGCTGCTCAAACACTATTTTTCTTGGAAGTTGATAGTTTGGGAATGTAAAAAAGACAAAAATGGGACCATAGGACGGGCGCTTAAGACAGGGATGTGATGCAAAAGATTGCTTCCCCAGCCCTGCAAAATTATTGTTAACTCAACAACACCCGGAAAGTCATTAGTTTGACTCACCAATGGGCAAGTAAATATCTTTTCTCTGACCACACAGACAGATACGGCCTTCCCGAGCATCTGAGTGATCCCATGCCAAGGCCTGTGCTGGTTCTCAGAAAGAACATGTTGGAAAGGTATCTACCTCCCTCTCCTTGGAGCTGCCTGTTCTTTGCTATGCCTGTAAACAGTGGGTGCCAAAACCCTACCCCAGCCTGGGATTCTCACCATTTTCTACTTTGCTTTTTTTCCTGGCATTGTCTGGGGACAAGAACCTCAGATTTTAGTAAAGCGTTGTTAAAATATTAAAGAAAAATGCTACATTCATTTTGAAACTCTGAAAAAATCTTAAGACTTTCTAGCTCGCTCTCTTCCCATTACACCCTATAACACACACACATTGAAGAGGTAAAATTATATGATGAGCACACCCATAAAATATATTAGTGGGTCAGACTAGCCAGTGTTACATGATCATGTGAAAGATCCTGTTATCAAAACAAATGGACATTATTCACAAGGGAGTATTATTAAGGTGACAACAAGCCACCTGAACTCTGAATTCCCACTTTTTTTACTTATATCTGAATTTAACCTCGTAGGAGTGTGATTTAGTGCATTAAACAGAATGGCCTCTTGGAAAAAATACCCTCCAGCACACTTGTTCCATCCCTATTCGCAGCACATCCAGAGTGCACACACTTTTTCACCCACAACCCAGTATGGGTAAAGATAAAAGATCAGAGATGCTTTTGAAAGCTTTAGAATTGGTTTCTACTTTGAACAGGGTACTTATCAGGGCTATGATACAATTCAGAGGCAGTTTTCTGGTGAAGCTAAAATGACCACTCTCCTGGACTGTGAAACTATGTTACTTGAAGGGCTGCATTAGTCACCAAAGTGTTTTTCTCTTAAATGTGCAAGTTTTTGACCTTGGAGGTCAGCAATAGGCTGTGCATCTGTTGTTGGTTGGTTTTCCCAAAGACTCACATCTAAGTGCTTGGGCTCATGTTTCCCTGATTGCATTTCCTTTCTACAACAATTTGCTGTGGCCCCATTCAAGAAGTGGTTCATCCAGCCTGGAAGTGCTTTTTGAGGCACTCAGGACAGAGTCTGCTCCATTATTTCTAGCTGAGAAAGACTTGCCAAGCAGAGCAATCACAGATCTTCACATCCCAGTAAAACCAACCAAAGGGATCCATTCAGAGCAGGGGAGGGGAAAAAAAGAACAATAATAATATACAACTAAATCAGAGTCATCCCACAACAGAGTCCAGTCAGCGTGTGCCAGGCCACAAGGGAGGTTTTATTTGCACTCAAACACAGGCAGGGAGCTCCTAGCATATGAACAACAGTATAAGGGAATGACAGCAATTACTACCAAAATCAACAAAAACTGCAAGAAAGAAATAAAGACTTTTTTTTTCTTAAATAATTCAAACAAATGGAGTAAAACTACAAAGAAAAAATTCTTCTTTAAGAATCTCTCTCCTTGCAAAAGACAAATATATCTAAGCAGGAAGCAAGCAGTGTGACACATCAATTTTATTGATGGTAAGCGTTCTTGTTTCCAGTAACTATTTTGATCTCAAATGTGTGTTTCAGATGGCTTAAAAAGAAGAAAGGAAAAGAAAAAAAACAAAATACAAAGCCCACTTCAGCCAAATGCAGAGAGGCAATCTTTCTTTTTCTTGCTTTTTCTTCCACGTTACTTGAATTGCTCTTTTTTTTGTGTGCATATTTTAAAGCAAATACCTTCAAAAACCTGTTTGCATTCACCCAAGTTGTGAAATACAAGAAAGGCAAAACACTGAATATCCTATATATATCTTCTGCGTAAGACCTAATGCTTTTCAGTGCACATCTCTGTGCAAACTTATACTATCAGGCTATGATGGAGAAACTCAGTTTCTGTTTACTCCACCAGCTGAGTATGTCATTAGTAATCAAGACAGTGCCTGAAAGTACTCAGGATTTTGTCATGTTAAAAACAGTCTCTCAAGGAACAGAAAGGAGTCACCCAGATTACCATGGAGATGATAGATACAACATACGGATTAATATTTCAAATCAAAACCTGAGATTTCAAAGTTTCTTTTTCTTAAAAAGAAAAAAAATCAGAATAAAGTCCAGCTGCATTTGATTTCCTGCTGTCATATGCTTAAATATTGCCAGTGAAAATGTCACTCAGGAACAGCGTCAAACACACATGCTACCCCTGTGTGCATGTTTGAGCATAAAACAAATTTATACAGACTTTTCAAAGAAGTCACGAAAAATAACTCGCTCTGGCTTTATGAGAAATTACATATCTGGGGAAAAAAAAAAGTCCCTGATATGATATATATCACCTTGTGGCAATACTTTGCCAAGTGGACAAGCCTTTTCACAGTAGCGTAAGTAGAGCCTGTTATTTAAAGTCCAAGCATTTCAGGCTCGAAATCCGAGGAAAATATATTTAATCCTTAAAGCTACTCTTCTACATTTCATGATACAATTGTAGAAGCTGTAAATTCATTTCGTAGCAGGGTTGTATAAATTTGATAATGTTCCTTACTCACTAGGTGGCACTACCAGTCCGTCAGTGCGATACTCATGACTGACCCTCATCCACATTTTCTCCTATAGTCGTTGCAGACGTCTGTCTGAAAAGCAATGGTACGTTTTTAAGCCTTCTTTAAGAGCTCTTCTGGGTTTTAACTTGAAATGTTTTGTCATCTTGAGCAGGAGAACAATTTTTCAACAAGGCAGTAGAAATTAAAGCCACAAAATGCAGCACATACATATATCACTTTATATTTATAATGCTCTGAATGGTGATACAACCACATAAAATGAAAGATCCAGCATGGAGTGGGAGAAACAACTAATGTGTGTCTGAAGCTGGACTTAAAGTGTTTATGCTTTACACAAGTTTCCTGTGAAGAAATTACTGAAGAAGGAAAAAAAAAAATTAAAATCGGAGGCAGCAGAAAATCTTACCCATTTCTAAATGTTCAGTTATGGAGCCTGAGCTGTAATAACAACACACGACACTTTGTTTGTTTGTATCCATTTGGTTATCCATTTCTAAAACTTAAAGCAATAGCCCATGTAGTAGAGGTTTGCTGATCTTTATTGAGAAAACAATGTGGAAACAAGGGGAGCTGAAGTTAGAGCCTGACTTTTCTTAACCTGAAGAGCTAATAACATGCGACGCAATGTCCAGTGCTTTCCACTGAGGACCATACACTAACAGGGAGGGCAGATGTGCCAGCCCAGTGGTTTCTCACTAAAGCATGCAGCAAGACTGATGGTGCAGTAAAACACCCTGAAACCCAGTCTGAACTTTAATGTAGGTTTGGTCAGTAAGTCAATGATTCGCAAGGCTGATATTAGAAAGAGAAAGGTGGAAAGGAAAAGCTGATTTTCTTTGATGGCAAAGGAGAGCAGCAGCCCCTGCGGTATGCCTGTGCTGTTTCTCCAGCAAGCTTGGTCGATTACTTTTCCTGGAGACCACTGCGGCTTGTCCATAAGGCTGTGGAAATGGCAGGTGCAGCCAGGAGCTGGCATGCTCTGTCCCCAGCACCAGTCCATAGAGAGGGAAAAGGCAAAGGAAAGCCAAAATAAGAAACAGCTGTGGCACTGCTCAGTACAAGTGAAGACCCAGTGGTTGCCCATGAACCACTCCCCATGGGAGTCTTCTCGTTGATGTAAATGTCACAGACAGGTTCTGCTATAGAGCTGCTTTCCACTTTGACAGGAGAAATGGCCTGTATGCACAAGGAACAGTTTTTAAGTGGTCTGTGGTCTAGCTGCAAAATAGAGCTAATGCTGGAGGCTGCTCTAGGTGAGACCTGAAGAGGAGAGGCCAGAGTGCCAGGGCAGGTCTGACAGGTACCCAGCACCTAGGGAGGAGGTGCACGAGCTCTTGCAAGGGCTTATGAAGGCCATGATTCATGTCTAGTTAATTGGTGCGTCACAGAAAAGAAAGGTCCATTCACACATGTGTCCCAGACTTCCCATGGGACAAACTCCAGCCTTGCCGAGAGAGTAAATCATGCACCGGGTTTCCAAATGACCAAGAAGCCTTTAGGATTATGTTTTCAAAGGCACTTACCAGTTTGGCTGCTTCTGAAAATCTGGATCTCAGGTGATGAAATAGGAGATGGGATAAATCTGACTCTTAGAAAGTGTCAGAATCATAAATGGGAGATTAATCCCTTCTATATTAAACATATTTCCAGTGTTTCCATGTGGGGCTTTTTTTTTTTTAATCATGCATTAATATTCATGGGAATGGGTGAGTAATTCCTGAGGTCCTTTAAAAGTATTTATTTGTATGTTTTTCTTCTTCCAGTTTGTCACTTGCTCACATATCAGAAGTTTAGAAAAAGGCACAGAGCACCACTGTGCTCACAACCAGATGCCTGAATAGTCCCTCTGCAGCTGTAACTCAGCAGGAAAGCTAAGCTGCTTGGATGTGTTAATTAGTTGGCAGCTCTCCTCAAATTTTCAACCATAATGCTTAGTGCTATAGGTCTGTCTCCAGGCATACATTTTCATTTTGCTGTTTCACCAAGCAAATCCTGTAAAAGGAAGAACAAGCTCTGAGTTTAGTAGGAGTTAATACATTACTTTACAAGTGCTTCATGGTTGAAAGTCTAAAGTCTTCCTTTCAGTGATGTAACTGAGACAGCTGCAAAATGCTAGTAATGACCTCTGCTAAATGAGTCAGTCAGTTCAGTTCAACTCCCAGCAGATAAATAATGGCAGATATATCTACCCTTCAGCTATTTGACACAGCCTTGGGAAGGAAACAGTGTATGTGAGCCTCATCCTGCTGTAGGTACTGCTGGTTGTGTGCAGCTAAGTAAGAAATCATGAGGTTAACGCTGCAACTGCAGCCCTGCAGCCACAGAGTGGATGTCCCTGTCACACAAATCACCCAAGAGCATTAACAGCCTCCAACGTGGCATCAGTTCATTAAACACTGAACCTGGGCAACCTTTTGCTCTGTTTTGTGCTGTGTCAGTCGCTCATTGCACTGCCTCAGCCAAATGCATGATCACCTAAAACTGTAAGATGGGGATTTTTTTTTTTAAGTATTATTATTTTTTAATTCAAAGTAGTATCTGCAATGAACAGTTAGCTCAACTGGTTCTTTTTCAAAGCAAGATTTTCAAAGTGCTTATTTTGTACATTTACTAAGTTAATTTAAACACATTTTAAAGTATCATGCTCAATCTCCTTAACACTGAGGATACTTTCAGACAGCGCATTCCCTAGCACCTTCCACTTATGTGCACCACAGGAGGCTATCTCAGTTTTCAGAAACAAGGTTAGACAAAACCAGCATCACCTCTGAGCACTGGAAGGGTCCAGCTTGGGAGTTTTCTTTTTTTCTGTTCCATCAATAAGCAGTAAGCAATTAACACCGTCAGTATTACTTCTACCTCTGTTTTCTGGACTCCATTAACAAAGCACACACTGAAAAAGTTTCTTTCATGAGCAGGTTTTCTTCTGCAGCTTTTCATTACTGCAGGGTAACATTGTAAGAGAACTTCAGTCAGCTGTTTGTAGTAGATACAAGCTCAGTTCACTTGAGATGACGTAACCTATGGTCATGTATAATTATTTGTACTGGTGCAAGAAAATGCACGAGGTAAAAATAAAATGCACTAACATATTCAGGGGGGCAGTTAAGGTCAATGGCATTTACCTGGCTTTGTTTGGACAATACAGCATTTAGCCACTTCTCATATACTTTGTGTAAGTGGGCTTATCCTTAGTGTGGATGTACGTCCATACAACTTCCATACAGTCTGTCTGCCCTCACCCTACAGTTGAAAAATGATCATGGAATCAACTTCAGTCTTCATAAATAATTTTGCATTATGGTACAGCAAAAGTGCCATTGCAGGTAGCATTTGAATGGCAGAAAACAGCTGACAGTAAGTATGGCCCTTTGAAAGACAACAGGTTGAGATGACTGATTTATATTTTTATGCAAACTGCAAAGAGCCAAACATGTTGCTTATCTCTGTTAATAGCATCCCAGGGGAGAGACCAGTCAGAGCAAAAACCAGTAGCAAAGAAACAGCACAAATGTAATTCAGCAACTGGGGAGAAGACTGGCCACTGTCGCCCATACATGTGGCCAAGGCAAAGGCACCCAGCAAGGCAGAGGACCTGCAGCAGGGCTCTCCACCCACAGTGGTCCCAGCTAGACAGTTTTGAAAAATAATTCCTTAAAATTATAAGGAATATAGTTTGTTTATAAAATACTGTGTCATAAAGTCTGTAGCTCCACTTTCTTCAGACTGACTTATGCCAACTGTTAAATATATGTCTTTAAAAACAGTATCTGCAGTAGAAAAGTAAATGTGGCATTGCTTGCTCCACTGGAAGAATATTAGACTACCTGATCAGTGAAGTAATTCAGTTCTGATACTGTGGTTTCTGCTTTTTAAGGAAGTCACCTTTGGTTTGGAGCTGAATAGGACTGCAAGTATTTACCCATACAATCATACATTGACTATTGAAATACTATCACAGTGCTTAAAACAGTATTTGCCAGCTTCATTTCCAGGCATCAAATTGGGGAATTAAAAAGAAAGTCTGAAAACAAAGTAGTATTGATAAACATCCACATTGCTCACCATTGCTTTTTTCCAAGAGATAGTTTAAAGAGAACAAACAAAGTATTTGCCCTTTCTTATCCCCACAGAAATATTTGAGGCACTACAATTCTTTTTCCATTTTGAAGGCAGCAAGACAGCTCTAACTGCTTGCACTTCCCACACTTATAATTGCTTAATCCCTTTAAATTGTTTACTATGTGTGTCCCCCTGTATTCTAGTGCTTAGAAGGGGCCACAGAACTGGCTAAAGGGGATGAAAGTCCTCACTGTGATCACAGTGGCTTCCCTGCCTGATACCCCTCTCCCCAGGGTATCACAGACTCGTCACGGTGGGGGAACTCAGTCTTTGACCAGCCATGCAGGTAGCTAGCACATAGCCAGGAAAGCAGACATTAATACTTACTGTCACCTTAAATCTGTTTAAAAAAAATATATATCCCACATTGCAATTAATCCCATTCAGCTCTGTTTCCAAGGCCTTTCCAGAAGGTGGCAATCTTGTTTCATATTTGTGCCGTTTCCAGAGACTGCTGCAGCTGTACTGTGACCTATGTGCCTGTAGAATAAAGGAAAAACGACTCGACTTTAAACTGGCAGCTACAGGCTTATTATAGGCACAAATTCAAAAGAAAAGGAAAAAAAACCTCATCTCTAGAGATAAAGATATTATAAAGTTGAGCATTTTCACTGAAAACAATATAATTTAAAAAAGTTTTTCTGGGGAAGTAGAATCATTTTGCAACTGTCCTTTTATTTATAATTACATTTAGGACTGAGAAACTAATCATAGGCCTATTTTTCTAGGCAGGACTTTTTAAGTGGAAGTACGTGCAATGGAAAGCTTTTGTTTCTTTACTGGAGGTGTGATTTGCCTACCTCACAAAATGAGCACCAAGGAGGTCTGTATGGGAAAGGCAGTGTAAATTTTGCTTCCTGGAAGAACCTGGAGTAATACAAAAGTAATAGGTGTCTGGACACACGAAAAAATTATTTGAATAGGTTTTTGAAAAAAATTAACACACTACCAACAATTCAGCCTGGTTTGCAGAGAAAACGAGAATAATATCCCACAAATAAAGGGGAAGGCCTAATCCCACTTGCAACACCTTACTTAGTGAAGGGAATGGGAGACTGACCACAGCAAAGTCTGCAATCCCTACTGAACTAGAGAAAACACGATTCCAGAATGATTTTTTACTCCTCAGGTCTACTCTTCTCCCACAGCCTTTTGTGCGTTTTGGGGTAGTTTGGCCATTCCGCGTTGCCAAGGTCCTGGATGCAGACAGAGACACACTGAGACACAAAAGTGTGTCACAGAAAAGAGTTTTACTAGGAACTTTTACAGACATCACAGCCGCAGGCCTGGTCATAACTTTTGCCAGTGTGTGCGCTCTCTGGAGGGATTACTGTAACACACGTAGTACTTCACATAGTTTGGTATTTTCACCCCAGAAATGTTCTCCAGACTGAGGACCTCTTGAAAAAACCTTTTGCAGGCTATGTGTAAAACCCAGAGATCGGTCTCTACAGAGGTCTAATCAGGTAGTAACATTTCCAACATTAAAGATTTCAAACATTTAATGTTAAAGGAAGAGTTCATCCACAAACCGCACCAGAAGGTGAGGTTTCTCAGGAGTGTCCCATAATGTTCCCAGTGTCAGGATTTCCCATCGCTGTACCTGAGACATGTGCTGAGTCAGGCTTTTGGGGCTCTAATGTACTTCTGCACCTACAAAGGCAGCAGCTGAAGTGATATGTTTTCTCCAAGACTCAGCTGTGCCTTGCAGCAGATGTAAGTTTTCATGTAAATTTTTTCAAAGATTCTCCCTCATGCTTTGAGTAGCCATATTTTAAAGGAAATAAGAGCACACAAAACTAAAATAAAAGTATTTCTGGTTCTTTGAGACATCATGCATTCAAGCCATGCTGTGGCTGCTGAACTACAGAGGTCCTCATCCCTTGGCTCTGAAAATACTGGATTAATTGTTGATACGCAGAGGACATGTTTGTGCTACTGTCTGTAAGAGCATCAGTCTCTCCATCGTCTGCAAGTGGCTGTTGTTCTGGGCATCGGTACAACACAGTAACTGTAAAGGACAGAAAGCAAGAATTAGACGGATAAATTATATGTTCCAAAGTACAACAATCATTATGTTGTGCAGACATTTGCAGTTAGCTTAATGAAGTGAGAGTGAAGGCCCCAAGACCAAAGCGTGTGGAAACCTTCAGTCTGCAGACATGTAATAGCAGCAACCACCCAACTCAATGCAAGGCCAAAATAAATCACTAAGATAAGAGAAGATTTCTCCAGGAGGCCGAAAAACACTGGAACATCTGGAAAGAAAAAAAAAAAAAAGAAAAAAAAAGATTTAGTTGAATGTGTGTTTTGGATCTTTGTAGGAAAAATATCTGCAAGAGACTGTCCTGTCTTTATGCACTGAACATTGAGACCCAGGACATTTCCTGGGGATTAATAACTACCTAGAAGAGTTAATGGCCCAGAGAAAAGCTGAGGGTCATTAAAGCCAGTCAGTCATCAGCTCATCAGGAAATGCCCTCTGCTGAAGTTTGTTACGGTTGCTTGCTAGCACCCCTCCTTCTTGGCAAATAGAAGGAAAGAAAAAAGTAGCAGCATACTTCTTGCTGCATAGCTGGAAAGCCCTGCAGGCATGTCTCTGCGAGGGGAAATGTTGGGGGGGGGGCACCACCATCATGCTAAGCTTTCCAAAAAAGACAATGAAAAGTCTCCTCTTGAAGATAGATTACATCACACAGACACTTTAAGAAAATAGCACTTTCTAAAAGCATTTGTCTAACAGCATACCAATGAGGTATCAAGAGGAGAATGTCACTAATGCATGACAGAAGCTGCCTCTCTCCTGGCTGTTAGAAGAGCGTTGTGGGCTACAGGGAAGGGATGGAGAAAAATTTCTGCCAGTTTTCTGTGTCCCCAAAAGTGAACAAAGCACAACTTAAATTATAGAGGAGTTGGAAACTGACCACAAAAACATTTCTAAACCTGAGAATGGTTTCTCCCTCCCTTACTTTTGCTCAGTGAGCTGCTGCCACCTTCCCACTTCAAAGCGTTCCCTGCACTGAGCTGTGCTGCTCATCAGCCCACGTGTGGGGGATCAAAGGGACACCTCGAAGCCCGGGTCAGCCCTGGCAGCTCTGTCTTACCCCAGGATTACAGCACACGTGCGAAACAGAGACCTGCCGGGGTGCAGTGGGCACACCACGGGCTGGGGCACCACCAGCAATGCAGCCAACCCCCAGCAGAGCCTGGTAAAAAACAGTGAGAAGGAAAAGTAAAAGCATGATCCAGAATGTATGGTGACACCGTACATTTCTTGCAAAGTTTTGTGTAACCGTCACTTTCTTCTCAGTTCCCTTAAATCTGGCGTGTGGAGATGCACAAGACGAAAGGTGGTGTTATATTCTGAAAGAGATTGAATACATTAAGTTAGGCAGCCAGGCAAATCTTTGCAAAATCAAGTATTTAATCTATAAAATGAGGTATGTATGATTATTAAGGCATTTTACTAGGTTGCAGTTTGGGATACATACAGTATCTGCACATTTCAAACATGAAAAGTAGTACTGTTATATCAAATTTCACTGCCCTTAGATTAGGTATAGCTGCACCTGGTAAGTCTCGGGCATCTTTCAGTAGATGCTAGATATCCATTAGTTTAAGTATTACTTAAGACAATCTTTACATAAAATATTAACCTTATTAACAAATGCACTTAAATTTATTAATAGCACTTCTAGCTGAACAAGGACAAAACAGGTTTCTGCCTTAAGGCACCCAAATATTATCATTTAATTGAACACTCTGATTTGGCATTGAACACTGGGAGAAACGTGCTTATCTGAACCTTTCATTTGTCTGAGTTTGCCGTTAACAAGGGCAACTACGAGACAGGCAACAGCTACAGTCAAGTATTGCCTATGTTAGTTACATGGCACAATACTGTTGCAGGAGCTGGCAGCCAAAAGCCAAGTCATCATTGCTCTGGAAAAGATGCTCATTCAGGGAAACCTGTGTCTGTGTTTAAGCTAAGGTAGTCAGCCATAAAAACTTGAGGCAGCAAAGTTTCCTTTAACAAGTAGATTTGGTAGTGAAGCATGTCTAATCTAAAAAATGCATTTTTACAAAACCTTAACAGCAAGAGGGAGGGGGGCATGTTTAACAAAGATAGCTTGAACAAACAGCAGTTATCAACCATCAAAAAACCTTAAACACCAAATTTAATTCTCTGCCATGCAGAAAGATCCAAGTGGGCATAGACAGTCAGGGCAGTGAGATAGTGTGGGCACTACATGACTGGTGTCCTCCATACTGTCTTTAAGGCAGATAACAGGGCAAGAGCAACCAGGGACTGCCCAGGCCATCTCCTTCAGCAGCAGAGGCTTCAGATAAGTTTCAGAGAATCATAGAATCATTTAGGTTGGAAAAGACCTTTAAGATCAAGTCCAACCATTAACCTAACACCACCAAGACCACCACTAAACCATGGTCCTAAGCACTACATCTACACGTTTTAAACACCTCCAGGGACAGTGACTCCACTGCTCCCCTGGGCAGTCTGTTCCAATGCTTGATAACCCCTTTAGTAGAGAAATTTTTCCTACTATCCAATCTAAACCTCCCCTGGCAAAACTTGAGGTCATTTCTTCTTGTCCTGTCACTTGGGAGAAGAGACCGACACCCACCTCGCTACAACCTCCTTTCAGGTAGTTGTAGAGAGCAATAAGGTCCCCCCTCAGCCTCCTTTTCTCCGGGCTAAACAACCCCAGTTCCCTCAGCCGCTCCTCACAGGACTTGTTCTCTAGACCTTTCATTGCTCTTCTTTTGCACCATGGAAAAAGGTCTACCACATTCTTCCCCCATCATGCTGGGGTGGGCAGTGTTGCCGTGTATGAGCAATTTAAGAAACACAGGGCAGGAGTTGTTCATTTCAGATAGAAAAGTTCATACAGACGCTGCAGTATCTATATGGTAGGGACCTTCTGGAACAAAGAGGCAATTCTTTTAGAAGTCTCATTTTATTGATTTATTTGTGTAAATTATTCAAACCTGATAAAATAAATCTTTGTGTTTTCTTCTGTGCAGAATTTTGCTGCACTTTCATCTGGGAAACCTTCTTGCTTCTCTTGACTGAATATATGGGTCCTCTCAAGGGCAGCTTTCCACCAAAATTCTCTTCCTCCCCATCCCTTGCAGGAAAAGGGTGCACCACTGCTGCTTACAGACTTTGTTTGGATGTTACTCTTCATGACTTTTCAATATGTGCTGGGGCTGAAATACCCAAGATAGCAACTTTTACTGTAGGAAAGGGAGAAGACTTATTTTTAAGTGGTCCTACTTTTGAGCCAAGTGCCTTAATATCTGCTTTTTTATTACAGAATTTCTCTGCACTTAGAAAAATAAAAGTTCACCAGGCCACAGAAGAATCTTGGGAAGCTCAATCCAGCCTGCTCTCACCAGGTCTAATTAGGCAAATGTATTTCCCTAGTGTTTACTCCCCTTCCAAGCATCACTTTTATTTTCTCTATCCCAAGTGTGACAACCTTAGGCAGCAGCATCCTTTCTCAGAGAGAATGGAAGAGAAATTCAGCAGCCTCCACAGACTAACTTGCACATGCTGGAGTTTTACCTGACATTTCTGTCATCAGCAATAGGCACACAAGTAAAATTATTTACCATATCAGCCCTGTGATACCTTTTTGAAAGGGCTGGGTTCAATGTAAGGGTTAAAATAAACATGGAAAAGTGAGGCAAGGGAGAGCAAAGACTGCCAGCAAGTCAGAAATGTCTTCCAACATTTTATACAAATCTTTCAACTTCTGAGTTTATCTCTAAATCTGTCAAAATAGGGCACTACCATACACACATTTTTTACTCAAAGTAGTGGCAATCAGCATGAAATGTTAGTAAATACAGGTAAACAAACACGAAAACAGTCAACCTAACAATTCTATTATGGCAAACCTGCAAGACTGGGAGAGAGGAAAAAGAATACATGGAAATGCAAAACAGAGAAGCTTCCAATTTCACTGGCATAATATTGCCAAATATCAGGGGCCATATGAAGACCAAATGTCAGCAAAATGAACCTTTACCACTCGGTAGATGGATCTCATGCATGGCACCAGGGTGATTAGGAGGGCGCTGCCGTGAGCAGATCCAGGTCTCCTACAGCTGCAGCAGCAGCCTCCAGACCCCACTTGCGCACCAGGCTCTTTGCTCCACGTTTGCTTGAAGAAACATTTGCTGTACACAGAAAGTAGGCCTAAAAGGAGTATAAAGTAGTACAACTGGGACAGTTTCTTCTAAAAAAAAAAAAAAGGCTACTGCAAACCAAAATGAGTATGTGTAGGTTTTTTTTAAATATCATACGCCAAAAACTGACATAGGACTTTTCAAACTTTGTTATGGGATCTCTCTGCAGTTTAATTTTTCCTGTTACAATGTTACAATTACTGCCTCTACAGGTTCTGGGGACTAAAAAGACAATGTACTTTGAAAACAGCAACAGCAGGAAAGAGAAAATGATAATAGTCTAAGTTAAAAATATGGTCTTTGTGGCAGCATTCTGGAGAGCTAAGATTACACTTGCCACAGCCAGGGGAAAAAGCAAGCTACAACAGCCTATATGATGATAGGCTTGACACACGTTAAGTTTCAAGCTTCAAGCTTGAAAGTAACTGGCTGTGACAAGAGGGCCTTTTCTAAAAATTCCTCTTTAGCCGTCATGTGCAAGCAGAGGCTTCCCAAAAATCAAAACCTGAAGACTGAAAGATTGTTTCATCTCAAATATCCATCCTACATCCATGAAATACAGGCAGAATGAGGGTAACATTTTAATACATGTCAGTTCCTTTTCCCACCAGGAGCTTTTAGATACATGGAGACAAGAAACTGATAGAGAAGGGCAACAGAGAACAACCTGCTGAAACTAAGTATGATATTGGGCCATCCTTAATACAAACAAGGCAACTGTTTTGGGTTGGGGAAAATAAGAAAGAGTTTCTAGAGCTTCCTTACACAGTCTGTGCAAGCAGGCAGGTCTGACAGCTCAGCCGCAGCTCACAGCTTCCATCCAGGTCTGTGCCATTTCCACCTACAAGATAGTGTGTCTGATGCCTGCTCTGCCAACACCAACTGCAACCACAGACTGTGCTGAGCAAAACTGCTTCTAAATTAAATGTTTTCCAAAATTTTCCTGTTAAGCCACCAAAAAAACCCCACCAAACCACATTTCTCATGCAGCTCCTCAGTTTAGGACCCATTTTCAGAAATATGTTTTCAATCTAACATATTATTCAAAAGACAACTGTCAACATATTCACTCACTAGAACAACTTATGGACAGGAAAAGGAGCCATACCATTTAACACATGGAATATACCACTATATAGGGCTTTTCTCAAATTAAAATGGCAAAACTTGGTAACAGCAGTCATATTCTTGCGACAAAGATAGCAAACGAGTAATTGTGACGATGAGTTTTGTAAGACAATGAGCTTATCAGGATGGAAGTATCCTGAGCTAACAGGTTTCAGTAGTAGTCAGAGCGGGTAACTTAGATTAGCTTCTGTAGATGAAATTAACAGCCTATTTAATAATATGCACCACCGCATACAAACGCTGTAATTTTTAGAAATTCACTGAGCTGACAGAAGACAAGAAACATTTGTTCAGGGAGAACATGGCTGGGCAATTTTCTTCTTTCTTGACCTGGAATGCTGAGATGCTTTAAAAAGGGAAGCTCTGGAGATAATGCTGGCTTCTGTATCTTGCAAATTCCTCATCTTTCAGTCTGTTTGTTAATTTTTCCAGACAGCCATTCATCTTGTTTTTGAAGGTGGCTGTTCTAGAGAGGAAGGATTAAGCTATCATAGCCTGAGGTCCAAGAAATTAAATCTGCTACTTCTCTGAACGTCACTTTGGGACTGCCTTAAACTTTTCTGGGGCATGGAGGTGGATGTTGATTTCTCCAGCCCTGCTGCTTTTTGTGTGCTTGCACATGGGAGGGAAGGAGAATGCAGCCCTTACATGAGACACACTCACAGTACAACTGCCAGGCAGCCTACCCTTCTGGAAATACCATTAGGAACTTTTCTGTTCAAAACAACAAACTTAAATCACCATTAGCACTGTAATTATTGCAAAGCTGCTGAATGGGCCGCTCTGTTACCTAAAGTCCGTTTTAATCCCAAAACAACATAGTTAGGATGGGAAAGACTTTTTAAAGGTATTTGAAATATGCATACTCCATTTCAGGTTCAGGGAATCAAATTACCAGCCTGTAAGTGAGATAAGGCAGGGAGGGAGCAGAGAGACCCGGGGCGGCTGTGGGACTTGGGTAATTTGTTCAGCTCAGCCCTCGGGCCGAGCAAAGCCCCCGGTAACACCAGCTGGAACATGTGCACTGCAGCCCCGGACAGCTGGGAAGAGAAAAGGCCAGTCACAAATTAAATTAAGAGGTGTAATATGGTGTGAGAAGAAAAACAAATTGAGATTGTGAAAACAGGTGCCAACTGACATTTACTCAATACTCAGTCACACTTTCCTTTCTCTCTACGTGATTAGCAGCTAAACTGAATTAGGATGGATTTCATGCTTCTGTGACCTTCTAGAACCCCCCTACAGAAAAAGAAAAACACCTGTAGCTGGAAGGTTTTTTCCAAGAGGGTAAAAGTGCCCAACTACTGTGGAGCTGCACTGGCCAGTCTGATACACTAAGGCAAAAATGTGTATATGTTGGGTGACTGCAATCGGATTGTTTTGGTTTGTTTTTTTGTTTTTTTTTTTTTTTTTTTAATTAGTCCAGCAAGTAACACTAACCACAAAGCTTTAAAGAAGCACCAGGATGGCAGAATAATGGATTTAGTTATCTGCATCATTTGAGGCTGTTGTTAATAGCTGCTTTTCAGAGAATAAGCTGAAGCCCATGGGCACTATCCTGAGGTTCCTGGGAAGGACTAAAATAAAATGCAACAGGCCCAGTCATTCCCTGCAGAGCCTTGGGCTGTTTCCATGCCTCTGAAAGCAGGACTGTGATTTTGTATTGGCTCCATTCAGGCCTCCCCAAGAGAGAAGGATTAGCTGGGAGGGCGCAGGAGATCACACCGATACCACTACACCCGAATGTCATTCCCCCACTGGAGCTATAGCTGGTCACACCACATGGTGGGAAACAAAAATCTCTCCCACTGCCCGGGCAGCCTCTCCCGTGTGAGCATGGAGGCTCCTGCGGGCTCAGCACTGAGCCCGGCCCGCTCCCAGCTGGAGGGCTCCCCAGAGGTTTCTCAAGGCTTCTGCTGCTCAGTGCAGACTCTGCACAACCAGGTCCTACTCTGAGCTTCTCATCTAGCAGGGAAGCTACTGCAGATTTTCAGCAAATTGACCTGCAAAGACACCCGTCATTTCTCTTGATCTGATTCAGATGTCAAGGAGGTCCCTGACTCAAAAAACCTCTTCCAGTAGGATAACATTAGGTAGAAGATGTGCCAGCTCTAACTGCTAAACCCAGGACAACCTCCTGGTATACCCCCAGCCCCAGTAATTTCAGAAAAGTCTCCTTTGAAACAATAGCACCAGCAGGTCTGTTAAGTAGGGCCTGTGGCCACAGAGCAGCTTTCAAAGCAGACATTTCCCTTTTTCCCAAAAGCACGAAAATTATCAGAACAAAAGGTTTTGGTGGAGCTTACCACTGGCTATGTAAGGATATACCCATTCTGCATCATGTCTGGCTGAAGCAAATATTCAGCCCCATCCTGTGGGGCTCAGAAATACACCCACTCCTGCCCCTCTGAAACCTAACTGCAAAACACGAACCACCCCCAAGCAACCCCCAACATGCCATGATGCACAGATCCCAAGTGCTTCAGGAGGAAATACTTCAAGCTACACCTTCAGTTTATTTTTAAGCTCACTGACTTTTATGTGGTAACGTGAAGTTTTGGGACTCTCTTAAACACAGCAGCGTTGAATTAACATTTTTTTTCTCAAAACTCTCCCCAGCTGAACAGATGATGGCAAGCGCATACCATAAGACCACTTGATGAAAATTTCAGGGGCCTTAGAAATAGTTAACATTCTCTGGCCTTCAGTTTCATGATCATTATCATAATAAACTGGTTTTGCTTATTCCTTGCACACCTGCTGTGTGTCAGTTTTCCCCCACTGCAGCTCCATTACTGCGTGTACTGACATATACAATCACTTTCTTTATACCAAGCAGGTCTTAGGCACTATTGGCCCATCACACACTGATAAAAAACACAGCACATAAAACATTTTGTGAAGAGAGAGGAATGTAGACCAGGAACGTGGTTCAGGGCTAGATTAAATGAGAGCAGAAGCCTGGAACTTGCCGTCATGAAGTTTTGGATCAAAATTCATAACTATTTCTGAAGTACTTGTTTTCATCTCATATGACCAACTATTCTTATGAAATGTCAGCAGCAAATCAAGCCAAGAGACAAGCTCCTTGAATTTTGAAGCCACCAACTTTAACCAAAACACTCTGCAGGGAGCAGGAAGGATGGACGGAAGGACAGATGGGAGGGGTGTAGATCCAAGAACTCTACCGCTTCACTTCTTTTTAACCTCTACAATTCAAGGGGGG
>JANZLQ010000078.1:12170854-12185361 GCA_026212715.1 Elanus axillaris | reverse complement strand
GGGGGGGGGGTTAGTTTTGAAGTTTCAGCTCCTCTACCCACTTCTTCCTAACCGCACTCAGTAACTTCATTGCTTGACAACGAGTAAATTACCACATGTCATTCAACCCTCTACACGTACACTATGCAATCTCCTTCAAAATAAATTTGCTTTTAGAAGCATACTATCCTGGTTGTGCTTATAACAAACCAGTCTGAGGAATAGAAAATGGTTAAATACTAACTATATAATTGAAACAGAGAATGTATTAAATAGTGTTTTATCTGATTTAAATGTATTTGGAACTATTTAAAATTTTTTGTAAGTTTAGTTAGTTCAACAAAAAAAAGTCTCATTCATACATATTCTTACACTGAATAAACAATGGCTGCTGCAGCAAAACCTACTAAGCGTAAACAAGAAATGACTGTTTTACTTCAAACACAATTTAAAAAAAAAATGGATAGCAGGATTTTTTTTTGTAACTTGACCTGTTACGCTAAGCAAATATTGAAAATCTCAGGTAGTTATCCCTCCAAGCCTTTCTTCTTAGGTCTTATGAATTTAAATGACCTAAAAGATGCAGCAGGCTATTAGTATTAGGCAATTGAATTTATCTTTACACATGGAACTGTTAATAGTAAAGAGAAGATTCATTTAAATGAAATTATTCCAGGCCCACAAGAGACAGGCCCAGAAACAGAAGTCCTAAATGCGATTTCTTTCTCAGTTAACTTCAGAAACTGCCACCACATAGAACGCAAAAGCAAACACGGTCAAATCAGGCAGAAGGACAGTAACTCATGAATGCAGCATTTGCAATACTATTTTGTAATTGGCACCTGTTCACCAAGATTTCACTCTCTGTCCTTCCCTGCATTCATACTGAAAAAACATTTTTTTAACAGTTCAGGCATTTCCATGCTCTGAACATCCATAATTCCCACAAAACACAACTTTTTGCCCACATCTTCTTTACCGAAACAACCCACCTACCTTTAAGCTAGCCCAGTGCTGTTTGAGCAATGCATGGAGCCGGTGTACCACTCACTATAAAGATGTTTACATTATCCATATTTCAAAAGCAACTTCATGGAAAACATTCCAAGCAGCTGAAAACACTCCATGTCACTGAAAAAAACATGCAAATGTATGCTAGGTTTTTTTGCCACTTCTGATGTGAGGGATTATTACAAATATAAGAGTACTATGATTAAATTTTAAAAAAAATCAAGAAAACAATCAACAAAATTTTCTTCAAAACAGCTGTTATCATCATATTTTTTTAAATAAAAAAATCAAAAGCATAATTATCTCCCCATATTCAATTTTAAAATTGTAAAGTTCATCAAAAGATAAACAGAAAGATGTGTGTACTTAATACTATGCTTTGCAACACACACACACACACACATTTAGGTGTGTATATATAAGCTAATGTTATCAAAAAAGGTAATGGATGTATATTTTAGAATTCCTTGGTTTAGGTTTCCTTGGAAGAAGGAAAATGGGATTTGCTGATTGATAAAAAAATAATCAAAGTGTACATTACCTTTGGGAATTCCTAGTGGTGGTACTTCATCCTTTTTATTAAGACAAATATTTTCTAGCTGAGCTGACTGGCCAGTGGAGGTTTAACTAATTTTTTATGAGATCAACAAAAGCCGTTTGCAAAGACTATGCAGTTTATTTGGACAGTAATTCTCTCAATCTGTGATAAAACCTACAAACAATCGATGGGAAAGGAAACAAGCATTTCTCATAAAACAGTATTTCTTTGATGTGACATACTTAATACAAAATGTTTAACTCTCAGAACCATACAATATTAGAGATGCACAAAGAAATATAATAACCCAGTAAAGAAACTGGCCTTTACAACCTGCAAAGTTCAATTATTTAGTGTCTGATTTGTGTAAGCAGCCTGAACGCTTGAAGTGTTGGGGTGGAAAGGGAAGTTGGTGGGTTTCTTAAGTTTCCAAAATAATTCTGAGGTTGAGGGACATTTCTGACCCATCTCAATTTTAATTCTGCAGTGCTTTCTTTTCAGTTTATTCAAGTCTAGAGTTAATGGCAACAGTGAGAATACTGTACTTCATGTGCTGTTACTAAATGGGTGCAAAGTTTTACTGTTTATTTTCAGAAGAAATGGGTTAATGGACACATTATGAGAGCACATCTCTTTCAGTTCAGTAAACAGTCACTTGACTTGGCATAAAATGAATCATCAGTACAATAGTGTTCAGTTAAAATAATTTTAAAAAGTAAAAGGTAGCTTCTTATGGATTCTTATTAATCCTAGTCCACAATACTAAGTGTTAAGGTGGCCACAAAAGTGGACAATTGTATTATATGCATTGATAAAAATCAGGTGAAGGATTTGTTTTCAACCCAGACAGCTGAAGCTGTCACTGTCATTTTACTGAGATATGAATTAGCAATTGTATTGGGTCTGGCTGAGATGGAATTCTCCCCATAGCAGCCCTCATAGTGCTGTGCTCTGCACTGATAGCTAGAAAGGTGTTGATAACACACCAGTGTTTTGGCTACTGCTGAGCAGTGCTGTGCTGGCACCGCATCAAGGCTGTGTCCCCAACATTCCCCCCCTCACCAGCAGCCTTGGGCTGGGCAAGATCTTGGGAGGGGACATAGCCAGGACAGCTGACCCAAGCTGACCAAAGGGATATTCCATACCATGTGACGCCAGTTCAGCTATAAAAGCTAAGCAGAGGAAGGAGGAAGAGGGGGTACTCATTATTTACATTTGTCTTCTGGAGCAACCACTAAGTACTGAAGCCCTGCTTCCCGGGAAGTGGCCTGACATCGCCTGCTGATGGGAAGGAGAGAATAAAATCCTTGCTTTTCCTTTGCTTTTGCTTTATTAAACTGTCCTTATCTTGACCCATGATCCTTTTGTTGTATTTTCTCTCCCCTGTCTAGCTGAGGAGGGGAGTGATAGAGTGGCTTTGGTGGGCACATGGCATCCAGCCAGGGTTGACCCACCACAGTAATCCAGTTTTCTTAACTATGGATTTAGATGATCTTGCATATAGAATATAACCCAATCACATTTTCATATGTCATTCAGAGTGAAGGGTTTAACTACTGTCTTCTCTCTTTGCATAAAAGACATCACCAGAATGGACAGAGAATGCAGAAGTTTCTCCCATCTCAGTAAGACAAAACGTTTTCCTGTCCAGCATCCGCCTGCACTCTAGTTCATACATGCTAGTGACAGTCTGTTACGAAAACCTGCTGTGATTACTACGCAATCAATTCTAGTGTTTAAGTCATAGTACAGTTTTTGTCACAATAAAAATCTTGTCATATAAAGTAACATAATACTAAAAATTGAACTTAAGAAATCAAATGACTGCCCAAGTAATGCTGTTTATTTACTCTTACTTCAATAAATTACTGCTTTATTTGGAAAAAAACCCTGCTCTAATATACCTCTATACCACCATCCATGAATTTTATTCCTGTCCCCAATACTGTCAAGCCAAGAGAGCCCACCAACACACACAGCTGTCTACTGAATATTACTACATGTCTTAACAGCACAAGAAGACACACCCTCTAGAGACCACAATATTCTTGGTAATATCAGTACTATTGACAAAAAAACCCCATTCTATAGCAAGTAAAATAGCACCAGTATTTCTATGTGGAATTGCTCAGGTACTTCAGCAAGTTCTTTCACCGGTGACAGCCTGTATCTTGGTTCTAAAGAACCCTCATCCATAACACACTTTTGCAGGCTGTATCTATCTTATTAGCAGAAGGTTAGGTTCGAACACATTCAAAGACATTTAGCACAACTGTTAACCATGAGCCTCAGCACCACTCAATCTACATGTAAGAAAAATACCTTTGTTTTCTTTTAATATATAATACACAAGACAACCTTGGGCCCATGTTCCCTTTACATGGCACTGCACAAACTGAGCAAAACTGCATTCCCAATCACATGACATTCCAATTTCACTTTTGCACTGACACAATTACCCAAGACAGCAGAATACTGAATGAAGCTCCTATCCTTTTCTCCCCAAAATACCTCGTGTTTTTACATTAGGTATAAAGCAAGCCTTGTTTGTTTGCCAAAATGTTAAGGATTACTGGAAAGCCAGTGATTTAAATCAACATAGATAATACAAAATTGAGCAGGTAAGATGTGAAACCAATTTTTTTTATACAGACTACATAGGAATGTTTTGTATGAAGTCCTTGAAAACAAGAAGGAAAAGGACTATGATTGTCAAATTCTAACTTCACCTTCAAACTGAAAAATAAGAAACCTGGAGCTTGCTAACATGAGAGGACTTCTGCGAAGAGTTTTACACCTAGCCTAGTGGTGGCTGGCTATTTTAAGAAAGAACAAAAAAAGTAAAACTTTTTAAATTCTGGCTATTCTGTGCATGGAATAACCAGGTAACACACAGAACCATCCTCCACATGTTCTAAACAAAGAAGAGTATTCCCAATTCTTACAATTTTATGAGAATCTCTTACCTAAAACTCTAGTAAGTTGGTAACAGAAAGTTCCATTAATATGTCTCGACTCAATTCACAATTAGCATATTTCTAGACCTCAAGCTGAGAAAATTCAGCACAGACTCAAAAGACTACTCAGAACTTGCTTTTAAAACTGTTACAGTACGAAAGAACAAGTCTGGTTTTTAAAGTTACACTCCTTACTCTAAACAAGTAGCTCTTGATTGCCAACAAATTCAATATGATCTCATTCTCTACTGAAGCCCAACCCCAGAACTAATTTATGTACTATTCCGATTCTAAAACGTCAAATGAGAATTCCAGTAAGCCCTTGGTGAACCAGGTATCTAATAATTTAACTGACCCATGCCAGTTAACCCAACCCCAATATGCCATAGTAATTCAAAGAGACACAGCATGGGAAACAGTTGTTATTGGAGATACTTGAATATGAAAGTATTCTAATATATTTCATGTGCATGTGGGGAAAAACTGCAGTGGCATAGATGTTTCAGGAGTTTCATTAAAATAAAGCTTAATTTGTTTTGAAATACATAACAAAAGTGAGCTGATTGTTTTCATTATATAATTTCCTTTCTTCCAAGAGATAAATCATGAAATCTGCAGTGAAATAAATCAATGCAGAGTGATGCTGATGACTGAACTTTACAAAAACTTTAGCAATCCTCACACATTCACTAGACATCAAAACCAAAATAAACCAGATGATGTGATAGACTGGAGATAGACTGTGGGTTAAATAACCCACAGACACATACTACCCCCACTTAGCAAATGGCAGATATTTTAAAAGTTTATAATGGAGTGGATTTCTTGCCATGAAACTATTCTAGGATATCAGCTTCAACAAATAAGAACTTGCCATCAGCTAGATGTGTCCTGAAATGTGTCTATATCCTGTAGCAAAAGCGTGTAAGTTAGCGAAAGCAGTGAACACTTTACCCTGAGGTCAAAGAACTAACATCTCTTTAGCTCAGGACATCTTTTTGATGAATGTGAAACAGCTGGAATAAATATATCAAGGGTAACAATTGTGCTCCCATGGTAGATCCAGCTGCTGCAGAAATAAGCCCAAGGGAGAAAGCCAAAGAGTAATATATGCAACAATATAAAAAAACTCCTACACCATACAATCCCACTGTTTCTGCATAAATCCTTTTACAATACAGGACTATCTGCAATTGCTGGTTGAAAAAGAATGTAGAGATTAATTTGTTAAAAACAAAACCAGTTTATAAAGTGTTTAAAAAAATAATCAAGGAATGATTGTTTTATTTAACAGCAATATTTTTATCTTTAGTGATGTTTTTCCAGACTTGAGGAACATTGGTATCTGCTAGAAAGAATGTTATTCTAAAAATAAACAGAGACTCATAATAATCCTGTTAATACTTTATTAGTGTAGTTTTTTAACTTTCTATTGGACAGAACATAAATGCAAACTCAAAAAAAAAAAAAATTTCAAAGTCCTCTGCCATTCAGTGACTATGGCAGCCTGTTTCATATTCTTTGTTACAGAAACAAGAGGAAGGGGAAGGGAGGGGAAAAAGCATCAATAGAACAGTTAGGCACACAGCTGACACTTACTGTACAATGATATGCACAAGTAATTTATAACAGCTATATTCATGAGATGTGCTCTTCAGATTTTTCCCTTGTAATATATGAGCTTTGCTCAGATGAGCAAGGGTCGTTGAGAACAACGGAATTAACAAACTAGTAACAAATAAGACTTTTAAAACAAGTCCTTAAATAAACTAACGCAACAACAGAATGCAAAATTGTTCAGCTGAGAAGACATTTTTAACCCAGACTTCAAAACATTAAAAATTCATTTATTTTACAGTTATTCAAATACACATGCATTAAACGAAAATATTGCACAAAATTAAAATTTAGATTGTGGAATTCATACATTTTTATTTTGGTACACATTCTGGTATCACTTAAAATTACTGTTTAGTTCTAGCAAACACCAGCAGCACAAGCTTGAGGATGAACCAAATGAAAAATGCAATTACTCATTTTCTCTTAAAAATAATTAAGGCTAAAACAAGTGCATTTGTTGACAATGGCACAATTTTCAGCGGCCAGTCACAGCACTCAAAGGCCAGAAGATACACCCAGATACTTAAGTGCTGTATATTAACATTCAGTTTTGGAGACTTTCTAGGATAATAAGCTGCATGGGTTGACAGGGCAGGAAAACAATTTAAATAAAGATACATACAAACACTTTTTAACAAAAAACATTCATTTCTGATGATTCTTGCCAGCCAACAGGCACCACTGAATTAGGAAGCCACATTCTGTAATTAAATACAGAAGACAAAACTTCAATACATATATACATATGCACACACGTATATAAATGTGTGTATAGGTATATATATGTAATAAATTCATTAAGTAAAATGAGTAATAAACAGGGCGTACTGTGTTCTGTTCACATTCCTAGAGATAATATTTTTTTTTTTTGTACAGAAATGTACCAGATAATTGAAAAAAATTCCCAAATTTGCACGTGATTCCTATTCTCCTGAAATTTTTCATGGTACCTACAGATAGATAAAAGGTTCCACAGATCTTACAAAACAGCATTTGAACTTCCCACTTTCATACTGCATAACAAATTCAGTGATTTAAAAGACATAAATTAGATTTGGTAGGATAAATGATATATTTACTATATCGCCAAGAACAATGCTGAACGATCTTTCATCAGACAGATATCAAGTATGCTTAAGCACCCTAACATCAGAGGAAGATACAGGCATGTAAACAATAGGAGCTGGCTATGTTGATTACTCCACGCAGAACTCAATAATTTTGTTAAATTCAACAGCACTTAATCATCACGCTTCTAAAGAACCTGCAGACAGGAAGGGGGAAGGGTTCTTATGTATTTAACAACTTGTCTTCCTACAAATTATAAAAGAAAGGGATTTAATTTACAGTATTTAGTTCTGCAATAAAGAAAAAAACAACCAAGTGCACTTGAGCCCATGCATACTGTATGAGAATGTTAACAGTACAATATGATCATCATTAAGTAGTATGATAAAAGGCTACATTGCATTAATAGAGTCCATGAGAAAAAATGATCTATATAGAGGCTTCAGTCAATTTAACTAGGTCCTTTGAGAGCCTTCTATCTTCTCTTAGAACACTTTCAGAAAATGTCTATGTTCCTCCCTCACACAAAAGGATCATTTGTTCCCATTAAGACACCAATTACTATAAGGATCCTTCATCAACAGCTGTATCTCACCCCCTTGATCAATAGCTGTATCTCACCTTGTGTTTAGCATTCAGAAAAAAAATCTGACTATATAGGATTGATTACTTTCTATTCACCCATATAGTGGTGCTCAAACAGCTGGGGACTATGAAAAAGAAAACAGAAACTGAGATATGCTGTGGCCAAACAGGATTATTCAGTTGTTACTTTAACTAGACAGAAATTCTTCAATGAAACTAAACAGATGGATGTGGGGCCTTGATGTCAAATTTTTATTAAAATTTTACATTATGCAAAAAATAAAAAAAATATTTAAAAAAATACTGTAGTTTTATCTCCTTTTTATTTTCATATATACACTGAGATGCATTCAGGAATTTCCAAGTGTTTGCATATGACTAATGAAACCCTTTACCTGTGAGGAACCAAGTTATTCTAATATTTTTCCATATGAGGCTTAGACGCTAAAAGGTAAGGAATCTTTCAATGAAGTAGGACACAGCCTTTTACACACACAAAAAGTTTAAAATTTTAGTCAGGAGTTGTGTGTAAACTGTGTCCTAGTGCAACTTCCTCATCTTCTAACATGATGTCTATCCTCTTCGAAACATATACCCCCTTCCTTCTACAACTATCAACTTGACTTATGTTCAAATACACCAATTGAACATAAATATGATGCCCCTTCTCCACTGAAGTTACATGCAAAATGTATGGCAGGTGCTGTAAGAGCAGAATATGGCCCTTAAAGCTACAGAATAATCAGAATAAAGAGGTTATTTCTACTGCACCTCTGCCTTTACTAAAACCCCCATTAGATCTAACGTTAGTTTGTTTCTCAAAACATGAAAGGTGAAGTAAATGTGGCACGAAAGCCACATTACCTCAACTTTTCTTTAATATATGTACTTTTATGATGGGGCTGTAACTACTTCTCTCCTCTCCTATGTACCTGGCATTCCAGAGACTGCTTTTCCTGTTGGCTCAGCCTTTACAGGAATGTTACAAGAGCCTTACAGAGCCTCAACAGCCATAACATCGAACAATTCCACCTAACTTTCACACATTGCACTATCTCCCAGTGCCAGAACATGCTTTTCTTCCATTTTATCACCACAGTTGTGCTTTACTTGAACAGTCTGGCACTTTTCATTGCTGGCAAAACATCGACTCAGGAACAGAAGAAATCAGCATTCTTATATATTGGGCTAGTATTCTTCTCAATGTTGCATGAAGACGCACCAAATCATTTAAGACACACAAACCCTTCTGGTAGTGGTTGAATTACAAGTGAAGATGAGACGATTCACAGGTCTTACAGATGCATTAATAATCTAATATGTGACACTAGAAGACTGGTGCAGAAATAACAGCATGTGAGTTTGAAGCCCCAGAGAATCTGCCCAAGTAATTAGTCCTGGACAAACAACACCAGCTTAATAGGTTTGAAGTGTCACCTTTTCTGCAAGGAAGGCGCTTGAGTGGAATGTAGTCTCTGCTTATACCTCTGCATCTGCTTTGACCGTGAATGCAGTTTGTTGAAGAGCTCATGGAACTTATTTTGTGGAAATAAGGTTTCTAGGAATCTCTCCAGAAACACGTACACCATTCTCTTATTCAGTTGAGTGTGCTGGAACATTTCAAATACCCGAAGAATGCCTTTCCGTGTTGTCTCAGCGCCTATGATGTGCTTCAGTTCATCTACAAAAATGGAAGTTATGCAGAAATTTAAGCTAAATTCTGCTTCTGTATTAACAACAAACTTAAACTGAGTATTAAGTCTTTCAAATTACATAGCTTGGAATTGGAAGTAACAGTGCCTCTATTATACATAGCACGAATAAACTAGAAGTTCTTTTACAGTAGAAAGTATTTCTGAAAATTACTTCACTTTTACACTATATATGTGGAACCATATTATTTTACATGAAATCATGCAGTATTGGAATACAGGTATTTCATGCACTAAACTTAAATCCTCTAGTGAAGCTAAATACAGGGTTGGTTCCAAGAGAATTACAGTTGCAAAGTCACAGTACATGTGAAAGTGTTCAGTGCTTTATTAATTAAAAACCTTTTTTATTCAAATACAGTTCATATGTCAACATTTCTTTTTAACATTTCAACAGTCAACAAGGATATTGACATTAATTGCAGTAACAATGTAAGGTAAGAATTATTACCCTTCAGTCCCAGACTCACTTACCTGGCATTACCTCCAGTAATTTGGTCTTCCCTGCCACTCTTGTTCTCATTCTAATAGCTTTGTCCCTCCGTGGAACAGTCTCTGCTAAAATGCCATTGGGCCAAAAAGCATCTCTGTAACAAAAGCAAATCTGTCAAAATACATTAAAATTTTATCAAGTGAAATGCTCTTTTTAATCCCTCAAAGCTATCTCATAAAATAAATACAAGAAAGTAATTTGCACACAACCTAACACACACTTCAAATATTAGAAAAGGGAAAAGGTGAAAAAGAAATCAAAAGCAATACATTCAACCTATTAGTAGCTACCATATACTTTTTTAGTACAAGAATCAGAAGAAAGAAAATTTTAAGAAAATACTAAACACCCTAAACATTCAAATACCATGTAGTTGTTACATAAAACATACCCAAGATTTGCTTTTACCAATCAGTCTCTATTGCCACTGAGAGACTCTAGGCTTAGGTCTATTAATTGCTTCAACCGATCTCTGACAGTAGTTAACCTATCAACAAGCTAAAGCTGAGATGAAGTAGTTTCAGTGTAGTATAAAGCCCAATGCAAGAGACATGCCTGTCTAAAAATGTATTTTGCCTCAGTGAATGACATTCTTTTTCTCAGCAAAAAGTACACATTATTACTCAGTTTTATTAAAGAATAACAGAATAACTGTAAAGTATGACCCTTTAGCTAATACATTATCCTACTTTATCTCTTTCACCCCATCCAACAACAACAACAAAAGGCAAGGAGGGTGACTCCCACTCAACAGCATTGCAGAAGCATTTAAGTCTTTTAGGAAATGGAATGACAGAGCTTTTGATACTTTCAAACTCAGACTTCAGTTCTGTTGTGTCTGCCCACATGCAAAACGTATTAGTTTAGAGCTAGGTGTTTTTTAGTAATAATTGTTTGCCTTTCAAGGCAAGGTATGCACATGCTTTCATCAAGGTCAACAAGACACTTCATCCAGTAATATGATGAAATTCCTAAGTATACCCCTACTCTAGCTCTTCTAGACTGAATAACAAATAGCTTTTTAAGGAAGAGGAGAAGACTCAAAAATATTATTCTTCATGTGACTATTACTTTCTCTCACTTAACACACATAAGAAGCAGTGGATGCTCCATCTGGAATTCTGTACAGCGGTAATAATTTCCTCACATAAAAAGAACAGGAAGGATGCACAGATATTAGACATCAATTAGCAAGTACTTCATATTTTACATCTGTGATAAGAGACATACCTGAAGCGTTTCACTGCATCTGCTACTTGCTCAGGAGATGTCATCCAATCAACATGATCAACTATTTTTCTAAAAATCAAAGCAACAAGTCTCTCTCATTTAATTTTTAAAACAGAGAAGTACATCATTTTAAAGAGCAATCTAGGGCAAATAAAGTACAATTTCAGCTTTCTGCAACTCCATAAGTAGGTTCTATAAAACTGCACACTAAGAAGGTAGACACTGATTCTCAGGATAAAAACCTAAGTTCACTGATCTATCTAAAAGCTAAAGCCTTTTTCTTTGAGTAACATAAGATGACTAAGCAGGTTGGAAAAATGATTTTGCATCTCCCATCATCATAAGATAAATATTCAGCTTGTAGAGTGCTCCTTCTCATAAAGTACTCTTCAGGTTCTGCTTCTGCAAGCAAAGAACCTACTTAAAAGTCTCAATTACCATACTTATGTATGCAGTTACCTCATAATTTTAACAGGAGATACAGTCTGATCATAAACTTTGACCTTCATTCAATAACACAAACACACAGCTCAATATCCAAATCTTCTATGTTTACAGAAATAAGCATCTGTGTATCACCATAATTCCAGGATCGTTCCCTAAACATAATTTGAATTTAGTTTTCTAAGAAACAGGAAAACACAATTTTGCTGTAAAATGCCATTAAACCCCAAGAATCTGCTATGGTGAGGTATGACTGCTGCACCAGAGGAAGCTGTGAGTATCTGATGTAGCTCCAAATGCAGAATCAAAAATAGTTCTGCACATATCTCTGCAATAAGAAAACAGCAGCCTGAGCCCAAACTCAGCTAGTTATACTACAATCTGAAACCAGCAAAAAGTATTCAGAGTTGTGCAACAGGGAAGCATGTTTTTGGAAGCAAAAGTATCGAGATAATTGTCACCTGGCCATGAGGACTTTGAAAAACAGTGCTATTATTATTACATGGTTGCATCACTACTGGTACCACAGGAACTGTTTATATGTTTAACAGTGATGATCAAAACATCAAAAATATACTTGTGATGGGTAAAAAGTAATGATACTCTGAGGAACGTCCTGAAAAAGTAATAGGAAACTACTTCTCACCTACCAGAAATTAAGTTTTTGATTCACGGCACTAATCCAACATGACAATTTAGTGCCAATCCTGTTTCTAGAAATATTTTTGTTCTGTATTTTTATTTACATTTCAGAAACAAATTATTAGAAAGGTAAGCCTGGAAACAGTAGATTTCTAAGATGAGGGCAAGAAACCTTACTTATTTAGCACCATTTGCTTTGCATTTGCATGAAAAAGGGTATATGTGAATTACAGAGAACATGGCAGGGCAGAACAAACCCCTTAACAGTCCTTTCCCTTCCCCTCCTCCATCTTTTAAAGTGTGACAGCAAAAACTTAATATAGCAAGTCAGTACAGTTCACATAATTTAGTAGTGCCAGTGTATCATTTGTGGCATCAAAGAGATGTAAACCAAAATAGAGCAGAAAGTAATAAATAGTATTAACAACAAAAAGTATAGTGTAAAAAAGACAGGGCACAAAGCATAGACACCATCACTATTGAGTTACATTCACAGAAACGTGAATGCTCATTGATACGTGAAAGCTCTTTTGGAAGCTCTCTGGCATGTGTTACTGGAATTTGTCTTTCAGCAATGTTTTGTGTTTATCTCCGTTTTACACCACATTTGTACTTGCATTTATTGATCCTCTTCAAAGGGGAAAGCATACAGATGTAAACCACAATAACTTAGTAATACCAAAAAGGATTTATAGACACAGTCTAGATAGCCTCACTCACATGATCACTCTATATAAAAGCAGTACCTGTTAATTGTGTCACCATATGTTGCTCTAATAAGTTGCTGAAGCAGATTTTTTATATTTCTTCTTAACCACTGATTTCGTTCCTTTAGGTCAAAGACTTCATCCATAAGGAGGAGCATTACTCTCAGCGGAATATTGTCATCCACCTGATCAAGCGAGTAAAAGTATAATCAGTGAACTTTTAGGTCAGTTCAAGAAAGCTGCAGTTTTACTATCTATTTCACAGGTCAAATGCTTTAGTATAATCAGAACAATGTCAGAAACACTTTGCTCTGTATTGTAATATGAATTCTTCCCTAAATCATCCATAACACCACTAATAGCAAAGAAAGATTGAAAATTAAAGGTAAACCAGGCTTAAATCCATTGATTTTTTTAAGTAAGTAAAAAAGAAACAGTTATTTCACCAAAGTTGAACAAAGTTAATACAAGTAAACATGTCCTAAAGAGAGAGTTTGTCCTCAACCTCTTCCTTTTGTAGCTGTGCTTTAAACATAAAAACTCTGGAAGGAGCTTTTCTTTGGCATCTTTTTCTTATGGATGCACTGCACCAAATCCAGAACGTCCTAAGAACAATGAAACTTCACTGCAATGAACATCCTTTTATTTATATACCATTCTAACCTGCACAGCTATTAAGTGCTTTTATGCTTGTAAATTAAGAAAAGCATCATCATTTTATTATTTAATAGAAGATGTTATACAGATTGGCTTATGACAAACTTTTATGGAAATCCTAAAGCACAGGATTCAGTAACTATGTAGAAGTTTTTAAAGATGGATGGTGTACACCTGCAGTAACTGTCAACATTTTCTCAAATATTAATATTAAAGGGAGAGTTTACTAAGTTCTGTAGTATGAAAGTATTCAATTTTCATCTTAGTTGTTACTAATGTTTCTTTTATAGAAACAACAGCAGCTTCTCATGGCCTGCTTACATGTTAAAATACAGCCTACATATTGTTAAACTATTGCATAAAAAGATAGCATTTGGAGTTACAGCTGTATTGCACAAGAGACCACAAATATTTATCTCAAATAAAACAAATTAACTGATTTTGACTGATTCATTATTTAAAATTTACATTTATTATTAAAACTTTATAGAATAGCAAGCTAAAATTAATATCTTATTATATGCTCGGCAAAATTTATTTAAAGAGTGAATGCACTTTCTCTGTGCTTTCTTTTTTATTAGGGTTTTTACATTCTAAGCATAACATTCAGAATTTTGTTTTGTATATGAAATCTGATACAGCTCTACCTGGAAAAATAGTAATTTGCACTATATTGTGAATCCTACGCTGGAAGAAGTAGCAAGATCTCACAGCCTGAGAACGCCCGATCTCGTCTGATCTCGGAAGCTAAGCAAGGTCAAGGGGCCAGCACGGGAGATTCAGTTCTTGGGAATAAAATGGCAGGATGGACGCCGTCATGTGCCTATGGAAGTAGTTAACAAGATAGCAACTATGTCTCCACCC
>JANZLQ010000078.1:12138720-12163692 GCA_026212715.1 Elanus axillaris | reverse complement strand
CAAAAAAACCAAAACCCCCCACAAAAAAACCAAAACCCCCCACAAAAAAACCAAAACCCCAACAATTTGAAGAGAAGTATAAAAATTAGTATTTCAAATTTATTCATACCACACTAAGATAATCAGAAATACAAAGGAAAGCCAGACTTTATTTATCATTAAGAGAAATATTTAACACATTTGCTTTTTTAATAAAGCCTTTTTCATTTTTACTACTGTTGTGACTTTACAGTGCTAACCTACCTGCACAGAATTTGTTCTCTATGCTTCTCTATTAATAACAGAGTAAAGGGATGTAAGCCAACACTTCTGACTAGTTCAAAGGTTATGCAGTCAAATCTGACTTCTCCAAAGGCTTGGTTTAAAAGTATTTCACCCTCCTCTTTTAAAAGCACTGCATTTTCAACACTTTTTCATGTCAGCAGGTTCTACTTTGTACCAGCTGGTGAATTACAAGTCTCTGGTTTTCTTCTTTCATTTTAGGAGAGTTAAAGAGTCTGAGCATAGAAGTACAGCAATAAAAGCCAAATTGTCTAGCACTATACTGAACTGCCAAACGCTGTCCCCTTTGAGACCCCACCAATCCTTAACATTTCACTTAAAACTTAAATACCTATTCCCGAACTCAGTTTTTATTTCTTAATCTGTGACAAATATAACAAATGAAATATGCCACTGTTTGAGAGCAATAACACTTCCATACAAACATTTCAAAGTAAAATTAAGCAAGGGGCAGGGAGGGGCAAACTTTCCAAGTTCCATTTCCTTTTGTTAGATCAATTACATGGCCATCAGATACTAAACTATAAAAACACGCACCTGTAAACTGCTGAGTACAAATAGTGTATGATATAAACAGTAAAAAAAGTACACTTTCATAGAAAATAACATAGCGCTGTAACTCCACATCTTAAGTCACTTTGAGAAAGCCACTACTCATGCCACACCATCACACAGAAAAAGTACCGTTCAAAGAAACCTTAAAAAATTTTTATGAGATTTATTACCTGCTCAGTGATCCTCATGTGAAAGTCATGGAAGTCACTGTAGCGTCGATATGTCTTCCATGTCTCTTCGCTGTTTGGACTTCGCCGATGGACTGTGATAGCATACAGTGCATATGTCTTGCCGTGGTCATTACACACTCCTGCCACAGCATATGGGTCATAGTCAGCATAGACTAGTAGTTTAAAAACAAAAATAAAAAAGGGACAAACAGAAAGAAGGAAGACGAAAGGACACAAACGTAAAGTGAAGAAATGTCTGGAATGACAGACTTGAGAGACAAAAATGGACATGCAAGCAAAAAAGTAAGCCATCCCTTACCCAAAACACTGTATAAGTGATACCTTCCAGAAACTTACTATGTAAACTTAAGAGATTAAGCAGCCTTGAAGTTAGACAAGTTTCACTGACACACAAAACAAAAAGAGAATAGAAAAGGTTTCAACTTTAGAGAACAGTGAATAGATCTTTCAAAAAATAATTTTAAACTAAAGAACTCAAGGTATGGGTGAAAGACAACTGTGACACCAGATGAAATTCTGGTCTCCAAAGTACTCTAATCATACTGTAAAAGTTAGTCCATCAAAAAAATCTGTAAATACAGAAGACAGTGCTAGTAAGCTGTAAGCATTCGGTTTTGTTATTAACATCAGCTGTTTATTACTAACAACAAGATAAAAAATTCTCTCCACACTATTTAAGTCAACAGAAACTATACACGCACATATGTATGTATTCTCTATGTGTGTGTCTACAAACATATAATGTATTCTGTGTGTGTGTAAACATACACACACATTTTATGGAGAAGTCAATTTATAAATGGAAAGAACACGGACAGTTAAATACAAGCAAACATCTTTTTGTTCTCCACTGAATATTTAAATTCTCTTGGACATTCCTCCATCACAGAACTCCTCTCAGTACTTTCATTTAATCTACAGAATAATCTAGAACCAATAGTTTACACTGCACACTGTTTAAACTGGTAACATGTAGTATCTGTAAGTTGAACCAATACGCAGTAACCACAATTTTCCAGTGTGGTTGATGAAAATACTTTTTAATCGAGTTCTGCGAATTGCTTAATGCACCCACACTCCATAAAAATACACTTTTTCTGAGCTCCAACCTCTGTTGTGCTACCTAATGCCAAGATCTAAGCAGCCAGGGAGCACCTGTAGGATAAGGGCAGCTGCTGACAATGTAAGAATTACTCACTAGCAAGGTGCACAGTGCGTATGGAGCATCTTTTCTTTGCCATCTACCTTTTGGCACCTTTTGGAGCATCTTTTCTTTGCCAGGTACCCTCTAGAAGAAGAATGTTGAGTGCTGAACCCAAAGAGGAAAGAGTAGACAGGATGCTGCCAAAAGACTATGCAGATAATGGAGCCAGCAAACCCTGGCTCCAGGGATGCTGAGCAAGCCCTGTCCTCTAAACTCAGGTTGTCCACTCTGCCATGCAGCCACCATACCACATCTCAGCGGTGTTGCTAAGTTGCACCTTTAGGAGTACCACTTCAGGACAGTAGTCACAGAAAAAGAAAGAAGTTGTCCCTACTGTCCCTTATGTCATAACCTCTTAGCATTTATCTTCCAACACAAGATGAGGTGAACCCTCAAAGTTTATGGAGAGGATCTTGTATACACCCCACAAATACAGTAAAGGGTATTAATCAGTAGAGGAAAGGAGCCTGCACACAGATGCAAGATGCACCTACTGCCTGAAGTATTCAGAAAGCAGGAACTTGTATTTCTTGTTCAAACATGAGGTAAAAAGGAAGGAGACGTCCAGTTTAGTCCTATCTTACATACAAACCTGTACATATCCCCTGGTTCAACTGGAGTATTATCGATTCACAGAGTCAAGCTGAGAGTTATTAATACACATTGCCATCAAGATAATAAATTTAAAAAGATTTCTGTGGTTCTAAGATTCCCTTTTTTCTTAGATCAAAACGATGAAACTTCTAAGTTGAATTCAGAAAAAAGTATCACATGGCATTTTAAATGAAAAAGCAAAATTGTGATTCTTAACTTTTAAATTATTTTTCCCCTTCTCTGAGGGCTGAATACATGAGACTTGAATTACACCACACTCACACCTGGCTGGAATAACAGTTTAATTAAAATGTCAAGTAGTTGAATTCTTGCTCATAGCTCATTTGTTTGCTATAGAAATGCAGAGATTTTGAAGTCTGTTGTGTAGTAAGATCTACCAAAAAAGGTATCTGAAGATTCATTCATAATTTAATTAGTGCAATCTCATTTAACTGGAGTTATTTGCAAATAATATCTGAGAAGTTTCTGTTATTTACTCTCAATTAATAAATCTTTTTTATTTATTACTAGAAATTTTTTTTCAAAAGATGACCAAAAATGATACCGTTGTAAAGACTGAAGTCACTAAGTTAAATTAAGCTAAGTCAATAAGGAAGCAGAAAAAATAGGGGAACATATTACAGCAACAGAAGTAAACAGTCAAGAATTAAAACTGTGTGACTAGAAAAAAAAAAAAAAAAGATGTGTTTTAAAATTTGTTCTTTAAATAACTGCTAAAATAAATGCTATTCAATATTAAGTTTGATGAATGATTCTCCTGAGATAGGAAAAATAATACCATAAACAACAAAAATTGAATCACATTTTAAATACAGATACATAGTCTATGACCTACAGCAGCAATTCTGTAAGGATTTCCATTACAAAGACTTCATGGAAAATATGAATTCAAATGTTTTATGAGGTTAAAAAAAAAGGAAGTATTAGGATTTCAAGGGCCTGTAATATTAAAATAAATTCAAAATAAATGGTGGAAAACAAGCAAGCAGCCATCATAACAGATTCACTTACCAGTATCTGAGATGTATGCATGGAGTTGAACTGTCTCATCAGAAGGGACATTTGAAAGGTCATCTAGGGACTGCATGGGGTGATGGAGGTGGGAGGAAGAGAGAAGAAGGAAAAAACAGGCAAAAGAGAGTAAGATCACAGGAGACATCTCATTTGAGAGATTCTTTTTGATTCATCCATTTCATTTTCAAACGTTCAGTTCATTACACTAATAGAACAGCTTAATGGACTGTAAAAATGCAAAAAACTGTTGATATTAGCTGGTTACTAAAGCCTTTAATACAGAGTGTACAGCCTTTAACTTCCCCTACCAGTTTCACATAGTATTGTGAACACTAACATATTTGCCACTTTCATTTCATATCTCAACTCTAATACAAGTACAGTTACAAAAGTCTTTTACTGAGCATTAAAAACAAAACAAAAAACAGAAACAAAACGCCAGAACAACTATAGAAACACAGATTCATAGGACTATTTAGGTTGGAGAAGACCTTTAAGATCATCGAGTCCAACCATTAACCTAACACCGCCAAGACCACCACTAAACCATGGCCCTAAGCACTACATCTACACATCTTTTAAACACCTTCAGGGATGGT
Organism: Elanus axillaris; assembly: GCA_026212715.1. Classification (NCBI taxonomy): domain Eukaryota; kingdom Metazoa; phylum Chordata; class Aves; order Accipitriformes; family Accipitridae; genus Elanus; species Elanus axillaris. The sequence continues at coordinate 12,159,232 of JANZLQ010000078.1, read as the reverse complement.
GACTCCACCACTTCCCTGGGCAGTCTGTTCCAATGCTTAATAACCCCTTTAGCGACAAAATTTTCCCTAATACCCAACATAAACCTCCCCTGGCAAAACTTGAGGCCATTTTCTCTTGTCCTGTCACTTGTTATTTGGGAAAAAGAGACCGACACCCACCTCGCTACAACCTCCTTTCAGGTAGTTGTAGAGAGCAATAAGGTCCCCCCTCAGCCTCCTTTTCTCCGGGATAAACAACCCCAGTTCCCTCAGCCGCTCCTCCTAAAACTTGTGCTCCAGGCCCCTCACCAGCTTTGTTCCCCTTCTCTGGACACACTCCAGCACCTCAATGTCTTTCCTGTAGCAAGGGGCCCAAAACTGAACACAGGATTCGAGGTGCGGCCTCACCAGTGCCGAGTACAGGGGGACGATCACTTCCCTGCTCCTGCTGGCCACGCTATTTCTGATACAGCCTTCTTGGCCACCTGGGCACGCTGACGGCTCATATTCAGCTGGCTGCCGACCAACACCACCAGGCCCTTTTCTGCCAGACAGCTTTCCAGCCACTCTTCCCCAAGCCTGTAACGCTCCATGGGGCTCTTGTGACCCAAGAGCAGGATCCAGCACTGACCCTTGCTGAATCTCATACAACTGGCCCTGGCCCATCGATCCAGCCTGTCCAGATCCCTCTGTAGAGCCTTCCTACCCGCCGGCAGATCAACACTCCTGCCCCAGCTTGGTGTCATCTGCAAACTTACTGAGGGTGCACTCAAATCCATCATTCAGATCATTGATAAAGATATCAAACAGAACTGGCCCCAACACTGTGCCCTGGGAAACACCACTTGTGACTGGCCGCTAACTGGATTTAACTCCATTCACCACAACTCTTTGGGACCAGCTATCCAGGAAGATTTTTGCCCAGTGAGGCATACGCATGTCCAAGCCGTGAGCAGCCAGTTTCTGAAGGAGAATGCTGTGGGAAACGGTGTCAAAGGCTTTACTGAAGTCCAGGTAAACAACATCCACAGCCTTTCCCTCACCCACTAAGCAGGTCACCTTGTCACAGAAGGAGATAGGGTTAGTCAAGCAGGACCTGCCTTTCATAAACGCACGCTGACTGGGCCTGATCACCTGCTTGTCCTGTATGTGCCACATGATGACACTCAAGATGATCTGCTCCATAGCCTTCCCCAGAACCAAGGTCAGACTGACAGGCCTGTAGTTCCCCAGATCCTCCTTCTGGCCCTTCTTGCAGATGGGCGTCACATTTGCTACCTCCAGTCAACTGGGACCTCCCCAGTTAGCCAGGACTGCTGGTAAATGATGGAAAGTAGCTCAGTGAGTGCTTCTACCAGCTCCCTCAGTACCCATGGGTGCATCCCATCTGTCCTCACAGACTTGTGTGTGTGTAAGTGGCTTAGTAGGTCACTAACCATTTTCCTTTGGATTATGGGGGGTTCATTCTGCTCCCAATTTTTGTCTTCCAGCTCAGGAGGCTGGATACCCTAAGAACAACCAGTCTTACCATTAAAGACTAAGGCAAAGAAGGCCTTCTGTACCTCAGCCTTTTCCTCATGCTCTGTCACTATGTTTCCTCCCCCAAAATCAAATAAATGATGGAGAGTCTCCTTAGCCCTCCTTTTGTTGCTGATGTATTTACAGAAGCATTTTTTCATTTATATACTTTTACAGCAGTAGCCAGATTAAGTACTAGCTGGGCTTTGGCCCTTCTAATTTTCTCCCTGCATAACTTCACCGCATCCTTGTAGTCCTTCTGAGTTGCTTGTGCCTTCTTCCAAAGGTCATAAAACTCTTCTTTTTCCCCCCTCGAGTTCCAACCAAAGCTCTCTATTCAGCCAGGCCACTTTTCTTCCCTGCCAGCTGGTCGTTCAGCACATGGGGACAGCCTGCTCCTGCACCTTAAGAGCAGCTTTTTGAAGAATGTCCAGCCTTTCTGGACTCCTTTGCCCTTCAGGACTGCCTCCCTAGGGACTCTGTCAAGCAGGCTCCTAAACAGGCTAAAGTCTGCCCTCTAGAAGTCACAGGTAGCAGTTCTGCTGACCTCCCTCAGTTTTCCAAGAATCAAAAACCCTATCATTTCATGATTGCTATCCCGAAGATGGCCTCCAACCATCACATCACCCACAAGTCCTTCTCTGTTTGCAAACAACAGGTCCAGCAGGACTCCTTCCTTAGTTGGCTCCCTCAGCAACTGTGTCAGGAAGTTATCTTCCATACACTTCAGGAACCTCCTGGATTGTTTCCTCTCTGCTGTATTGCATTTCCATCTACTGCATTAAAAGGACTACCACCAACAACAAAACTGATATATTTTCTTAGTAATGACATCAGCAGCCCAAGGAATTCACAGAAGAGGATAAAACATTAGAAAGTATTAAAAATTAATTATACCACTTTAATCCACCAATTTCTTGATTATATGATAAACCTAAAATAACACATAAATTACTACTGTATTTTAGCTTCTCAAGTAGACAACCCTCAGTAGCCTTGTAATCCTCTAAACTTCAATCTAACATCTATAGTCATTAGTTTCATTAGCTTCAGTGAGACCAGCAAAAGTAAGACTAATGGTTGCAGTAAGTTTCAGAGTCATTCCAATTATAAACCTCCAAGCAATTCTTGCAGTGATTCTATTCTAAACAGAACAAACTTGTAAAGTGATAGATAGACCAAGAAACACTGCAAGAACAGTCTTACAGAGAGATCAGTATTGAAACAAGCTTGATACAAGCTTTTAGAAATACTGAGTATTGTGTTCTAACAGTTAATTACAGACTGATTTGCAAAACTGATTTTGGTTCCCTCTGACAAGGGACTTATACAGATTTAGCTCTCAGTATACACCTATATTTAGCAATTTCAAGTGTACAGTGCTGTGAGTTAACATATTCTTTATAAATAAAAAAGATCACATAAATTAACACTTACCCATAAAAAACTGTAGTGCAACATTGTCTACCAGAATATGGTCCAAAGGGACTGTGCAAAGTTTTCCAAAGTTTGCTGCCAGTTTCACAGTATCTATTTCCTGTAAGACACAGTTAGGTGTGTTCAAAGGCTTTTTTTTTTTTTAAATTAGCTTTTAAAACTTTTACTTACCACAAAGCAGACAGAATAAAAAACAATTTACACTACAGATAATAAAGCAGCCTCTCAATGGTTAGTTATTTTCACAGTCACTAATAAGTAAAGGTCTAGATCATAAGATCATGTTCTCATAACTATTTGCCTTCAACATGGATGATTTCTGCTACATGGGAATCTGGGTTTTAATACTGCCATTCATGCAATACTATACAGGTCAAATTAACCCCAAATCCCTCACTAACAGTGATAGTAGCATGAAAACGAATTAACAAGATGAACTAATTTCGGCATTTGATGGTCTACAGGTCACAACTTAAATTCATTTCTGCCCAACTTTCTTCTGTCAATATGACATTTCTTGGTATTACAGTAATGCTTTTGGGTCCACAGTCAATATGCGCAACATTACATTATCTTGGAGCCACAGCTAGGTCCAATTAAGAGTCAAGAAACTAACCAAAGTCAAACATATTGACTGTCAGCCTTAAAATATAAAACAAAATATTAAGTAAGCAAACAGAACAACATGAGGTTCTCAAATTTAACATCCAGTTTGCCTTGGCTTTTCGTTGAACTAAAGAGGTAAATATGTCTAACAAAAGGCAATACATGGCATCTACAAGGTGTTGCAAAATAATCAGCAAGTGGTACCCTTATCAAACTAAAGAGGTAAATATGTCTAAAAGGCAATACATGGCATCTACAAGGTGTTGCAAAATAATCAGCAAGTGGTACCCTTATCAAACAAGAAAAGGGATCTTTGCCAAAGACTAAGCTTGAGGCACACAAGGTATGCAGTGGAGCAGCAAAAAAGAACTGAATCTAGGTGTATAAATACAAAGAGGCTTTGCATCTATGTACCATTTTGGTTTAACTCTTGTGTTTAGAAGGTAAGAACAGTTTTTAAATGTACTGACAAACGTAAACTGCTAAAGGCAGAATCCAAAAAACTCTTAATATGTGAACATCTAGAAATTTTTTCCATACTTAAACCACGAACACAAGATTAACTTCAGTTGTATAATGTATGCTTATAATTGCATACTTCAAGTTGTGTTTCAAAAAGCAAGAATTGAAAAGCTGGACCGAACTACAGAAATAAAAATTCTAAAAACACTTACTTTTCCTGACTGCAACCTCTGAATTCTTGAATCACATACTTTAATAACATATAATAAACTGTTTATTTGATTTTTTATAGTGTTGATATCTGAAAGCAAAACCAAAGAGGATTAAGCAATGCAGATGAACAAGTAAACTCTTGTTCTGAAATGCTCTAAAAATATCACACAAAAAGTAACATACAAAACACACCAGCTGTGAAGAGAAGGGATTTTTTCCCAGTTTAAATACCTTACTCATGGAAGTTAACAAGAAATGTTTTTCTTTTTCCTTTTTCAGATTAACTCTTAACTTAATACCCACTAATACCTAAAGTATTACTGAAATTCAGAACTACCAGTCAGAAAAGTTTCAATTCAATGTAAGTATACATACCTAACCAGTTAGTTTATCTAAAAACAACAACAACAAAAAAAAACTTATGAAGATTCAAAGTTTTAACATTTCTCATGTAATTTATTTATTTTTTACATAACAAAATATTTTATACTATGCTGCATCAGAGTTTTTATTTTCTATATGTTTGGAATATTATTCAGAGATCATGCTGGTAGTGCACGTCATTTTTAAAACAATACAGCACTAACCATCTCCTGCTGTATCTAGAGATCGAAGATATTGCAGTTCTTCACTTGCTTTATCTTTCACTGCTTCCAACTCTCCTACATTATCACTTAATTTGATAATATTCATAAAGGCCTCATAGTTACAGTTGGAATCACGAATCTGAAACAGAAAGTTTTACAGCGTGAATAAAGCAAAACAGCTAAAAGCATATGACATGATTTTTCATTAAGTGAATTATTTTGATACAGTACCGCAACTGGCATTTGGAAAACACTTTTGACAATTCTAAACCTTCCTTTTGATACTAAAATTTCACATAAACAAAGAAAGAAGAAGCATGCACACAGTCAAAACCTATTTCACACCATCATTTTCTGTTTTCAAGAAGTGTAACAGACACATGGAAAGTCCGTCAACCTACTTAATGAAGGTCTTGCCCAAAACCCAATCAACCTTCTATTACACATCTCTTCAGCTAAGTAGGCAGAAAGTGGCAAGACCACTGAAAAGTTTCAGCTTTGCCAAGGTCTCCTGCAAGTGTAAATGCTCCCACTGTAACTGCTTGTTAAGATACAGAATTACAAAAAAAAAAAAACCCAAAAACATTCTACAATGCAATCACAGCCTACTGGGGAGGGCTGAGGGAGGAAACAACTGACCTAATATCCTCTCTGAAACCCTAATTCAGATACCCTTGTAAATAATATTAAGCTATTTCAATACATACTATTTTCCCAATATCGGCATAGGGTGAACCTGCTCTAGGGACTCAAAGGAATTTGTGCAAGTGAAGGAAGCCTGCTGTGCTGCCAAGATCACTGGAAACTGTGTTGTGAATGCAGCATGGAGATCAGGGGAAGGCTGACAGCTTTACAGCATGTGCACACAGGTGCTGAGGGTTGAGTTCTAATGCTGTCTTTACCATCTAAAGCAAAAAAAAGTCACTTCACCCACATCTTTCATAAATGCTTACTTTGATATGGAAATGTAATACTTGGTCTGCACTGCAGAAGCGGATTGACCTGAGTTGCACAGAGCAGAGAATGAAGACTGGATACCTTTGACCAAAGTTAATGGAAAAATCTTCCTAGAAATCTGCTTTTAAAAGGAATAGTATAAGCAATACTTAAAACTTCAAGCATTTTGTAGAAATGTGAATTTCATAGTAAAGAGGCACAAGTTTGGATTAAGTTCTAATCTTATATTGAAGCTTTGTATTTTATTGCAAGAGAATTAATATCAAACTGTGGTGTGCCTAGTAACATAGAATTAAATTTCTCATTTTCAGAAAGTGATTTTTTTCATTCAAATCTGATTTTACAAATGTTCCAAAAGGAGCCAGAATTTATTTCAGTCATCTCTACTTCTGACCCTCATTTCTGCAATAATCTTCATTTTGTAAGACTTGTATTATATTTTTAAAAGTATTTATTCTTCCTTATCTTTCCCCCAGCACATTTACTTCTCATCTCAGATGGCAGCTATGAAAATTAATATTTGGGACATTACCATCAATAACAGAAAGCTTTATAAAAAACTCAGAATTCTATCTTTGGATGCAGCCAGGGACAGTGTTCAGTAAATAAAGAATGAGGCCAAGTTACAAATAAAGAACACGTGTAGGAAGAAAGAGGAAACAAAAATTGAAAATCTTGGTCCATACAAGCAGCAGTATTTTTTCTTATTAAAGCTAGGTTCCTGTAGAAAAGCAGTGTGCAAACTTTTACATGAAGTGGAGGTGGCTGGAGTAGAGGAAACATTGTACATGTACACTTGAATTCATTCCATACATAAGATCTTTTACTCTGAAATCCAAGGGTGTTTTCAGCATAGTACTTGAATGCACACTATAAGACTAAAATATATGAATAAAACTAGAGAGAACTTGGGGAAAAGGAAAAAAAACATTAAACTTGATCCATGAACTATAAGAGTAAGTTTTAACTTGCTTTGCAAAAAATCATAACATTAATTAAAGTGTGGCTATTTTATTTACATTAATTTTACTACATATCACTACTTTTAGAAGTTTGGCAGGGGTTTTCTGCAGGTGCATTAGAAGTAACAGAGTAGAGACTTTGTTTCTTCCCATTCAGTTAAATTATTAAGTGTTAACACAAATATCCCTAAACAATCACCCTGAGATTCCTTAGCAGAAGCAAAAAAAAAAAAAATCACCCCAAAACTCCCCTAAAACCCCTACCAAAACACCAATCTTACTACTTGTCATTCTGGACGCTTCTTAAGCTTTGAAGGACACATCGTAAAAACAGTCAAGGAAAAAACTTCCAAGGTTACTGCCATGCTTCCTGAACAGCTACGTGAAACAGTCAGAGAACTCAACTTTACACTTGGTCATACACCAGTCCTTGGTCAGGCAACTTCTGCCAAACGATCACAACACAGAATACAAATAATACAGATAGAGTGTGAATGTGTGTATGCATGTGTATATATATAAAAAATATTATATATGTATACACACATATATATCAAAATTAATATAGCAGTAAGTTTGCTATCTCTGCTAATATATCTACTAACTTTTCTACAAGATATTTATCTGCTGTGATCACAGGGAACACAACTAAAACTTTAGATGAAAATATTCTTAAAATATCATTCATTTTAAACAATCTTACCATCCATATGACATACTGATTAATATAATCAGGATCACTGAGCTGGTTTATTAATGGAAGAAGAATTCCTCGGGAGAGGATTTCCTGAAAAACAAAATATAGTAAATAATTTTATGTATTTATTCATAAAGCTAATATAACTACAACAATTTAAAAAATACTGTGTAGAGGCTAAGTAAAAAAAAAAAGGTGTAATTACAGACAACATTCATACAGGCACTAGCACATTCCCTTCCAATTAACATAAGATGGTAATACCTCAAGAAAAACGTTATCCATTTTATCACAGTTTTCTAATGTTGCTAGAGGCAGAAAAAAAACTTTCACACAAAAATTGGCAGAAAAAAAAAATTTTCACACAAACCGTTCTCTGCTATTAAATATTTATCAACATTGTACTGTATTTAAAATAACCTAATAATAAATTAGATCAATTTTACGAAATAAAATAAGAGCAGCAGTTCAGATCTAAAATTTTTAATGGCATTACACCAAAGAACTGGAATGGCTTTTAGAGTCCGTACTTACCCTGACAAAGTATCGCATGATCTTGTTCTGGAAGTCTCCAGGAGGTAGCAATATATACAGTAAAACCTCACACAGATCCCTTAGGAATCCTAGGGAGGCATAACATAAAATTGTGCTGAGTTTTTGTTATTTCACACCACTTTACCTGATAATCATAAAACCCAACAGATAAATGCTTAAAATTAAATTCAAATATAGAGTCATATATATTCTTACAGTCCAAGCACCACAGTAACACCTTTCAGACTGAACATAAACAGCATTGATGTTAACCCAACTGAGAGATCTAGAGCCTCAAAACCAAGATAAAACAAACCCAAGAACCAAAAACCTAACTCCAATTTACTTTCCTTATTTAACATGTACAGGATTTTCTTCCCCTCCTTCACACTTTGCCCAAAAAGAACAACTGATTTTTTAATGAAGTCTATGGAATAGTGATAATGAAGGCAGATCTAACCAAAAGCAGTAAGAATCTGAGAAACCATCCCCTGCCTCCCAGAAAACAATTTCTATCCTAAAAGTCTTCCAATGAAAAGAGGAATAGCTACATATGTACATACTTCATCATAATTATAGCCTTAGTATGTACAAATTTGAGGAGTTATACATGTATAGGAGATAATCACACTTTGAAAGTCACATGCTAAGATTTCAGTGTATTTCATATGCTGCACACAATTGTTAGTGTTTTCATTTAGACTGCCATACTGAAATAACTTCAGAAGATAACACTGAGAGACCTTCTTCATCTTTGGGAGAAGTGCAGACTAGATCACGACAGACTTCTTTTTCCATTTCAACTTCAACCTCAAAGAATGTATCTACAAGTTCCTCAGCTTGGTCTATAGAAAAGAAAAAAAGAAACATACTTTTTTGTAAAGATTAGAAACTTTAGAATAAACTTGAACTATAAAATAAAGCTAACTATTTCACACATGCAAGATACCTGCCTACTCAGACTCAATTAAAAAAATATTTTAATCACATTACCTTTCATCTGATCGCCTTTCTCTGCTATTCTTTGCTGAGCTTTTCTGAAAACTCGAAGATGAGTGCCAAAGTCATCAACAAGTCGGGTAGTGAAATAAGGCTGCCAGTCTGTTTCCTTTGACCTATTGGAAAAGGACATCCATGAAAACGCATTATTTTATCCTGAACACAAAGAACAATATATTTCTACTTCTTCCTCCCTGCCAAGAACCACAGTGATAGTAAACACAGAAAAGCAAAGAAATAAATCAGTCTCCTAATCACCCATCCACTGAAAACAAATCAAATACTGTAAAATACCACTCTCACACCACATTAATACTTATGCTTGAATTACTATAAGGTCAACATTAGTATCTGGCATACTGTTCCGATTCATGACACTGTCAAATATCTGTGAAAAATCTTGATATCAACAGTCTACAACCTAAAACTAAAATACTCCCCAGGTTTTTTTCAGCCATGCTTTCTATCATTTTGTAAGGCATCTAAACAAAATCATTGTCATCTGAATTTGCAGTATATGCCTGAGTAAGAAAACACACGTTTCACTTCAAACTACAAGCAACCTAATACTATCAACAATTGATTCAACAGCTTGTATGAGCAGTAACTAGCATGCATCTCCAACAATGCACATAGCTTAGCGTCAGAAAACAGTCACTGTTAGATTTGCATAAAACGGTTTCCTTAGTGGTATGAAAAAGATGCAGAGATATTCTTATGATGTCCATGCCTTACTAGCCAAACTGAAAAGGCAGAGGTTTAATGCAGCTAGGTGTTATGGCTTTTGCTCTGCACTAAATATACCACTAACTGAATTCTCTCAGACACCTACTTTTGTTATAGCAGAATCCTTCTACAACACTTCCTTTTATTGTGTTTGTTCCCTCACCTGCTCTTCCTTCCCTCAAAGATAGAGAAAGGGATAAGGAACTCTGGAACAGAGGGAAGCTTACTCCAAAATCTAGATGTAGAAATAAGAAGCAGAGCTGTCTCAAAGGGCAGTCACACCCATCAATAATCCAGATCCACCATCTGCACAATCAACAAATCGTACAAAAACACTAGGTGGCGGCCTTACATCATTCTCCCAAATGTACAACTCTCACAGGAAAAATAACAAAACGAAACAAAAAATCCTACTGTATACATTCTCTCCAGAAGTTCACAGGGTACATGAAATTAGAGGTGACGATGCTAATCCAAGACTGCTACAGCTATATCCAACTACTATCATTATAAATACACTAGATCATTTTTCTTTTAATAACAACTGCTGCAGCCCTGTGAAACCGATTTGATCTGTTACGGAAGAACACAACTGCACAGAAGTGGTGGCTATTTTTTAAGAGCTATAGTACTGTATGGAAAAATATATATATATATTTGCTATAACTTGATCCACTTTGACAGAAACCCAGTGCTTGATACTGTTCAATGAAGTAACTTTGCCAAATAGACAAAAACAATGAAATTGGGTAGCCAGGTCTTTTTCACATAAGCACAGGATTGCTTGCTGTAATGTACAGTTTGTTTAGCCTAGTTTTCATTATCTCCAACACAGTTTCCTAGGATTTCCATTATTTCACAGTCAAGTAGGTTTTATTATCATGAATTTTACCTAGCATTAAACATAGCTCTCCACCTTCGACCTTTCTTGCCAGAAAAGCACACTGACCTACATTTTCAAGTCAACAGTGGGAGGGGATAATAAAAACCTCAAAATTGCTATGAAGTTTATTATATTTAGATGACCCACAACCTCTTCTGAAAAGAAAGAGGTAACAATCAGCACAGTGGCATGTGGTACCCGGGCTGAGAAATCAGCCATACTGAAGATGATAAATAATTTCCCAGACAAGTTCCCTGACTTCCTGCTACTTGATTAAGCAACAGCAGAAAAAACATGCGACAATTAACAAAGTATCCATTTGTACTGAATCAACCCTATTTTAAAAAAATATTTATATGTGACATATCATTTTGTTCCCCAGATCACCATTCCTTCAAAAATATTCATTGTTCTTACATATTGAAGAGCAATACCACTTTTAGAAGTTATCTGAGCTGATACAGATGTCTGAATTAAAGGCTTTCAGATTGACTTACCTTGGGAATAGCCCTGCCGTTTGTATGAAACAGATGTGCATATAAGAAGGTGATGATTCATGCAACTCAATGCTTAAGTTGCAGAAAAAAAAGTTACTTGGTAATTTTAGACATTATTAAAAATTTTGAAAGGCCATTTTGCAAAAGACCATGACTATAAACATCATCTCCATTCATTTCTGAAGGGATCAGCAAAAACTGTACTTCTTAAGATTATGGTTTTAAAATTTTACATGTTTTTTCTGTAAAATCCACTTAACTATGCCAATAGATAAACTTAATCATTTATCTACTACGATACAACCCACAGAGGTTATTTGTCCACTTGCTTAGACAGTGCATTGATGTAAATACAAATAATCTTACCTGGCAGAAAACTGAACAAGTGCATACTGAAGAGCCTGCCTGATTTCCAGAAGAAACGATTCATCATCACTTAGTGTGTAATACCAATACTGAACATAGTCTCTCAGGGAAAACTGGATTACCTGAAATTGGAAAGGAAAAAATAACCATGATAAAGATAACAAAACATAAAATCGCTTTTTGTGCCTGATAATGCAGCAGCAGTTAACTCTAAAAGGTCAGGATAGTAAACCACACTCCTGTAACATTATGCAACTGTGAGTGAAAGAATACAACTCACATACTGAAACTGCTTTTTCATATCGGTTTGCATGCACTCATCACCACTATGCTGAGAAACTATAACATACAGAAAACAGACTCAAATACTGCCCAATATCCTGACCCATCCTCAATGCTTTTTTACTTAACACTCTCAAACATGATAAAATTTCTCAACTTCTATTTGTCTCTCAACTACTTAGGTATTATATAGTCAATACTTGCAAAAATAAAAATAGATTAAATAGTCCTGGTTAGAACTTACCTGTTGCAAAGGCTCATCAATTATATTCGCACCTGTCAGTCTTCTGTCAATCTTAATAGGTCTGGCTTCACGTTTCATTTCTTCTATGCACTTGAAAGAGATTAGGAAATGTAACTTTGCAGGTTTTAGCTATAATTAAAAATCAGGTCTACAGTCTATGATATATTTATGTATACTTCAAGTAATGACTTTATACAATATTTTCCCTGTTATTATAATTTATAGGGTAGATAAGATATAATTATAGCATCATAGAATAGTCTGGGTTGGAAGAGACCATTAGAGGTCATCTAGTCCAACCCCCCTGCAACAGGCAAGATTATCTTCAACTTGATCAGGTTGCTCAGAGCCCCATCAAACCTGACCTTGAATGTTTCCAGAGATGGGGCATCTATCACCTCTCTGGTCAACAATAATATTTGTATTTTTCACTATATAGTAAATAATGGTGATGAACTAACCTGAAAATCTACTTCTTGCTTACTGTAAAGGAGCAAGTTTGCTAAAATACTAGATTGGAAGGAAATAAAACTCAAATAGTTATAAAGTGGGGGGAGCAGGACAATGACACAACAGCAGCACAACATAGTTTGTGGGTAAGATCCTAGTTCCATACTTGATTATGAACTTCCTGTGTAACCTCATGCAGGTAATTGTTTGGTTGTTTTTTCTCTCAGTTTCTTTATCCATCACAGTATATTCTATATGCCAGAAATTACTCTTTTGTACCATCTCTACTTGACAGACAAGTCTTTAAGAAGTAATTGATGAGGGTATAAAAAATTATTTTATAGAACGACTTGCAACGCAGAGCAGTTAACACCAAGAATTACTTCATCAGAGCTGACTTTTGGCGAGTGACATACTGAAAAAAAAACCCTTTATCAGTGCTTCTTTGAGTGGACTAATAAAGTGTCTTTCTACAAACTTAAGATGAAATCTGCAATAAACTCAATTATTTTCACAGAAATAATAACCCAGCAACCTACACTAGTGTTCAAAAAAAAAAGTTATTTTATTCTTTGATCTAGAGGGAAAGTTATGACTGTATTTGAAACACAGAAAATCTGCCAAAAATGGTAAATGAAACAATTATATACCACATGTCCGCTGTTTCTATTCTGCATGACTCTCCCTAAGCATCTCTCATTCAGACCAGTTAACAGTGAATGGCAGTGAAACCTCAGGCCAGAAAATGGTCCTCCTCCTACTTAACAAATTTTGTATCACAACATTAAGTATTTTGTTGCAAAATTCTGTGTATTTTTTAACTTTCAAGACAAGGGAACAGTTCAATGCTACTTTAATATGAATGAAGTTGACTCATATTCAAACAATACTCCAGCTATATACACTAATGAATTTGCAAAGTAATTTTGTCTTGCTAGTGTCAAAAATACCAAACCAATTCAGAAGGGAATGATTAGGTATTTTTACTAAGCACAGCATAGTTCAAATTGCCAAACAAAATGCTTAAAAGAGAGTTTTGAAGTTTGGGGACTGCATGCATAATACCACATTTGGAAAACACAGAAGAAAAAGTAGCAGCAAAAAAAGCACCAGCCAGAAGAAAGATAAAGAAGGACACATAGAAAATACACAACGGTACTTGGTAAAAATCTGAATGTTCATAGGCTCATAGGACTCAATTTTTGGTCTAGACTTCAGGAAGTCATCTGGTCCAACCTCCTGCTCAAAGGAGTGCCACCTATGAGGTTAGACCATTCTTTCATATTCTTTTTTCTCCAGTGAAATGTTTATGTACATGCAGTATAATTTAATTTGCTTTCGATACGCCTGAAGATATCAAAAATTTAGAATATCTGCTTTTATTTCTTTGCAGCTACAACAGCTGACCACAGTTCTCACTTGGAAAGCACTACCAGTTTTAAACCTGGCCTTCCAGACACTGACTCAGAGGATGTACTTAAAGGAAGGACCCAACTCACATGAAGAAAACTGTCCTATTTGACTGTCACTTCATACACAATTAGTCTGACATACTTTACCCATATTAAATGAAAAAAAATGAAAAATGAATATAACTTGTTATTGTTAAATTTGACACCTACTTACTTCATTTTAAGCAGATAGGAAGCACTTGTGAGGAACGCGGGGCACACACTGCACAAAGTAAGATGCAGTACAGAGTAAAGAAACCCAGGTTCCACAGGCTTGTAATTGCAATGACTGCGTAGACTTCAGACTTTTGTTTCGCTGCACTAATAGGTATTTTTAAAGGCCTTTTTTGAAACTCTGCTAGGTAACTTAAATATGAAAAATGCCTCATTTAGACTGTGCCACTATTTCCCAAATGGCATAGTCACAGGCTTTCATGAGCAGACAAGACACAGGGGATTTACACATCTGCATCAAATCCATAACATAGCATATGACCAAGACAAAGAGATTCAAAGACTAATCAGGGATCAAATATGCAACTAGCACTTGTAAGTTATCCCTGTTACCTTACAGTAATTTGGCAATGTTGTACACAGCCTACAGAAACTCCTTATCTTTTGGATGAAGCATAAGAGACCTCAATTATGACAATAACTGAACATTCCACACTTCTGTTAAAGTTGGACTGAATCTATTATTTTATTGAAAATAGCATTCCAGTTAACAGTTCAGAAGACTCTAAACTTGCCTTTCATTTAACATTATTTTAATATAAACCTGCAGACAATTGTGTGTCTTACAGAACCAGTATATGGTATCATCCAATAAATTCCTAACACAAAAGTTATATAAAGCAAACTTGCAAAAAGAAAAGCAAGTCTAATCCTAATTTTTAAACCTTCCTGTGTGTATGCAAACAAAAAAAAAAATAGCACAAAGGTTTATAGTCTTCCATCAAACTTACATAACTATTTCTCCTTAATGCGAGACATTCTTTATATATTCGCTAATAAGCATAATAAACAGCAACTAAAGAAACCTATTGGCACCAAATCTTGTGTTGCAACTTAGAATCTGGTACATTCTACACATTATTTCCATCCACAATTATGGTGCCCTGAATTATAACTGATTTATTTAAAATCAAGCATTTGAACATTCACCTTAGCTTAAAAAAAATCCCCAAATAACAAAACCCCCTCAAAATAATTGATAAAACTCTGAATGTCTTTTGGGAAAAGAACTTCTTATAAAGGAATCTATATAATCAGATTACTTCTCAAAATAGAGTATCAAAAAATACTTTCATATAAAGGTGAATTCAGTTTGTATTTGGTTCATGGACGAAGCATAACCTATATACTAGCCACTTGAAAGAATATTCATTATTCAAGACCACTTAGGGCCACAATAGTTTTAAACATGAAAACAATTTTGAGCTAGAAATACTACTTTCCAATAAAGAGAAGTCAGCAGAAATTTAATACAGAAATGGCAAACAGGAATCCCAAGCAAACCACACATTTGGTTTTAGTTAGGACTCATCTCTTCTTGCACTGCTACTGAAAAGCTCAGCTAAACTAGCTAATGCTATTTTAATACAATGGCAAAAGAGAAATACAAAACACTGTTGTAGAAAACAAACAGATTTTAGTTGGAGAACAACTTCAAACAGCATTTGGCAAGTCAACTAAAAATAAATGCCTTCATACTACAAAACTTAAATCCAGAGATTAGCCAAGACAGGTCAGATGAGAAAAGTGATGTGTCTATAATCCACACTGAAATCAGAAGTCAAACTACTGAATTTGCAAGAATTACGCAAAAAAAAATCCACATTTTATTCTTTTAGAAAGCAACCAGAGCATACGTATATACTGGGGTCAAAAAACTAACATTAACATAAAAACTGTTTCAGCGATGTAGGGGAAATTTAAAAGACAGAAAAACCTGTAAATCCGCTCTCAAAACACAAGACATAAGCAACACTCCACAATCCCTGTAAGCACTGAAGTCTATATAGCACCAAGAACCTTAGTCCCCTAAAATGAGGTTCCGTTAATGGAACAGAATCATTAGTTGATTGCTTGCTTCCCCTTTTTCAGCCTTAAACTTCATATTTTTCATTTGGACCAGTGACGTTATTTTATGGTTTAGAATATACTTAAGTTCCAGATTTATCTCAACAGATTCAAAGACTTAAGTGAAAAGGTGATTTACCAAAAGACCTGTGAACCAGTCACAAAACAAGTTCTGTGATTAAAAAACATACTGCTCAATCACAAAATAAATTTCTGTGTGCTACTGATAACAAAGATGAATACGGCCCACTCCTTTCACAGAACATGAAGTGACCTGACAGCTAAGAAAGGGAAGGATGTTTCTGTCAAACAGTTGTGAGATTAAATATAACGTAACTAGCAATCTTTGGGTTAAAGTGTTTTCTCTGTTCTGATGAGTTCAAACAGATTGGGCCAAGATATATCCAAATTTCTGAGATGCCAAAACGTATTAGTTCATAAACCAGGAACAGATGCAGACATCCAATTAGGAACCCTGAATTTAGGTCCATCAACCAAAATGATATGTCTGTTAAGAATTCAGAAAAAAAGAAAATATTTGAAAAAGAGATCCCACTGCTGCTCCACATTTATCTATGCATTTCCAGGACTTTTGCATGGTCTTAAAGATAGCCAAAGATACCTTTTACATCCCCAAAGTACTGTAAATCTAGACTTTATTCCAGTTCCTTTTTCTTGGTTAGGCAAGCAACTTTCTGACCACAAACAATGAAAAAAATAAGAGCTGGAGAGACTGCAGATCCAGTGATGGAAGAATCCTAAATGACCATGACAATCTTGCAAGAAAAAGCAGGAAGGAGCTACCACTCCCACCAAAAAAACCCCAAAAAACACCCAACACATACAAGTAGTCTAGGAAGAAATTGTTTAGTAATTCCCTCACAGATAATATTAGCCAGTTGTATCTTACTCATTTCTCACAACGAAGCCAGAAACAATACTTGAAACAAACTTCCCATAAATGCTTGAAAAGCTTGTATTTCAAAAAGGAAAAAATCTTGCATTTCACTTGCACAGTGTAGCTGACTCAAAACATAAAAGCAGACTCTTTTACCCTGGGAAATAGGTAAAATTCTTAGATTAAAACTAATAATTAGTGTCATTCTAATTTTCCAAGTTATAAAATCTGATCTAGCAGTTAATACCAGTAAAATCTCCTTACCTTAGGGATCCCAACTGATGTACAAGGAAGAAACGAATGCTCACACTGCTCAAGGTATTTTTCTGAGTTGCTTTTTCCAAATAAAAGAGTAACCACAAAACCCCTAAAATGGAAAAAGAAAGACCAGCTAGAACAACAATCATCTACCCCCCCCCCCCGAAAATATTTCACAGCAAGTTATAAAATGACAATATATGACAATTCTGGTTATTCTCCTACTACAGTGTTCTTTCACAGTGCAGTGTGCTACTCAAAATAACTAACAATACTAAGTATGAAGTTGCCCAGCCTTGTATTAATCAGCCTTGATATATTCTTATCACATAGCAGATCTGTATAGCACAGTCTATACTACACAGCCTGCTACATGAGAAGAACCTGTGATGGCATGCTACCTGTGCTCACAAATACTAGCACACTGAAAGAGGGGTACATACATAAGCTGCTCTGGTTATATTGTACAAAGATTCTTTTACTTCAACACTATGAAGAAATAAACTCTTTAGAGATACATTTAGGCCACTGCACTGTGGCATAAGACACAATAACACAGACCAGGAAGAAGCTGATGTAGGAAGTGTAGTAAGTAACTACTGATTACATATATTTAAACATATATTTAAAGTATGAAAATTTTCAACTGAGAACTTATTTTAAGCTGCAAAGAAAACAAACAAACAAACAAACAAGACAAAACAAAACACAAACCAAAAAAAGAAACCAGTAGTCCTGCCAGGCTGCATAGGAGCAAAGTCAAGGAAAAAGTCTAGAGGATAACAGGAGTTAAACACAAGGTGTTGGGGTTTTTGGGGGTTGTGAGTTTTTTGGAGTGTTGGGGTTTTATGGCTTTTGTCGTTGTTTTCAATTAATTCAGCATACAAAATCTAAATAAAATCACTCGTGAACCATTTATTTTAAAAGAATGTTAGATCAGAAATTCACTATCTTCAACCTTCACAATACTCAGTGATATTGAAATCATGACTTATAGTTAAGTGGGACAGCAGTTAATTTTAATATTGTTTTCTTTATGATATAATGAAGGCATAAGGGAACAAGCAACCATTACAAAAAGTTCAACCTTGCTACAACAGCAATTTATTTACAGCTTATGACATTAGGGCACAAAACCACATTAACTTAAAGCTGATTTTACTAAGAGAGAGATGACAACCTAAAGGCTGTACCAATTATAGCATAACCTAAGGCTTGAAACATGCTGTAATAACACATTCTTTTAATATTGACTGCTATTGATATATGATAGTCATATGAATACAATAAAATTCCTAACCAAGGTAAAATATGCCATTTGAAGGTTTTAATTCCTAAACTAGAAACTATTCCTTTTAAGTACTCCAGAGTTTCAGTAATTCAGAAGCAGGGAGGTGGTCTTTTATATACCTGAACAACTCCGGGGCGGGAGGGGAGGGGGAACCACAAAAAAAAAACCCAACACACACAAAGAAAAAGCTACACAAAATTATTACTAGTAACTTGATAATGCATGAGAAAATTTCACTTGATACTCTGATTCCCTTACAGCCACCTTTATCTGCCAGCCATGTGTACTTTCTACGTACAAGGACAAAAATTAAAAGCAGCTCTAATTGCTCCTCTGCTCCAGATACTTCCAGATAGCTTTAAATTGTAACACCAAAGGTGCTAGTAGCATAATAATTCAGTTCAAGGACAAAAACTTGCTTAGGAAGATCTCAACTTTAGTTTCACTATGCTTAAAAGTTAACTAATGTTTTGGTTTGGGAGGGGGGTGCATTTTGTTTTGTTTTGTTTTTTAATTATCGAAAAGTTTGGGGTTTCTTTTTATTATCTACCACTTTTCTATTAGAAACCTCAATCTTCTTTTACGGAAAACAGTATACTCCAAATGTTTTGGGGGTTTTTTTGGCATAAAGTCACACTTCAAACATATACTAGCAATTTAGCATGGGGGTGGGGAGGTAAGGAGGGAAAAGGTGCTTCTATTCAAAAGGATTCAAGCCTTGCAAATAACTAACTATATACAACAGATTATACATCTGTTTTCTATTAAATGTTACAACACTTTTAAAGTCACTGACTCATTCAAAAATACTAATATGATACCAAAATAGTTTAAATGCTCATCTTAGGTGCCTTTTAAGTATTTTCATTTTTAAGCTAGAAATGCTAGGGCTTCTGTCTTTATAGCAGAAATTAATACACTTCATTCTCTAATTTAAAATCTTGTGTGTGTTAGAGAAGGATGCACAGCCTGACCATTCAGTGTATGTTAGCTAACCAGAAAGTTCTAGTGCAAATGCTTACCTAATTCATCAAGAGGATATTCAGTACAGTACATGAGAAATCATTTTATTCTTTTCTCTAAATGAATAGAGCAGAAAAAGGAAAAGGAAGAGATGGTATTTTACTTAAATTTTTATTGTTAAGTTTTTCCAAAGATTATTGGAAGGCCAGCTTCTCACAGGGACAGATTAACAACAGAACAAAGGTGAAAGAAAAATGAAGACTACAGATTTATCATTTTCCCCCTCGAGCCTGAAAAGTAACAGCCTCAGCTGAATGCTTTGTGAAAGTCAAAAAGCAGCTTCAGAACTGCTCACAATTTGGTCAGCAGGTAGAATCATCAATGTGGACAGCCAGTCACAAATATATGTATGTGATTAAGTATCAATAATTATGTTTTTTGACAACAGAGAAAATCCATTTAAAGCAACTGATGGTCCAAGAAATTTCAATTCTCCCAACATCAGAAGCCTAAGGCTGTTGGCAGACCTGCAACTCATATTTTTATTTTACTTCCTTAGGATTGATAGAGGGAAGGAGAGAATAAGAAAGAAACTCGTAATACAAAGAAAAGGCAGATGGTAAAAGACAGGCCCAGCACTCAGGTTAAAGGGTTTTCACCAATACTTGAAGTAGAGGCAAAAAAACATTTAGTGAAGATTAACACCTTGTAACAGTCTTGGCTTGGCTACACAGGTTAAAGAAACAATACCTATCTTTTGCCTCCTGCTTTTGGTGGAAAGAGCTCAGTTCCCTAAGTGATAAGTTACCAGATCCTGAATTGAAGAGGGATGTATTAAAAACCAAAAAAGCTAACATTTTATAAATCAGTCTCAAAACAAAACAGAATTAAACAAGGAGAACTTTTGATTTAGAGCTTTTACTTATATACACAAATAATTTCAGTACACTTCCATGCACATAAACAACAACAGCGCACTTACTACAAGCTATCTGAGCAAACACACAGTTAAGAGTAAATAAAAAAGAAATAATTAGATAGCACATAAGTGAAACAATATAAAGAATTTAATTATGTTGACACAGCTATGGCATCATGTCCTGGTTTCAGCTGGGATAGAGTTAAGTGTCTTCCTAGTAGCTGGTACAGTGCTGTGTTTTGAGTTCAGTA
>JANZLQ010000078.1:12127945-12138620 GCA_026212715.1 Elanus axillaris | reverse complement strand
CCCCATCCCACCTGGGGGGGGGGAAGGGGTGAGCGGCTGCGTGGTGTTAGTTGCTCGCCGGCCCTAAACCACGACACATCACCATTGTTTTCCTTCACAACTCACTGGCACATAATTTAAATGCTTAGGTTAATATTAAGAATGCATCCAGCTTTGATTCAAAATTTTCTTTTGTTTGAACTGCAAAATGGGACAGAAGTGGACTCCCAGCTAGTGGAAGTCAGAAACCTTTGGTACAGGCCACTGTTTTTGAAAGTTAGAAAACTGCATGACAAATTAGATAAGAACTCCAAGTTTCAACATAAAATTCTACCATTAAAATCCATGTCCAAAATTGTTATTTTGCTCCAGATAAGGGTACGCTAAGTATTAAGGACTTTACTACAATCACGAACCAAAATTAGATTTTTATTTTCTAAATTTATATAAATGATGTTATGATATACAATTGCTAATCAGAAGTGAAAAAACGTACTTCCTAACATTAATTTCTGTTTGTTTCTAAGAGAAACATGACTAAGCATTTTGTGTAACTTCATGGGAATTAATTCAAAAGGAAAAAGCAGGCAAGAATAATTTATATCTAAACCTATCTGACCTACTTAGCACTCATAGTCCTGTATGCTGAATGTTAAAACTTAAAGTAGGTGTGTCACTCTGAAAAAGATTAACAGTGTAAAAAAAGGGCCAGATCACAGTCTTAGCCAAGAAGATGTGTATGTTAAAGTAATAAAGTAATAACATTCTATGGAAAGGCTGTGACATCGTATCTATCTACATAAGTAAACACATAATAGGGAGATGGATACAAATTCTGCTTTAAACAGATACACACAAGATGAATTTATCCTTAAGATCAATGTTCACTGGCTACCTACAAAAAAGAACCAAAGCAGCAAAAGAATCATAGCAAAGAGATATCAGAGCTGACTTGAGAATGAGTGAACTCAGGCACTACAGGCAGTCTCACGGTGGCAAACGGTAGCTGACTTCAGACATACTCCATGTCTCCAAAGAGACTGCTTTGACTGACAGAAAAGCCAAGCAACTGAAATTGAGCAAAAAGAAGGATATGCTTTTAAGAAATTATTATATCCCACATTATTCATACTGCAAATACTAAGGAAGTGGTAATACAAAACAGTAAATGGACAAACTCTTGCCCTTTGGACAAACTCTTTGCCTTTTGCCCTGAACAAATGGCCAGCGAAATATACCAATCATACATGTATTAAGACTTAACAAGACAAAAGCATTTACATAAAAGGTAGTTTAACTGATTCATTATTCTGGTAGACTGACTATTCCAATTTCTGAGAGATAGAATTGCAAGTTTAATACAGTTGAAACCCAAGCATAGCAGCTCTAGTTTTAGCCACTGAACTCTATTACATGTTTTGATGAGACATACAAGAATATACATACATTCTGTACTATATCCACTAAGAAGTTTAAAAAGAGTGTTCCAAAGGAAGGAAGAAAAAATATTAAAGCTAGACCAAAAGCCCCAGTAGAAGCCAAGCTGACCTTGGAGAGCCTAGAAATGTCACTGTCCTGCAGATTTGTCTTATAAGTGAGAGGAAGGAGGAATATCCCACTAATACAATTAGACTTGGCATTAAAAACAAAAGTTTTAATGGTTACAAGGCAGATATTATAATATACAATGTAATAATGGTGCTAAAGACTATAAAAATATCACCTGTTTGCTCCCTTCCTGCCTATACAGATAAAAGTATGAAATGTCTACAGCTGCTGAACTGATCTACTTGTTGAAGATGTAGCAACCTTTCACACACCAAGGAAAACATCAACTCGCTTTCCTCATGAATGAAGTATCTTAGGTAGGAAAATGACATTGTGATAAGTAAAGGGGACATAATTACTTAGTAAGTACCTGGGAAAATAACCAACATGGTAATAGAAAGTATGAACTGACATGAACATTGGGTTTATGTGAGTACTTTTCCTCTAACACCTGGTACAAAGGGCTACTTTTTTTTTTTAAAATCAGAAATCTTGTTTTTGCCTGGGCAAAGGTAGCATAAGCACCATTCAACAGCAAGGAAAAAAAAAAGACTTTTGATAAAATTGAGATTTCAAGGGAAAAAAAAACTTTGCTCATAAAGAGCTGCTCAAATATGGAAACATTGATTACATAGAAGTGACTTCAGATTTTCAGAGCAAATATTTGATAATATACACATTAAAATTTTACTTTCATAGTAAATTATACAATACACTAAGTAGTATACTTACCCACCCACAAAGCAGAGGATATAAAATGCAAAGTAAAATATAGCGAAGGGTCCAAAAGTTACTAGAAAAAGCACAAGGCCAAGACTTCCCCATCCCCATATGGAAAGACTGGTCTGTAAACAAGAACACATGGAAAAGGAATAATTAAACTGATATTCAGACAACTTTACATCTCCAAAGTAGTATCTGTAGTTTCTACAAAGTTTGACAATTTTTAACTGGATATGAAATAAGTTTTGCTTGATGAAATAATTTTTTTAAAAGCACATTGCTATTGAGTTATATTGTGAGCTAGTAGTCCAGTTCAGCCAACATTAGAGCATTTTTCTTTCAAATAGTTACTCATCTCTCAGTACAGATGCAACTACCACCCTTTAAAGCATAATTTATTTTTCTTCTCTATTATCATTTTGTGCACTTTTGTTTCTTGAGATTCCTTCCCCTCTGCCCCATGAAATTCTGCATTACTTCCAAGAAAAACGCAGGCCTTGTAACAGAACAGGAAGGAATGAATGCAACCTCATTTTATACAATTAAATGCGTCATTTTCCACAACCAAGCAATGGTATTTCTTCCCTAGATCAAAGCAGCTGCAAGACCAAAAATATGTCTCTTTCTCCAGTCAAGTCACAAACAGGTCAACAGGTGCACCAAATATTTGGTGCGAGTTTAATTTTACTTCTCCCTTTAAATAAAAGGGAGGGAACCTTAAAAAGCTTAGTACTACTTCTAACAATTTCTACCACAGAAATCAAAAGCTTTAAAACAATTTTTTGAAATATCTAAATACAATTCTGTTTTAAAATCAGGAAATTTAATATATATTTAAAAAAAAAAAGGAGAGTAACATTTTCTCCATGCAGGCATTACCACATTCCTAGAAGCCATCTGGCTTAGCAGCTAGAACTGATACTTCAGCAGTGGGGAGGAGATGGGTTGTTTGGAAAGCCCATGGTGAAGCTAAAGTCAGCTGCAAGAGCATCTGTGGGGCTGGTAGGATTTTGGGGCTGCTGTCTTGCATAATACAGCAGGCAAAACTTTACCTGTGCTGGTGGATTCATCAGGAGTATGAAAAAAAAGCAGTAAGATTCAGGTTATTGTGCCGATATAGGTTACAGCATAAGCATATTCATATACACACATGAATACATATACACTTGATCTATCTATATAAATGATAGATGCATGTATGTACATATATATACATATATGCAGGGTAATCTAAAGAGCAAGGTAGTGAAAACCTGACTGAGCAGAGCTACAATAGTTCTGGACCTTCACAATACCGCAATGCAGTTGACAAAGATTACATAAATTTAATTCAATCTAGTCTCTAGTTCAATATGGAAAGCATGTTTCAGCCAAGTCCCAAGAGTGTGAAACCAATGGTAAGTATTTATAGGCCATCAGAAGTGTTCCAGCTCCAAGGTTCTCAACTCTTCTTTTTTTATTGTCTAATTTACACCTTTCTTACCAGTGATCAAATGACACCCTGATGGGAACTCAGACAACTGCTATGTCAACAAGTAACACTAAAAAAGTATTTAAATAAACTCATCTTACAGTTTGACATTTAGAAAACAAGCAGAGATTGAACACCATATTTGCATAGAGCCCTTTTTTAGCTTTTAATATGGAGGAAAGGGGAAGCTTGCCTACAGCTCTCATTTCTCTAAAGGGACTATTTAGATTTCAACTTTCCATCTTGGGCATGGGATTCAGAAAAATCAACTTCCTCACAAAAAAAGTTTTTAAAATCCTATAAACAATTAAAAATAATATAAAATAAGGCTCCTACATAAAGCATCTTTGGCTTTTTTCTGAGAGCAAGACATCAGACTGCCCAAAAGCAAAATCATAGCTTTAAGGACAGATTCTTTCATAGATGTAAACTGTAATCATCAGAATAATTTAATTCTTCCAAGTTTATTTTAAGTTTAATGGAACATTGAGATGAAATTCTATTTTATTCCTAGTTCCAAGTTTCTTAGCAAGAGATGGAGAAGCTATACTGGCTTTTTTCTTAATGTTTGAGGCTCGAAAAAAATTACACTTGTCTACATACTTGCTTGTTTAAATTAAAGTACTGCAATTACAAAACTGATTGCAAGTTATTCAGTTCTCTTTAAGCTGAAAAATAGCTTTATTATATGATACTAACCATACAATCCACACAGCTAAAACGCTGAAGATCAGTGCTACAATAAACAAAAACCTGGCCACAGTTGAGTAGAAGATTTTGTTGACTCACAGTAAGTAAATGCAGTAGATGGGGAGGAGAGATACAAGAAGAGGGACATCAAGCTAAAACATGTGGCAAATAAAACGGTTAACTGAAAAAGACATAAGCTTTCATGATATATCTACATTTCAATATATAATGAAGATTCCTCATGTTCATGCCCTCAGAAATACATTTCAAAACTTCTGCACAGTACTACAAGCAACAGGAAGATACACACAGAGAAAATAACGTTTAATCATGGTCTTTTTTTGTGAAAAAATCAGTATGCTTAATGGCATTTTTCAAAAAAGTTTAAATTTAAATATGGCATAAGCACTCTAAATGACTTAACAAAATTTAATTAAACTAGATAGCAAGATGTATATTCAGAGTTGGATGAATGCATAATTAACAAAGAAAGTTCTATAACTCTAATAAATAAAACAGTGACCTTTTGTCCTATGCTCTAGTTTTGCCGTTTAGCATACAGCTACAGAGATTCAAATCTCATTTGGTATTTTAATAGGATTTCTTAAAACTCGCACAACTTGGTACACTACAGTAAGTACAACAGATACTAGCCCAATTCTTATATTCTTTAGATGAGTGGTTTATAGTCTTACGATTTTGAGACATTAAAATGGATCTAATCATCAGCATGGCTCCTTTTAGGCTGACTGTAAATAAAACTTGCCCTAACATCACGCTTCTTAAAGGGACTTCAGCAGTACAAATCCCAAACAAAAATGAAAACTTTGTTTAAAGTTCATTTAACACATCACAATCAACTATTAGAAGAAAAGTCCAAACATTACACAAATACAACTAATGCAGCTGGTCAGTATGGAACTAGCTCAGCTGTTTAAATTCAAACCCCACTACTTACAACTTATTTCCAAATAATTTTTTTTATAATGTCAATTTTTTTAATACAAGATTCACAGATCTACTGAAGCTCTGCCTAACCTTACTGAAGTTAACTGCAGGGTGAATGTTTGTCACTCTTGACAGAATGAACAAGCCAGCCTTCTGAAGACATGGTATAAAAAAGGCGTTTAAGTCACAGCTATCCAGACCCTTTAAAAGAAGTTGACATGCCCTATGCTGGGAGGGCAAACTTCCAAGCTGAGCTGTCACAGTACTATTTACTGAATTTCAGTTAACTAGGGACAGTTACCTAAACACCAAAGAAGAACATAGGCTTTAATCCAGTGGTAGGCATGTATGGGTAGATACCACATGCATACACACGTGCACATTGATAAAGGATCTTTATTCCAGATCAACAACCATTCCACCTCATCAGTTTTAGCCACTTCGGCTTACCATCACCACCAATGCCATATGTTAGCCCCACCATCAGCACTTCTTAACTTTCATGACTAAAATCTTACAAAGAAAGACTTCTGCAGTGTACTAGTAATGTCGTATACACAAAGGGTTAATGTAGCATCATAGTCACACAGAGCAATTTTCTTCCCGCAGTACGGAATTGCTTTAGCAAAATAAACTGCAACTGAAGTAAAGGGCTGCCTTCAAGTCCAAACAGCACACTGAAAAGCCTCATCAGGTGAGAGGACACACACACTAGTGCGAACATTCACATCAGCTTGGTTCAGATGTTACCGATAACAAGACCATCACCTCTCAACACCACCTGCTTGACTTTCTTTGACTAGGCTTTGTCCATTTTTCCCACTCAAATGTTTTTTTCCACAGTATACAGCCAATTACTAAGAGTAGTAGTACATCATGAACTTGCTTTCTTATACACATCTGCTTTTCCCTTCTTTGGCTTCTGCTTCCTAATTAATGCAGCATTTTGATGGTCCCAGTTACAAACTGTTATGGCTAGCAGTGCTGAGCAAAGACTGACTACATGACTTAACATTACCATTCACACAGGAGCTTATGTAAATCCACAGGATTCACATCCTAGAAACTGTGTACTAAGGCCACACAGACATTCTTAAATCAACAGTTTAAGAGAAGAAAAATCCCACTGTAATTTAGTATGCATGCAGTTATGCATAATATAATTTACTAGTTATGAATTAGCTAAAGTGTTTTGCAGACAAATCAATGGGAGCATGGCAAGGATTTAATGTTACCAACCACAACAGCAATGATTGACTCCAGTAACAAACACAACTATGTCTTGCCATACTTTTAAGTAGCTTCAATAGATTTCTTGTTTGCTTAGTCCAGCTGACAAGCTTTCAGAGCTTTGCTTCTGTCCCATCTTTAAGCAAAATCCTGAGCCTTGATACACCTTTCACCAAAATAATTCACAAAGTGACTATAGGTTTGTTGTTGGATGTAAACCGGTGCCATTGATTTTAGCTTGCAGCTGGCAGTAAGACACATAAGTGTTTCTAGTTTAGTGCAAAACCAGTGCTACTCCAGAACTCCAGCCAAGAGGTAGTCCTTTTCTTCTGATCTTCCCCTTTGCCACCAAACAGCAGAGGTAGGTGTTTCCTCTCATGAGGCTCTGGGTGCCACTGTCCTCCCACTCCAGCCAGGAGCTCCTGCTCCAGGCACACTCAGCTCTCTTCACAATCCCCACACGCACTCAGAGTAATTGTGGTTTCAGCTTTGGAGACGGGGCAGGATGGGAAGCAAAGAACATCCACACAGGAAGGCTGGGCTCTGGAATCATCTGCTTGTCAATCTTAAACTTCAGCAGAATACTATTTAAGTCTTACAGCTGTAGTATCCAACAAGCCAATACCAATTCTGAAGACGGCCATTTGTGATTGTTTTCAGATTTAATGGTTACAACAGAATAATCTGAACATTGAAAGAGCAGTGCCATTTAAAAACAAAAACACGCTGCTTTGCTGATAAGTCTTTTACTGTGTATATCCAATTATATTTGCCCATTTATATCTTTTAAATGACAGTTGCTGACCTGTCCCTAACTAGACATTGATAAGCAAACTATTCTTTGCCATTTGGTAGTTTAAACTATTTTTTTTTTCCTAATGTGATGTTTTGTCAAATGTATTTAATGCCGCCTCTGGGCTCACATTAAAAAAAAAAAAATGACAATGATTGCATATACAGTAGATGTCAAGTTTAATTTTGTTAATTCTACACATCTGCCTTTTAATTTTACTTCCATTTTGAGCGTAAATGTGTTCATGTATAAACCTTTCTATAATCAAGGTGAGTGTCATTTTTGTCAAGTGATTAAAAACATTATTTTAGGATTCAAATTACTGTCTCTTCACTAGCATGACAAGTAAAATTGGAAAACTGGAGTGCCAGTTTCATCTGTGAAGAAATTGTTGTGTTACACTACTAGGAGAAATGTTTAACGATTGTGAATTAAGCCATTAACATCTTTGTAGTTACATTCTCCTATCTGTCAAAGTTATAGCAATCAAATGAAAGACATGTCAAGCAGGTTCTTGAAGAGAGTTCTGTGTATCCTCATTTCCTAACATCACCACAGGTCTCTTTTTAACCTCTTCCTCCTTATCCTTTTGCCCTTTTCCTTCCTTAGCCCAAAAAGGAAAGGCAAAACTTCATTTCTACTTCAGACTATGTAAAAATAATTGTAGTGAATTTATACAATGATTTAGTGCAGTACTCACAAGAAAACTCTTGGGATTTTTTTTTTTTGAAGAATTTTATATAGTCTATTTTTATTGTTCTAAGTATTTTTCCCAAAGCAAGCTTAAAATATTACAGTACATAAATATATACTAATCATTTTAAATAAAAAAATTAAATTACACAATAAATGTTAAGAGTTAAGAAGTTAGGCCAATTAAGTCTTTTCTGGGTAAGTGTTCCTGCTGATCCCTCCCAGTTACAGAGGCTGGAAACTCTCCTCTCCTCCACTACGCAAAAGTCCATCTGTCCTCTCCTTACCTCACCTTCTCCTCCTGTTCTGCTCAATGCACACTATGTATGTCAAATGGCTTAATTGGTTAAATTGGATTAATTCAAGTGCAATCATGTGTAACTGTATTTAGTTTGGATTTTCCTGCTGCTCCTCACACTGCATGAGACAGAAAAGCTTTTGGGATCATTTTCCTTTACCGTCCCCCCCAGTTATACAAGGTGGTGTAGCAAAGCTCTTATGGACAATAATTTTTCATCCACATTCTAAAACCACAATTACTGCACTGTTTCAACTATTTATGATGTTCATTTTTAGAAGTGCAAAACTTTGAATGAAAATATACTCTTAACATTTTCTTGAAGTATGTTACATTGAAGCACAGTATGTAAAAAAGTTTAAAAATTAAAAAGTTTAAAAGCTATTGTGCACATTACTTCAATTTCAGTATTTATCCAGAGGAACAAATTCCATCACTAAAATAAAACCTGCCTGTTTGCTATAGTCTGAATATTACTATTAAAATAAAAAAAAGAAAAATTATGTTCCATATTTTTATACAATTGATTTGTATAATCAAGCTGATGAAGAAAAAGAATAGCCTTCTGATTAACACTGAATAATTGTTCTACCAGAAATGGTAAATATTTTCAACACCAAACTTTATTTTCAAATGAAAAAACAGTAAAATTCAGCCCAGATTCAAGAGTCAAAATATCCCCCACCTCTCACACCTGCTCTGCCAGCATTGCTGATCACAACATGAAATTAGGAAGTAGATTTTTTCTTTTTAAACCAACCTTCATTTTACTAACCTTCATTTTCAGTGCTAACAGCTATTTTATTATACAGCAGAATTATCAGCAAGGGGCAGAAAGCCTCACTTCATGTAACCTTATTTTAAAAGTGGAATAAGTATTTATCTTACTATGAAAAACAAGAGGCCACCTTCAGAGACACATACACACGCTTTCTGATACATGCTTGCATTAAAACCCACTCTGAATTGTATTCTAGTTTAAAAGGATATGGAGTTTTGGTCAAGTTTAGAAGAAGCACTTGAACATCTTGGGTAACAATGGATGGGAGATGAAAGCCCACTTCCAGCTACTTTCTTAAATAAAGAAGTGACATACTCAAACTCATTTTTAATATATTTTCAAAGAAAGTGATCTTTTTCCTTTGTCATAATTCATATTGACTTGTATCTAAGCTAGTTTAGACATGTGGACAGAAGACAGACAAAAATAATCAAAGCATTTTGGATCACCTTAGGGTGATCGAAACAGGGCCAGGCTTATTGCTTGACAGGATCAACTAAGGTGATCTAAAGTGAGAAATTAAAGTAATCTCTTCAACTCTAGCTTGAATTCAAGCCAATGAGATAATCTAGACTGTTCTATGTTCAGCATCTGAATAAACAGATTACATCTATTTCAAGTTTTGCTAGTGCAAAACACTGGCAAAGGAGGGAGAAGGGGAAGCCCCCAGAATCTTTACCAAGAAAAAAAAGTGTTCTCCTAAATGGCTGAAGAAGTTACATGTTCTTTAGTCAAGAAACTTTTATTGCATATTTCATTTGTGATTTCAAGCAGCATTCTGAACTTGCCTAAAACTGCAGCAAAGAGTTACTTAAAAGTTCCTTTCACCAATGTTTTCTTCCTTTCACTGCTAAAGAAACCTGATCCCACTAAACAAATTTAAAGAATCATCAACTTTGCTTCTAGAACAATTTCTACCACTTAAGATTCCCAATATTTATCTTGACAGAAATACATTCAATCAGTCTCTCTCCCTAAGAGTCAGATGTAGTAGGCTGTCTCTTTATGTTCCATCTAATTAAAAACTCGCAGGCAGAGCTCAGGGCTACTGCAGAAACAGTTGCACAGGATATTTTTAAAAAGGTTTCTTTGTACCTTAACAGCTATGCTTTTTGAAGGTATCAAAAAAACACCACCTCTTTAGTTTTAAGCTCATTTCCATGGTAGTGGTAACTTCAACTGAGCATCCCTTTTGCCAAGCAATAAGCAGCTGTCTATTCCTTGAACTCAAATCTCCACCTTACTGCCCAATTATGCCATTACCTATATTAGCTCATACTTACTAAGAAAATATATAGATGAAAGTTATTTATACATAAATGGTTTGGAACACAGCCTTTTGTTCAAAGGCAATCCATTCTTGTCCATGATCTTTAGAGGGAAAAGAAAGTGAAAAAGATGCATTATAAGCAGTCTGACAAACAATGATTACTTTCCTTAAAATATATCCATTATTTCTTCTGTGGAGATACCACACAATTTCACAGCAGCTGTTGTGCGCAAAATAGTTTGCACAATCTT
>JANZLQ010000078.1:12114486-12127933 GCA_026212715.1 Elanus axillaris | reverse complement strand
TAGCTTAAAAAGGGGGGGGGGCAGGGAAAGACACACAACAATACAGTATCTACTTTAGGAAATCTCAAACTTCAAACAGTAACAGTCCCACAAAAATAGAAAGTAAAATGAAGTGAAAGTGCTTAGTTTTAACAAATACAGAACTGTCAAAAGCATGAAGGTATAAAATAACATAAATTCCGTAATGTTATGCACACTTTGGGACTGCTGCAGTTATTGGGCTTTTTTTTTTCTTTTTCCTAAACAACTCATCGCATGTGAAAAGAGCAGACAACCCCTTCAAATTTTACACTGAAAGAGAATAGAATGTTTGTTTCTACAACTTGATGACCTGCTTAAAAGCACCTAAAAGCAAATAATTTTTTCAAACTCCTTAAACCATTAGTTTCTTCTAAAGAGTGACAAACCATATGTTTCAATGACATATCTGCAGGATGTGTGTGACTTTTTTTACTGAGAATTAAACTTATTATGTGTGTTTATATATAATTTCACATATACATAAATATTATATAGATACACACACACAAAATCCAGTACTTTACTGTAGAAAGATTTAGTCATTAACTTCTGAATAATCTCTTAGTACCCTGGCTTCCTCAGGGTATAAAATCAGTCATCTGAGAGTTCTGTTTAATTCTTTAATCCACTGGTAATACTGTATCTGCTATTTGCTACTTGCAGCAAATTTTCGGAGTCCTCTGAACTACATTATCCCACCAACTTTAAGATGAAACTGCTTTGGATGCAATATAATATTTTACAGTGTTTTTTTATTATTTTAAGAAGTACATACCACCAACTAGAAGTTCCCAAATAAGCAATACTCCTCATCTAGATGAAAAAGTTACTTTAAAAATATTAAGTTAGCAACATAGCATCAGAATATTTTTATCTGAGACTGGACTAAATATAGAGACTCTAATTGCCTTATTAGGTCAGGTTACAAATGTGAAAGAACACAAGTGGAAGAAGCTAATTCGCATTATCTATCACAATTGCCAGGAGTCCTCCAATAACAGACATGCTCAACAAGTCTAAAAATTAATTTCCACATTGTCCCTAGTGATGAAGGCTGTTGTCTCTAACTACAGTCAGTCATGTCACATGTCTTTGTGACATTATTTTGGTAAATTAAATCATGTGGTTAGAAGATCCCCATCCCTCTCCACCCCTAAAAAAAGTCACTTTTTCTTTATTAACAAGGAGGAAAAAAGCTATAAGCAGTAATGTAGGGCTCAGATAGGAAAACCACATTGGGTTTCTCAGCTGTAATGTCAAATGGCACCTTGACTACAG
Source organism: Elanus axillaris (assembly GCA_026212715.1). Lineage (NCBI taxonomy): Eukaryota > Metazoa > Chordata > Aves > Accipitriformes > Accipitridae > Elanus > Elanus axillaris. The sequence continues at coordinate 12,126,634 of JANZLQ010000078.1, read as the reverse complement.
GCAGTACAGCAACTGGTATTATGGAATCCACACAGCCAAAACTCAACAGAAAGCCAGTGTAAATCATTTCTCAAATTATACTGGCAGCAGAAGAGGATCTGCAAGAAGGAAGGTCCAGGCCAGGAAGGAAGGAAAATACATGCCAGTCAGCCTCACCTCAGTCCCTAAGAGGGTTGTGAATAACCAAAACTGATTTACCAAGTACAAATCATGCCTGACCAACCCAAGCACTTTCTACAATGAGGTGAATGATGTTGAGGGGGGCTTATGTTGTGCACCTTGCCTTTAGCAAGGCCTTTAACACAATATCCCACAGTCTCCTTATGACAAAATCAGTGAGGTACAGGCTGGGTAAGTAGGTAAGATGAGTGAAAAATTGACTGGATTGCTGGATACAGAGACACATGATCAGTGGTGCAAAGTTCAGTGGGCAGCCAGTAACTAGGTGGGAACCTTCAAGGGTCAGTATGGGGACCGATGCTGTTTAATGTCTCCATTAATGACTTGAGTGATGGGACACAGTGCACACTCAGTAAGTCTGCACAGAATACTGAACTGGGTGAGTACTCAATATACTGGAGGGTAGAGCTGCTGTTCAGAGGGATGTCAACAGGCTAGAGAAATGGCTTGACCCGAATCTCATGATGTTCAATAAAAACAAGTATGCATCTGCGGTGGAACAACCCCAGGCCATGATACAGTCTGGGAGCCAACTCTCTGGGAAGCAGTTCTATAGAAAGGGACCCAGAGGTCTTGGTGGGCAGTAAGGTGAACACCAGTCAGCAGCATGCCCAGTAACAAAGGCAGCCAACAGCATTCTACCCAGCAAAAGTGCCACCAGCAGGTCCAGCAAGGTGATCCTTCTCTCTTTGAAGATGTAAGACCATTCCTGGAGTCCTATGTCCAGTTTTGGTCATCCATTACAATACAAATCCATCTGGAAAAGAATGTACACTATCCAATTCCACCACAAGGGGTTTTGTGCCAAAACAAAATACATCTATACACTGGCCACCAAGGAAACGGTAGATTTTAAAAGTTTAGTGGTGCTCCCAATTAATATTCTGACCCACCCTTTATGTGTCTGGGAAGTAACACAACTTTTAAAAGTATTAACCCCCCCAACCCCCAGTGCTCACCTGTGTCTTCAAAAATAAACAAGCAAGAGCAGTAGTCTCCTATACACCTACCACCAACATAATAATGGGCACCTACTGCCTAAACACTGGAATCTGAAGAAACAGCTACCAACATTATATTCACTGATTTTAGTACTGGGGGGGGGGGGGGGGGAGTGGGAAGTGGGGTGTTTTGTTCTTCTAATTCCCAGCCCTCAATCAGTGCCAGCACCATGAATCTACAGTTTGGATTCCTGTTTGCAATGATCACCCCTTCACTGTATGTAATTTCTCTTCTCAAAAATTTACTGAAAATTCCCCAACTTTTTTTTTTTAAAGTATGTAGTGCTTTTAAACCAGCATCATAATTAACATATCACAAAATGAAATGGATGTAAAAATAGAGGAACCTCAAAGGTCAGATTATGCACCACAAAGAAGCAGCTTTCAGTAGCCAAATAATAGATCCCAAGTTGCAAATACAGGGCAATTTTAAGAAGAAACTTAAATCCACTGACAGAATACTAGCACCTTCCTCCTAAGATTGTGATGTTACTCCACTGTTTCCTTCTTAAGTTTATACTTGCTGCAGTTCTTTAAGTGCCGTAAATTTCCTCCAGTTACAAAATGTATAAACTCTGATACAACCACTATTTGACTACAAATTCCCAGTAGTCTCCAAGAGTACATCTGAACTCCTACGAGGCCAAATTTCATATGAAGCATGCTTACTGGATAAAGACAAAACAACTGTGGAAACAGATGTCATACAAATTGATGAAAACCTTTACAAAGCTGGAGTAAGCCTCAAAACTTCCAGTTCCTTGCAACTGTTTTTTGGACAGAATATCATCCAGTTGCATAAAATAAAGCAAGAGAAAGAGATTAGTTCTGTCTCCAGATTATTCAGTAGTCCCTAATATACAAAGAAGACTGCAACTTCTTTAACAAGCAGCTGATGCTTAACTCTTGGCAGAATCAACAGTGCCAACAAAAGCAGCACTTTGAAGGTATGGAAAAATTGACCTTACTTAAGAGTGGGGAAAAAAGTGTTTAAATATTATTGTGTTTTTCCCATGGGATAAATGTAATGGGAATATTAATAAAACAATCCCAGTCTTTCCCCTTCATGTGTTTAATATCCCCTTTCCCAATCCCTCCTTCAGACCTTATTGCCTGCCTACTTTATCCACTCACTTCTAAGAGACGTTTCATTCCCATCCCTTTCAGGAAAGCATGGTTACTCTGTGCACCTCTTTCACAGTCCTCTGTGCACCTCCTTCACTTTTTCCTGAATGGTGTTATTAAGAAAACCATTCTGCCTGCTGCCTCTACAACCCCTAGGAAACTTCGCAAGTTTTATCCAAGTGATTTGCTACCTAACTCTGCTGACAGGTGCTGCAGTGTGTAGTTCAGAAGCAAAACAGATATGCACAAGTAGAGCAAAGCCTCCTACAATTTCTTCCAAGACTCTGCTCCATAACCTCTTTCCATCTGGCCTCTCTATGGAAGCTAAGAGCCTGTTGAGTATCCTAGATGACTCTTTTAGCCTCAAGTAGTCTTCCTCTCCTTCCTCAGAAAAAAATGAGGTTCCAGAATTAGTGCCAACTACTCCCTGGATATCTCCCATGTGCATATACTACCTCCTGCCCACTGTAACACTGAAGAAGGAAAACAAGCGTGAATGTCTGCAAATAAAGCTTACACAGAGGGACAATTCTATGAACTCCATGGAACACTTTATTCTCAAACATCAGGGCATGGAATATTTCCAACAAATTTCAAACAATTGGGGCAGGGGGAGGAAACCACAGAAATAGTGCATCAACACTTGACACTAATACTTCTATAGACTGAAACTAATTATAGACAAAACTAATTAAGTCATTTGAATATCCAGCTCTCAGGGAAAGTTTACAGAAGATACCTAAAAACCTCAATCATTGCCACTTGCTCAAGAACATCAAGAGCAGAAAAGAAACCTAACCAAAGCAGAGCTAACCAACCTCACTCGTAACTTTTTCTGGAAGCAGAGATGCATTCAGAAGTCACAGAAGGAATGATGACATTTCTTGTTTTCAAAAGGACAGGAATTATTTTGGATATTGATTCAGCTTAGATCTAAACAGAAGGAAATGCAGGAAAGCACCATGCACCTCCCTGGCATCAGACCATGCAGCTGTTGATAGGGCAACTTCTCCTGTGTTCCCACCCTCTCCAGAAGGCTGGTTCACCAAGACAAAACAATTTCTCATGCAGCTGCTGCTTAACTGCTAGACCTGATACAAGAAGCAGCATCCCACCAGCTTGTGTCTGGTGGGAGGGAGAAAACCTCTTTAGTAGCAGCTCAAACTAGATCCAGTTAAGTAAAACATGAAATAGCACTCCTAATGTCTTAAATTCTTTTATGCATGCAGAACATCTGAAAAAAAATATATGGCCAACCCAGTGACAAAAAAAGATAAATATATAAGGAAGAAAAATAAAGAGGAAGGGAACACACAAGAGAAACAAGTAATAAACAGAAGAACCATACAGACAGCAAGGTGGAAGCATTCATAGACTAACCCAGGTATACTATTCCACACAGAAGCAACACAATTACTTTTATCATTGGAAAACGTAAAAATGGCTTGCACAATGCAAAAAAAAATAGAGAATAAGAGAAGTAACAGTTATGGGCAAATATCTAGAAATCCAGAGAGAAAAATTAAGAAGAATGCAAGCATAATGTTATATTGAAATTATTAAAACAGAAAAATGATTTAAAATAGAAAACAAAAGAAGAGAGAGTATCAGTAAAATAAAGCACAAATAAAAGAAACAGTAACAGGCAACAGGGGACTATAATTAATTGGAGAATTCAATAAAGGAAAATACCAAATAAAGTAATTGAAGAGCTTAGAAACATTCACAGAACCATGAAGTTTGCCTTTGGTCTTACTATTGCTCACTCATAATCTCAAGAATTTCTTAAGAAGCTGTAGTAGGGCAACTGTCCAGATCTTAAAAACAACATAAAGAAATAAATCTTATGTCAAAGTTTTAGTCACACATGCAAGTCAAATTAATGCAAGCATGAAGCACAAAAGGGAGAATGCATTATATAGTTTTAAGACCATAAAGCAAGGTGCTAGTACTAAATGCTTGTACACACAAAACAAGAGTAAATTATGTTTAACACAACTACTGCAGATTACTCAATTTAGAAAAAAAAAATGTTGACTGTGAAAAGGAAAACTGTGTTAAGAGTGATAGTTTCAAATAAAACCTTGTTCTAGCCTAGCATTATAAAGAAATATTTTCTTATCAAAACAATGAAAATTATAGTCACACAAAACAATGTTTTCCACAAGAATTTTAAAATTATATCTATCAACAATAAATGAACCATAAGTAATTCCCATTATATGCACCATCAGATTAAATCTGCAATTAAAACATTAAATTGCAAGATTTAGTATTTCTACAGTATATAATTTTATTTTACAAAGTTAATGAAATTGCAATTTGTTAGCATTGTGATCGGAAATACTAATTTGAGTATATAAACTATTAAAAAAAAGTATTTTTCTTCCAAGTATGTTAGAAGTTAGATACCTCGATCAAACATAGATTTCATTAAAAATTAAGATATCTGTGATTAACAAATACAGCAAGATATACCAGGGGGGGTGGACACACACTCAGCATAGGATTTTAGGAAAAAAACAAAAAAAAAAAAAAAAAAGAAAATCACACACCAAAATACAGATGCAATTTCAAGCACAAATAGTTCCTTCAGTGGATAAGGAATACATATCATTATTACTGATCCTCTTATTTTCAAGATATCACAAAAATCATAACATAGTATCATTTTACTTTTCTGAAGCATGTAATCAAATACTACAACATTTGGGAAAACTGAAAATAAACATAGTTTTGAGTTATTATAAAGGACATGGAATGCAAAGGTTTAAGTGAAGAGGTGTCAGGCCTCACACAGAATAGAGGTCCAAAGACCCATCAGAGACATCCCTCCTCAGTCTGCAGCAGCAGTTATTAGAATAGCAACATGGCAACGAGCAAAGCTTCATCACATCTCTAAGTCTGAGTTCCAAGATCATTCTGATGATCAGCAAAACTTTAAAGCAATCACTCTTTCTACAGTTAGACAAGCTGGATACTTACTTCCTAAAGCATATACACTACCAGATTTTTAACTCATCTGCACAGTCTGGAATGCCAAATGCTGAACACAGGATGACTGGAAACGTCCAGCACGTTCCTTCCCATTGCTTCCAGTACCAATTAAGAGCTATGAGAGAAATTGTCCCAAGTCTGAGGCAGTGTTTCATAATCACTCAGTCAGCTGTGGCAAGAATTCTGTGATGAACTTCTAGAGTATTTTCTACTTGGCCTTGTCTGACAGCACCAACAGGAAGAGTGGAAATGCAGAGCATCCTACAGGATATGTAGCAATTCAAACTTCCTGCTCAAGTTTGCTCCCTTACATCACAAGAGATAGCCTAAGCTACACTGCCTCAGAGGCACTAGCAGAAGCGTTGAGTACAGTTATGTCTTAGAATTGCAAAAACATACTAAAGAACAGGAATACATGATGTTAAAATAGTGGTATTTATGAAACAATAGCATTCTGACACAAACAGATTTGATTAAAATAGAAGTGGGATCACCCTGTTCCTCCCAGAAGCAAGGGATTAAGGGAAGAAAGGCAGAGGAACAGACATAAAAAATAAAAATCACACTGTAAGAACAGCACAGCTACATTTAAACAGCTAATATTCTTCAAAGTAAGCCCCTAAATTAATGAACATTCTTGGAAAGAAAATGCATAAAGCTCATCTTCCTACCCAAAACTCCAGCTGCAATGGGACACTGAATTAAGCATTTTAGACAACAAGCACCTGTCACCTTTTAATTAGGCCGTATTACCCCTCACTTGAATTAACACAGCACTATTTCCACCTGTGAAATAAAAAAAAAACCCAACAGTTCTTGATATTTAGTATTTCTGATTATCAAAAATCCCTCAAACCAAGTCAAGGCACAGAAAGACCATCACAGAGGCCATCTGATGTAGGAAGGGACTTAATGGAAAACAAGCAAGCAGAGATTAGTTTACCTCCTCCTGCAGGCAACTGGTGGACTGACTAACTGGTGAGGTTCAAATCAAATTGGTCTTGTGCTTACTGTCTGAGAAAATATGCAAAGCAGCAAGACTGAAGAAGTTTAAGGGCTACTGGTGAAATAGCTTCAAAATAAACTACTGAACCACTATGGTCAAATTTTGTATTCTGTCCAGGGAAATCCCTGGGTTTTCAGAGAATTCCACTTGAACAAAACCAGTTAAAAATTTATGAGGCTTTTTAAATGTTGGTATTTTGACATTGGCATTTTATAAGAATAAATTTGACTCACACTGTTTTACATGCAACACTGAAATCACTTCCCCTTCCATATAGAAAACAGAAAGCCAATAGACACTAACTTCAGAAATCCACCTCTCCTCTCTGAGGATTTTACAGCTACTTCTGCTTCAGGGCAAGAATAAAATCTAACAGGTATTCCCAAACTCTGACAGGGTAGGAACTGACCTCTTTTCCAAAAGAAATGGCAATTATAAAAGCCATCCCCTAGCTGAACATACCTACCATCTATGCTTACTCACATTAAAAATAAATGCCCATTTCACATCATACCTACAGGGTCATTATTTTAAGGTTTAATACTATAGAAGTTATGTAAGCAAGGTTAGAGTGCTCTTATTAAAACATTTCAATATGTTTAAATCATGAAATAATGTCTCTTTTTTTCAATTCAGAAACAAGACATTATGGGGGCGAGGATGGCATGAGGACAATGGGGGGACAGGACAGAACAAGCAGTTAAGCCCAAGATCACAATGCCTTGTACTTCTTGAAGTTTCTCTCTCATATAACTGGAAGTGCCAATTGCAATTGATTTTTCTGTTATTCCAGCTGCAGCACTCTCAGCCAAGCAATGGTGAAAATTGCTAATAGGACTTCAAAATATGAATTCTTTAAGTGTTGCCAATAACTTACATTCAACATGAATGGTTTCTTGTTTCTAACAACTGCAACTCTTCTAATGCTAGTTCAAAGGAAAACATGCTTTGTCATCTTTGTAAGGGTGGGGAGAAGGGGACAAACATATTTAAAACAGAGATAATTCCCTAGAGTGCAACCAGACAGAGGAAATCATCATTTGGATCTCCTTCTGCTATCTGACCAGACAAGCTATTACTATTTTTATTGAACTAAGGAACTTTACACTTTTCTTCTTCTGCACTGTTTTGGGGAATGGTCCAGACTGACATTTTAGAGCTGTTGCAGAAATCTGCATTCAGTCTTTGCAGTTCAGGCCCAACTGTACACTCTAAGAATAGTCCTGAGCATTTAGACACTATCTTTTACTAAAAGCCAACAAAATATTTAAAAACAAATACTATAAGCATATGACATCTATTCTTTGTAAAAGGTTAATTTTCCTAACTTTACCATTCCTCACATAATTTTAACTGACACTCCACAGAATACGGAGTTAATAAAAGAGCTGTCATAGCAACAATTAGGGACACAGAGCAGACCAGCAACAGGGTAGACTTCATTCACAGAATATATTGAAGAGAGGCTTTTTACCTCCAGAGGGGCTGCAACTGATGCTCTGGCTAGAGGTCATCTGCCAAAAACACTGGCACCTAGGCAAAGCCCCAGCATACAAGTCTCACAAAAGGACAGAAAACTAACTCCTTTCCATAGCTTGGTAATTATCTACACATTTGAAGCTGTCTCTACCAGCAAAACATAGTTCAGTCGCATGAAGCACCAGAGCAACCTTCCACACCCAGGTATCAAGGAACAGAAAAAGTTAACAATGCTATAATGTATCAAGCAGTTAATTGTGTTCTGCATCTTTCAGAGCTGGACTAACATATACATTGCAATCTGCTGCTGTTTCACTAAGACTAATTCATTATTATTATAAAGCAAATTAAGCTACTGAGTCAACCTTTATTCTTAAAAATGAGGTTAATTTGCCTGGATTTGCTCAAAAACAGTTCTCAATGGTTAGCAGCTATCAAAGTTTAACAAAAAAGTTTGTTAAACATCTCTTATAAATAAAAAGTAGATTGTTTAATGAAAGGAAATACTACATGTAGTTAATTAATTATCTTGACCAGTTGCAATAACAAGAAACATCAATGTGTCAGAGCTGATTTTGTATGGCTCATTTTTAGCTGTGGAAGAGAAAAAAAAGTTTTCCTACCTTGTCAAATTTCAAAAATCTTGTCAACTGTCATTAGTACTGCAACAAAGTACTCTTGCTAAGCTGAGAATTATGTTGTCAAAAAGTTAGCTGCTAATAAATTCAAAGGAAGTCCTCACTAAGGACTATCTCAAAGCAGTCTAATGAGCAACTGGAGAGAAAAAAAAACTGGAAAAAAATCTACTCCTCCCTTTTTCTGAAGGGCCTTCTTTAGGGACAACATAGGCTGCAGATGCAGACAGCACAGGCCATCAATTTGAAAGACATTCTAAAACTTCTTGTAAGCTAAGTCCCATCGAAATCCCATTTAATGGTTGGTCCCATCAGAACTTAAGACACTACTGGCCAGCAAGAGCCAGAGTTGTAAAACACCAACCACCTTGCTGTAGTCAGGGCAGTACAGCTGCTACCACACAAGAGGCAAGAATGGTGAAGACAGTTGTCTGAAAACACAGGAGGCAGACCGTTGCAACTTGTCTCCATCATGGTCTAATCAGACAAAAAAGTGCTGAAATGGTAAGTTGCATGGAAACAGGCTACACTGGGTCTTGAAAAGCAAAGGAGACATCTGATGAACAAGAAAAGGGGAAGAAGTGAGAAGACAGAAAGGCCAACCCAACAGACTAGGGAAATGATCACTGCAGCAGGACTCAACACATGCAGACAGAATGTATTCAACATGACTGCAGAAATAAGTTCTGACAGCCAAGATGAAGAAAAATTGGAGAATGGTGTGTGCTAAGTAGGTAAATAAATATATGTGCTTGGTATCCAATGACATGATTTCTAATGCAACTAAAATAAGACGACCTGCAGTAAGGGCCAAATAAAAGACACCCAGTATTTTTTCCTGACAGGTAGTTCAATCTTCCCTTGAAATTACTGATTAAAAAGTCCTAATCCTAACTGCATCCACGCAAAACTGGACTGAATCTGCTGGGGTCTGTATATGTGGATACACAGTCAAAGGATATAGGAAACTGATCTTGAGAAACTAAGTTATATTTTAACTGCATAATAACAATACATGTAGAACCAGATTCTACCTTTCCTTCATGCTTAAAATATACTTAAGAATAATATTGTCTACATTGTTAAATTATAAAACTAACAGTTATAGTGGGGGGAATGTTTCTAATTTTTAATGGCTAAAAAAATGACAGTCATCTTGGCCATTCTAGACAGCAGCAAACTACACAAGTCAGCAAATACCCAGCAAATTTTTTTATCTCCTTTCACTTTAAGTTCTCAAATAAAATAGTTACTTTGAGAGAGGAAAAAAACCCAACAGACTTACTGGCGGTCCAGTGTTCCACCTCCTCAGTTATTAAGATCAATTTAGGCAGCCTACAGACATGCAGTTTTCACTATTGCCCTACTCTAGTATCAGTCCAGCATATATTCCACCTCAATGTTCACATATTAAAAAAAAAAAAAGAGAGAGATTTAGATGTTTATAGAGTAGTATACATGTATCAGTAGTCTTGAAGCAATCTGCAACTTCCTTCGAAGTACAGAAAGAGTTCATGGGTGTGACTGCATGCAGTTTTCACAAGGTGTTTTAGCTCCCAAGTCACTATTAGAACACCCAAAAAAACCACACTGTGAAGGACTCCTTCCAGTTCACATATCAGGTAGGTCCTGTGACAGCCAAGAGCTGTTTGGTTGTTTGAAGAACTCCCTACAACTGCTTTTCAGGCAGGCAAGGAAAGCCTGCAACTTTGCTAGACTCCCCCAAAATATTTAAAAAGTCATCTCCTTGACAGAGGCCAAGCCTGGAATACCTCACCCTGAAGCATATTACCTACAAATATTTTATATACAGGAACTAAAAGTAAAGGATATCAGGACCCAGTCATCCAGACACCAAGGCTAAGTATCATTACTGGTCATCACACATGTAAGCACCAAGTTCTACTTCAAAAAGCCAACAGAGCAAGTGTGATCCATGCCACTAGACCAGTGCTATTGGAAAAAAAATTTCAAATTCAAGACACTTTATTGTCTTGGATAGGCACACACAGCCATCATCAAGCAGAAAAAACAGTCCAGTATGAGGCACTGACTCAGAACATTCTACCCCACCCTTAAAATAATCTAAATTACTATGGTTAATGCTTATGTATCACACTCACCAACACTACTTAATGCAGATTATTAACCCTGACCACCCACCACACACCCTTCACGCAAAAATAGGTCATGTATTTTTACAGGTTTAACTCACTTGGCAAATTTTACCCTCCCAGTGAAATCTGACAGCTCATGGCACTACAGAACCACTTTCCTAATGCCCTGAAACTTTGAACTGATGCAAACTGAAAGCTTCAGGATACTTTTTTTAGCTGTCATTCAGGAAAGCAAAGCTAAATTATTCAGGTATCAGAAAGCAAGCCTTCACCCTTCAAGATTTAAGACAATCGAGTTTTGGACAAATAACCTTCACTGCAGGATAAAATGACAGATCATAAGACACAGGTAACATGATCATTTTGGAGAAGTTATCTGTATGCCAGACACTTTTCTGACATATTAAAAATAGAAAATCAATCGGTCTTTGCAGAGAAAACGGAGTATGGGGAGAGTCTCACATCCAGCAACTACAAAACAAACACCCCCAGACTGCCCCTTTGAGAGCACCTTTGGACACAGTAGCCATTTCTAGCTCATGCCGATCCTCAAATACCTGCTGGCCTCACAGCTTGGCTGCTCAGCTGCTTTGGGACAGAAACCCCCTACCAGGGAGAGGGAAACCGAGGCAGCCAACTTCTACCAGTTACCTACAACCACAAACTCCTGCGACAGCAAAACTGTTCGCTTTAAACCGTTTAAGAAAGCAAACACGCAGCCTTTACGAAGCTACCGCAGAGGTGGAGGCCAGAGGAGCTGAAGTCGGATCCGGCGTTCGGGGCCCGGGCGGAGACATCCCTCCGGCGAGGCCTAGGGCCGAGGCAGGCCCCCCTCACCAGGTGTGCTCCTCCAGAAACGGGGCCCGCCGCGAAGGAGTGGCCCCGCGGCCCCTCGCCGGGCGGGAAAGCCCAGCCGCCGGCGGATCGCGGGGGAAGGCGAGCCCGTCCCGGCCGGCTGCCGGCTGCCGCACGGAGCGGGCACGGCGGGCCGCGCTCTGCCGCGGCGCCGGAGCGTCCCCCTCCCGTCCCGCCCTGCCGGCCTCCGAAGGGCGAACCGCGCCCGGCCGAGGGGAGGGAGGGAAGAAGGGAGAGGTGATAAGAGGGGCCCGGCGCTGCCCTGGGCGAGCTGCCCGGCTCTTCTGCCCTTCCCGGCCAAGGGGGAGGCTGCCCGCTACCGCGGCAGGTCAGAGGCCCCGGCGAGGGCAGAGCCTCCTCTCAGCCGCCGGCCACGGCCCGCTCGGGCGGACGGAAAGCAGCTCCTTCCCCTCCCGCACCGCGCCGGCCGCGGCAGGGCTCTTACCTCTGCTAACATTATTACCCCGCTGCGCTGCGGCGCCTCTAGCCCCGCAGCATGGTGAAGCCTCGCGGCCGCGCGGAAAGCTCCCCCTCACCCTGCGGGAAGGCGAGGCGAGCGCCGCCAGACCCCTGCCGCCTCCCTCAGCGGCCGCCCGCCGCCCCCAGCCCCGCAGCCGCCCTCGCAGCTGGGTCCGGAGAGGCCGCCATCTTGAGAAAGCTACGTGCACCGCCGCCGCCGCTCCCCGCCCGGCGCGCCAGCCCATTGGGGCTGCGGGACGCCGGGCCGCCCCTGCCGGGGCTGGCTCGCTCCCC
>JANZLQ010000078.1:12091958-12102055 GCA_026212715.1 Elanus axillaris | reverse complement strand
AGGACTTCAGCTTGAATAAAGTTGGAACGATTTTTACTCATATTGAGTGTATGTCGTTACCCGGGAACTCCGCACCCTGCTTCATTTGGTGACATCAGCTGCAGCCATATTAGTCTCACTAACTCCAGCACCTTCAACTAAGGTTGGAACAAATGTGTGTATACTCTGCCTAACCCATATGCAGGGTGTACCATACGCTAGCCGTTTGATTTAGCGTTGATAAGGAAAAGTCCCCAGCTTAGACTGAAATGTTATTTTCTTGCTTGTCATAAACTTCTTGTGGGACAATAATTCAGCCCTAATATACTTTGGATGGCGTTCAGTATTGCTAAAATTAGTTAAATATTCCAAAGCTAAATATTGCTTTCAAAAGTGACTAAATATTTAGGAGTTAGTAGAGAGTCTAAGGAACTGTGTCCCTGTCTGCATTGCAGCTGATCCAATCCTGTTACATAACATGGGTCTTGCTGATAAGACTGATGGTTTCTAATTTTTAATTTAAATAGCTTTACAAAGATAATTAAAGTTTTTGGGAAGCTATATCTATTGTTTCAAAATGCGGTGTTGTGCAACATAGATATCCAACCCAAAACCCTTGTCTAATTGAGATGAATGTGATGACTATGGAATGTAATAGATTGCTGCAAAAGAACATGGGAAGTAGTCTGAGCAATTTACCTATCTGTTTTTCATTTCATGACTCAGAAACTTTCTGTGGATGACCACTAAAATTTTGCACACAATTTAAGTGCTTTAAATAAAGTAAGGAAGTTTTCTATTAAATAAGTTTGTACAGTAATATGTGTTTGTACAGTAATATGTGTTTTCATTTTAAGTATTACTCTATTTGAAGGCATATTACACTGTACACAATCTAGATGGACTACAGAGACATGGGCACCAAACTGACACATTGGGTATCTAAAATCTAACCTAATTTCCAGTGTTTCTGTAACTCTTGGTTAGATGCATGCAGTCACCAAAATCCAGACAATGGATATTTGATAATGAAATCCTGATGGATCTACAAAATATGCTTTATTGTCCCAAACACAGCCTAAGAAATCCAGTTCAGATGTTTATAGAATATTCCCATTTATTAGCTTCTTCCCCTGAAGGTTCTCACCCCCGCAGCAGATGGGAAAATGCTTGGCTACCTGATGTGACATTGCTGACCATTATGGTTTAAGCTACATTGGTGGGCTTTGTACAGAAGCAACCAAGTCCCACGTGCACATGCTGTACTCTGATGCTTCCACTGTAGGATTAGAGTGGCAGGACACAAGGCTGTATGTGTAACAGACACATGAAGGAGCAGCAATGTCTCTGTTTTCACAGCCATCTGCTAAGCAAAAACTTGTCACTGTTTAAATTATAGCTGTGAATGCTCAAAAGTCTTTCCCTATTCTTTATAAGCACATATAACTTCTTAAGAATGCGTGTAACTGGACTTTGTCTCAAGATGGTTAAGTAAAAAGACATCCTCTAAGAGGTGAGGGTTTTCCACCAATTCTGCCTAAAAGAAGCTCTAACAAGTCTAAACCAAGCTTTCCTATCTCTTTTTCTCTCTTAACGCAATTTAAGTGAAGGCAAGGTATACAATCTACTTAATCATTAACTCCTATGTGCAATCATTAATCATCTCTCTTTTCAAAATCCCCATTCTCTTTCGTTACAACCAACTGAAATATCAGATGTTGAGATCTGTGAAGTGTGGCCATGGAGGCCTGCTCCAACTCGTGCCTACTGAGTGCTGAGAGCACCATGGGTTCCCATAATGGTGTCATTAGTAAAGGTTGGCAGTTTGGTTCCAATGCTTTTAAAAGCTTTCCATATGTATACCGCTCTCCTGAGGTTCAGTGACAGCTCCTTTTTTGTTCTTTTATTTTTGTTGTGAAAATATCAAAATCCTGAACTCTCAGGTTTCTGTCTCAAAAGTACTTTGTTACCAGAGGTTTTTCTATCTCTTTTTGCAGATCAGAAATTCAGTTAACTCCCTTAAATGAATGCTTTTTTTTACATGGGTATACGTACTGTCACCTACTTTTTTCCTTGAAAAGACATGTTTTGAAAAAGACTATGGGCCGGTTTAAGCTGTTGATTGTAAGCTCTAGGCAGTAATTTTTCAGTTTTGGCAGGTGTGTGTCTACATGGAAAAGTGCTAGAAACTTCATCCCCACAGCAGAAAGCATGGTAGTAAGCATCATTTACCATGGACTGGATTTCCCTGCAATTATCTTCAGAGAGAATTTAAGGGGCCCAGAGCTGATTTTGTTTAATGCACTCTCATTCTAAAGCACTTAGTTATAGGTCACAACCACTCTAAGCATTAATATTAATTACAGTTGTTTTATCATTACTATGACTTGTCAAAGTAAAATTCTACTGATTCAACTGCTGAAATTGCAGTATTTCCATTGCTACATGAAGAACAGAGTGAATTTTTTTTTTTAAAAGAGGCTAGCTAGGAAACGCACGAATCTCCATGGAAAAGCTAATTGTTTTTAAAGTAACTTGGTAGTTATTTTTATACTCTTCTACATTTTAAACTGACTTGCTTTTTCCCTACATCTTATATTCTGTTAACATGGGAACTCCCTGACTTCACACTACTATATAAGCACACATTAGGAACTTGTCATCAATACCCAGAAATAGTCAGAAATGTAAACTCGGCTCCAGTCAACAGAACAAGTCTCCCCCTTTCTCTCTTTCTCCCCTGTACTTAACATATTTCTATAGCTACCACTGTACCTTTTCCCATGCTGTAGGATTCCTCCAGAGCTGTGCATCCTCAAAAAGATTTCCAGATGTGCTAATAAGAAGCCTCATTCTTTGAGCAGGCTTGTTTGTCATGGCTCTGAATGAAATTTAGAAAAAAAAAAAAAGTCTGTATGCTAAAAGAACAAAGGAAGTTTATAACCTGAGACAGCTTTCTCATCTCTTTAAATGTCAGTATAGAAACACTATGTTATCTTATCTTCTGTCCAGATCACTGCTCTTAGCATTAGGCTATCCATTGCATGTAATCCTTTGTCCTCTATTATGAGAGCAAGAAACTTTAGTAGATCTTATTGGCTTATTAGGTGAAAATATTCTGTCAAAATAAAGCCTGTTATAGTTTTGTGGATTGATTCTCCATTTTTTTTGCTACTGTTGCTAATGTTGATTAATACCTTGTATTTAATAATTGCTATGGAATGTGACTGTTTTCCTTAGAAGTTTAAGCTCTTACTGGTCTCAAGGCTATTTTTGAAGATACAAAAGTTTGATACGTAAAAATTCAAAGAGCTTTTGAAAAGTAGGGTTAATTTAAAAATTTTCTTTTGACCAATAAATAATAACAATCTAAAAATAACGGACATCAGATGTTTCAATAAAGATGGACTTGGGCATTTCCAAACTCTTGTTTTAGCTACAGAAGGTAAAGGGAGAAGGAAATGTCTCTCTGAAGCAGTGGGAGTTATCAGAGAAACACAGGCTTCAAGCAAAGAAAAATTTGATCAAAACGTAGTTGTTATCCTTGTAGAAAAGCAAAAGTGGATTCCCAAAATAGAAAAATCTTGGTTATGAATTGGGCTACAGTAATATATAAAACATAGAGGTAATTAAGAAAATAAATCTGAGCTAATTCAAGTATTAGTTACTAAAACATTTTGACTCATTTTAAAAAGTGACTTGCTATTTTTCTGGAATTATGCACACACTAGGTTCTTGAGCACCCCAAGAACTGCTCAGTAATCATGGGCACCTAAACCTTTTCTGATTTTGTAGTAGTGGGGTACTTAGGCCTTTCTGAAAATTTCAGCCTTAAATCAGCATCTCAAGGATTTAAAGGGAAGTTATTTTGCTGAAATAAAGCAAAAATTGTAACAGTGCACCTGACAGTATTATAAAGAGGAATAAAGGCAGCCTTGGGAGATGATTTAATCAATCTATCTGAACAGAGCAGGAATATTATGCCAGGTGTCCTGCAGTCTCCATTGCTGTTAATTGATTCCAATGTGATGTTTGGCTTCTTCATAGCAGCATGAAAGTGCTAACTCATGCTCAGGATATACCTCTTAGCTCTTGTTTCAAAGTAACTTTACTCAAATATTGCATATTTTTGCACTTTTCTTGCCCAAGCATAATATTTTCACTTCTGTAATTGCATTTCACCTTTTTTTGTTTGTTTGTTTCCCTGCTAATCTCAAGATAATTTTGAGTTCTGATCTTCTCTTCCAGTGTACTTACGGTTCCTTCTAGGTCTGTCTTTTCCTCAGATACAGTAACTGTACTCTCTATTCCACCATCCAGGCTGAGAAAGACATAGATTGGAGCATGAGACAGGCCATGTTTACATCCACTATGTCCTTTCATTTTGCCAGTAAACTAGGGACAAACACATTTTTAGGTATTCTACCCAAACAGTTTGCACCAGCTTTTGGCAATTTCATCTGGACCATGTATACTGGACAGTGTGATTACCCTATTACACCAAGATCTAGGAAACTAGTTTCCTTTCCTGTTAGAGCAAAGCCTGTTTTAAAGGAAAACGGACTAGTTTGATTAAAAAAAAAAAAAAAAGTAGTGTCTTTGTAAAAAAATTTCAGTTGTCTGCATTTTTTTTTTTTAAATACACATTTCTGGGTCTTAAAGATTGCATCTTTGGTTTCTTTCATAATTATTCTGAATATTGATGTTGTATTAACAGCTCTAGAATTTATCGGCCCTTAATTATTTTTTAAACATAGGTGTTATGCATGCCTTTTTTCAAGTCTTCTAGAAAGTACTTTATCCTTCATGAGTTTCTAAATACGCTTGCTAACAGCCTTGCAGTTGTGTTGATTAGGTCTTCCTGTTTGTGAGGAAGTTCATCAGATTGAGCTAATCTGTAAAATTTTAAATTAAGTACTTTCTTACCTGTTCTTCATATACTTTAAAACAGAAAACTGACTCCTCGTTACTGGTATTAATTTTCTAGGCCTTTGATATCAATGGGTCTTCTTAGTAAAGACAATTGATTAAAAAAGAATTAAAGCCTGTTGACCTTTGCTCAGTAGCAGACCATTGCTCAGTCGTCACCTCAATTTTGCTTATAAAATTATTTCTTGTTACATTTGGTTTCTCTTTTTACTTGCAGATTCATGCTCTATTATTCTGATAATTACAAATTAACCTAGTTTCAGATTTTTCCCTTTCTTATATTTGTATTGAGTATCATTTATTTGAGAAAATATCTGTTCTGCTTAAGTTTAGGTTTGTTATTCTTTCTTAGATTAATCTTAGTCTTTTTTTTTTCTTAAGATTGATCTGTTTTCTTATTTTTTCTTAGGTAATTATGATTTTATCTACCAAATCTCTGGGTCTATGACATTACTCTAAAACAACATCTAAAATGCCTAGTTCTTCCTTGTGAATATGAATAACAGGTTATTGCTGTATCACAGGAGTAGTTACATTTCTGTGAAGCCACTTGCATGTTAGATTCCTTCATTATGTTGTTATAAAAAAAAAAAGTGTGTGTAAACTTTTCTGTCCAGTGATTTGTTTCACTCCAGTATGCAATTTGACTTACTTCTGAGCAAAAGACTGGGAATAGTTTTGTTTTTTTTTTAAGATAGTGCTGTTATACCTGTGTCAAAAAAGCATTCCCCACCCAACTCCATTTACTTATTTAAGAAGCCTTAGCCACAAGAACTGAAGTGCTAGCTTATTTCTCACTGCATCACTTATTCATGTGTGTGAAATGCAATCTTTAGATGGATCTAATGGCTTGTGGAAAATGAGCATTGAATAACTGGGCAGTATTGCTACATTAGTGTAGTGTTCATTTCAGAACATGTTTTCCTTTAGATAAACTTGCATATCCGGAGCTATTTTGTTCATGGAGCTGAACATTACAAGAAGAAGCCTTATGAGAAAACAACAATGAACAGCACCATTTAGGCAAATGGTTAATTTTATCTTTGTTTTGCCAAGTCACAATTCATTGTCCTTCTTGATGGTGCAAAACTAATTGGCTCTTATCACAGTTACATTACCTCCAAAGGCAGATAAAATTAATGCAAAGTAAACATCACTATGATCAGAGATTGACTGATTAAAAGGCAAATAGACTTGCATGAAGTTGACACTGAAACCTGCAACAGGCATTCTCAGAATTACAAGTCAAGAAGTTCTCCAGGTTATCAGCTACTGCTCCAGTTCATTATTTTGTATCCTTTGCTTTAACCTTGGGTCACCCCTAATACATCTGCTTTGCAGTGATTAATATGACTGATGAAAATAAACTATGGAAGAGCAATGCTGTATTGCATGACTCATTACTCTATCAGGTTACTTGTTTACAGCTTTAAAAAAATGTCTTTGTTTGTATAAAGAAATAAAAGTCTGCTAAGCTCTGTGCTGTATGTGCAACTATCATATATGACTGTGGAACTTCCAAGGGGAGTCCTTCACTTTCAAGAAATTATACTTTGAACTGCAAAATCTCCAGCCTTTTATTTTCTTCCATTCAATCCCTTTAATATTTGCCATGTTTGCAGGAAGGTTCTGTTTGAGTGTGGGAGTTATGTTATTTCTTTCCTCAGAGAGTTCACACTTGAACAAATCTATATACTAAATTCCTTCTAAGAAATCTGAAATAACTTTGGCAACAGGCAGTCACTATTTAGCCTGCATGGATCAAGGAGTATAGGGCATGACCACTGAGGGGTCAGGAACATCATTTGCCTTTTTAAGGTTAAAAATGAAAATGCCAGTGATGTTATTAAATCCTAGTCTCCAAAAGAGAGTGCAGAAACACTCTTGGAAAAACAAGACATTTAAATCCAAAGAAAATATGTTGTCTTTGATCAAAAGTTGCAGTTAGTTTTATGTGAAGCAAAATTCTGGAAAAGATGAAGGAAAATTTATGTTTACATGGGATTTGTATTTGAAGACTCAACAGTTACTCTGTACAGGATAATTGATTTTAGGAAATATGATTCTCAATTAAACTGAATGGCTTAGAGTCTCTTATGAGGAAAAATGTCTAAGACTTTTTAAACCTCCCACAGAAGTAGGAAAACTTTGGAAATCATTGCAGTCTACAAGCTCGTACACTGACACTTATCAACTGGACAAATACATAGAAGACTACTGTAAAGAGGAAAGGAATTATTTGCTATGCGCAC
Source organism: Elanus axillaris (assembly GCA_026212715.1). NCBI lineage: Eukaryota > Metazoa > Chordata > Aves > Accipitriformes > Accipitridae > Elanus > Elanus axillaris. The sequence goes on along the minus strand of JANZLQ010000078.1, from coordinate 12,094,895 downwards.
TGGTGATTGTAGAAGAAGTCTGGAGCTTAACCTGTAAGAGATGGTGCTTACATGAACGCGTACATACTTGGAGGACAGGGGAAAGAGGAGCTTCTTTCAAATTATTGCTGGACAATACAAAGCCTATTTCTTTCTCATAACCTTCACAACAGAGGATCTGAACAAGACATGTTTGTTCTCTAGCAGAGAATACACTGGAAATGACAGGCTTAATTAGACATGTATTTTCTGTTATATTTAATATGTGGAATATTAAATACTTCAAGGAGAATATATTAGGGCATTGATGGTGGAAGCCTAAGGGAAACCAAAACATTAGGCAAAGTGGGAATTGGGAGCCTTCATTCTATATGTGAATATATGGACCAACAAAGAGAAAGACAGAATCTAGAGGGTGAAGAAGTTACTTGAGGAATGCAATGAAATATCCACATGCAGCTTTCCAAAGGAACAGTCTGTAATAATTGTAGGTGACATTCTGTTTATTTTACATACAATTTTTCATTTGCAGTCCTTCAAACCACAATCTAAGTCTCTCAATTTCTTAAAGGTATGTAATTTTTTACATTGTTTTACCAACAGCTCTGTCTATTTTCATGAAACATGGTGGGCGGGTTATGTTGCCACCAGTAAACCAGCTGTGTTTTGTCTCGTCAAAGACAGAGAATTAGTATATAAATGGCGTGCAGGCAATCTGGAAGCAACTAGGCTGTAGGGGTTATGCTTTGGAAGCTGAGGGTTTGCACAGTGTACACAGATAGTTCCTAGAGAAGCTCACCATAGAGGCTACGTTGTCAGTGGCTTTGAGGTTTGGTTTTTTTTGCTAGTCATAGGGAAGTGTCTGTCTTGTAGGTGACAACGAGCCACCGAACTGCCTTGGCCCTTCTGCAAAGCAGCAGCAGCAAAAGTTTAAATTAGACAAGCCTGCTCTTGGGATAAGGATTACTAAATACTAGAATAGTCATGGGAAGCTTTTTGATCTTCTCCTTTAGAGGTTTCTGACAGCAATGGTAAAGCAAAACCTCTCTCAAGTATGACAAGGCACAGCTGATCTATTTTTCTGTGGCACACATTTTACTTTCTAAAATCCAGCACCCACAGCATTTTACAGAAAAGAAATTGCATTACACTTAATATTGTTGACACGTGGTGTCAAAATATTCACTTCCAGTTTATCGCATTTCACATAAAAACCTGAGCATGTGATAAAGATAAACTGAACTCTTGTATCCATTAAACTATTTTTCAATTAAATAGTTTCACCTTAGAACAACTGCAGAACAGAATTAAAAATGAATTTGTTGCCAGTGTATTTGTATAGTCTTCTTTTTGTAGTCACAGAATACCATCATCACTGTATTTTATAACAGTAAACAACCACAGCTGCATTCCCCACAGTTGAATGGGTAAACAGAAGGTGAAACTTTTTTCTAATGGCAGCTAAGTCATCGTGTAATGAGGGAATTAATATGGGGCAAACATAGATGAGAAACAGGCATTTCAGATAAACTTGTTCTGGTTTAAATGCAATTTCTTACTTGTTAATCTATTATTAGTCCATTCTGAATCTGAAATTCTTATTAATGTTCTTTTTATGTATTTCCCAATTCTTCTACTCTTCTGTAGCATGTCTGTGAGGATTAGAGAGGAAGTCTTTCTCTCCCTTTCCATCAAGATCAGCTTTTTGTTTCACATGGAGAAGCCTTCTTGCAAGGACATTTAGCTGAGGCCTCTGACAAGCACTAAAACAGACCTTCCCATAGACCTCCTAACAGATAGCTAATGCCAGGCCCTCTGCACTGCTCTGATGGCCATTAGCCTGCTGGCACCATTTCACTTGAAGTTAGCATCTTTGTATCATAGCAACACAAGAGAATGCTAAGCACAGATAATACAGCTGTGTTTTGTTACAAAGAACAATTGGAGAATTCCTGAATTGACTGTTATATTTGAATTATCTTTATGTGCAAATTCACGAAGCGGGTTTCCCACATCAGATACATAAATACTAGTTTTCTAGCATTAAGGCAGTTTCTAGGTGAGCAAAATGACCCCTTTCTGTCTTAAAATGTGTGACTATATTACCTGCTCTTCAATCATGCAAGGAGAAACAAGTTCCACAATGTTATTGTGATGAGGGCAGGTCAGCTGGTTATTTTTAGTTTGAGCTAGCACATTTAGCAAACTCCCACAAGAGGAAACATTCTTTACCTGCAGCTGATTAGCATTCAGAGCTGCACAACTCCATCCATTTAAGCATCAAAACAGCTATTTTAGTCTTATTTTTACAACCAAATGCTTGCTGTTCAGTATTAGGAAAAAGTTGCACTCAGAAAAAATAGCATAATATGTTTCTGATCTCAAAAGCTAAATGCAAATACTGATTACTAAAGTCTCTGACACTGGAATAACAAGCACATGAACATTAGCACAGCTACCCTCTGTCATTAATGGCTGTAGCCATTAAAACTCTCCTGGAGCAGGGAGTGGAATTTTCACTATATTTTTGTAAAGTTTTTTTAAATTTTTTTATATCTACATATTTAAAATTTTAACAGAAGCTGCCATTCAAGTATAAACCCCTTTATTTAGCTCTAGTTGGGGTGATATTTTAGGATAGGCAGGATCTCTTCTAATTATTTTCCTTGACCTGACTGCATAGGTTCACACACCAAAGAGTTTATCTGTCTCCCTACTTAGCTAACCAGAGACAGGTACCCTGGGAGGTATGCCAAATTAGCATCTGGAATGGCCTGGAAGTATGATCTACAGTTTAATATTAATTGGATGCCTTAACAGAGTCATGGGGGGGGGATGTTCTCAGAAAGAACCCCACAAAAACTCCTGCTTGCTGTCATCATGTATTGGGTTTCTGTGGCAAGGTTTTGGTAGCAGAGGGGGTTACAGGGGTGGCTTCTGTGAGAAGCTGCTGGAAGC
>JANZLQ010000078.1:12074309-12091858 GCA_026212715.1 Elanus axillaris | reverse complement strand
AGATTCCCCTGCAGCCCGTGGGGAAGACCATGGTGAGGCAGGTTGTCCCCCTGCAGCCCAGGGAGGCCCACGGGGGAACAGATCTCCACCTGCAGCCTGTGGAGGACCCCACGCCAGAGCAGGTGGGTCCCCGAAGGAGGCTGTGACCCCGTGGGAAGCCCGCGCTGGAACAGGCTCCTGGCAGGACCTGCGGATCTGTGGAGAGAGGAGCCCACAGAGCAGGTTTTCTGCCAGGACTTGTGACCCAGTGGGGGACCCATGCTGGAACAGTTTGTGAAGAACTGCAGCCCGTGGGAAGGACCCATGTTGGAGAAGTTCATGGAGGACTGTCTCCCATGCAAGGGACCCCACACTGGAGCGGGGGAAGAGTGTGATGAGTCCTGCTCCTGAGGAGGATGAAGCGGCAGAAATACCGTGTGATGAACTGACTGTAAACCCCATCCCCTGTCGCCCTGTGCCTCTGGGGTGGTAGGTAGAGAATCTGGGAACGAAGTTGTGCCTGGGAAGAAAGAGGGGGTGGAGGGAAGGTGTTTTGAGATTTGGGTTTATTTCTCATTACCTACTCTGCTGGAATGGTAATAAATTGAGTTAATCTTCTCCAAGCTGAGTCTGTTTTGCCTGGGACGGTGATTAGTGAATGATCTCCCCTGTCCTTATCTCGGCCCACAAGCCCTTAGTTATATTTTTTTCTCTCCCATGTCCAGCTGAGGAGGAGGGAGTGATAGAATGGTTTTGGAGGGTACCTGGTGTCCAGCCAGGGTCAGTCCACCACATATCTCCTGGATTTATTCCCACTGCAGGGTGGGATTCTGTCTAAATTAGTAGATATATACAAGGAATCATTAAAACAAAAGGACAAAGGGAAAACCCAATGCTTTGTTTAATTACTATACTGCACAGATGTTAGTTGATTAGAAAGGTGAACTTCGATCAAAGTTTTAATTGTTCATTGTTTACCAGTAAAGAGCAGAAGTTTCTTTCCATCCCTTCAAAAGAAAGACAACCTATTTAGAATTTGTAAAATATCTTTTTTTTCCTATCAGTTCTCCTTATAGACATTCATTGATAGTACTTATGTTCATGAATTCTGAGATTTTGAAACCTGGCATCAAAGAGGTTCTGTCATTCAATTCGCAGTTGCTGAAGGTGCTGAGCATTGTATTTATCAGAGACTTCTTGAGATCCCAGCGTCCCATTTTCTATTCCCATCCATTTTAAAGATTTCCTGAAATCTCCTGCTGCCTCCTGTCCACTTCCCTGTCAAGAAGTCCCTGCCCTTTTTCCTAGAATCTCAGCCCAGTATCCTTTCTTTTTTCCCTTGCCAAGGTTTCTGCATGTGTTCTAGGTGGTTCTTTTTAAACTTCACTCCCACAGAAAGTGCTTCCATTCCCTCCTCTTGTGCTAGCATTTCTCTTTTCCAACTTCCCTCTACCATAATTTTTTTTAAGGTCATTCAGGATGCTAATGTTTAAAAACTGCATAGTGCAGATCAATAGAGAGATGATGAAACTATTGTTTCTCTGGAAGGTGTTACTAGCTGGCAAAACCTGAGACATCCATCTGTCTTCATTTACAAAGGCACCTGACGCTGCTGGATATCTGACCACAAGGTCAGCATCTAAATTTGTCCTATATTTCTAATATTTTCTCCTTGAGCTTCCATCGATCCCAGTAGCTACTCAGGGGTAGAACTCAAAAGTTCGGTTGCATTATATACAACAGAGGAATAAGAGCATGTAGGTAGGTGACCAGCTTTACTAAGCAAGCAACATCACTGAAACATGAGAATGTTAGAAAGTTCTTAACAGATAAGGGATATATAATCTGAGACAGATGCAAAAAAACCCCACCCAACCCCCTCATTATTAGTTGCTCCAACTGAGTCTGATTTATGGGCAGATATTAACTTTAAACAAATCTAAATGGACCAGTAGTAGCAATTTCATATGCCCAGAAAACTAATTCAGGTCTATGAACCTTTTATTCACTTGCTTCCTGAAGTAAGTTTTCCATTGTTTAAGGATACTCTTAACAAAAGGTACTGGTTGCCTGTATCTCAGTGTAAACATGTAAAAGCTGACAGATCTATGAATTGGTTCTGTTCCTTTAAGCATCTTCTGATGTCTTATTGAATGCCATGCAACATTCATGGATGTTGGACTGTCCTTTTCAGTTATATTTAAGGAAATGTATTTGCCTAATAGCAGTTACTAGTTTATGAGACTCTTTCTTCCTGTTTCTAAACTGGCTATTTGGCAGGTGTCAGATTATTATTTTATGACTTACTATTGGAACTGAAACTGAGCTTTGGACTGACTACACAGTGTGGCCATACTCTCTCACATCCAGGTTTGTAGTGTGGCGTCACTGTGGACACCTATTATGGACAATTGTCTGTGTGAGAAGGAATCAGTAATGATTGTGATTTGAGTGTAAGAGAGTGAGCCCTAGCCGGCAGAATATAGCGTATAGGAGTCTTGTAATTAGGACTGAACAAGTGGACAAAGTTACTTAATGGAAACTTGTGCTCTTACTTTTACAGCAAATCTTTTTCTTTTGGCTTCCCAGTCCATTTCCAAGTCAAACTCCAGTCAGGAGGAAATGTTTAGTACATTTACTGACCCCTCCAGCCAACAAAGGAAGAGTTTACCATGTTCTTCAAAAGCCCAGTGGCAGCACAGTACAGACATGCCAGGTGGCAAACACTTCTTACCAACAGTGCACCTGGCAAAGGCAGGCCAGGAAAGCACAAGTAATCTGGATCTGGGGACACCTGTTCTTTGCATGCAGTCCTGCTTCTATGTCCCTGCTGCATCCATCACATATGAAAAAGTACCAGTTCTAGTATCAATGCCCTCCGAAGTGCAGATTGTTCTTTATTTTTGTGAATATTCCTGTGAATAAAGTTTGATTGCTGGATGGTTTTCAGTAAATAAATACAGGAGAACTATGAACGCTGCCAGAGCGAGTTAAGGCAATACTGCTGGGAGTGTTTGCTCTAGTTGCAGTGACTTTTATGGCTCAGTGCTTCAAGAAAGCAATTTAAGACACAAACTCTTAGACCTGGTAAGATTTTGTGTACTTCTGAGCCATCAGGGGAGTTAATCGGTTGTGTGTTAGTTGCAGTCCCAACTACATAGAGTGTTAAGAGACAAGGTCTCATGTCCCTCATCCAAAACATTCTTTCTGCTATCGCACCAACAGCTTCCATCTCCATCCTGTAGCAGTGTTTCTGATTGCATTAGGATGACTATATGCACTGACTAAAACTATGTAACATTTATTCAGAGTAACAAAATGGCAAATACCGGGATAATCTTCCCCCTTTTTCACCTTGGTTCCTGTTGTGATATTCAGCAGAGTGCCTATCAAAACCAGCTTGACATTCAGAAATTTTCAGTGGTGTCAGTGTCCTTACGGTATTTCTGTTAAATTGATATTGGTTTCCTCAAGCTAATCATTCTTTTTTTGAACTGAAAAGTTCCAACTTCTGTCACTGGAAAAATACTGAAAAGAAAAAAGGAACCAAAAAATCCTTAAATCTGACTTGCAACCCCTAATGAGAAAAGAAAAAAAAAAAAATCTGTCATCTCATTCAGAAGAAAGAAAAAATGGTAGGTTTTTTAAAGTGAAATAAATGCTTTCCCTAAACATGATCGCAGTTGACAAAATGCTGGATGTTTAGGTGGCAATTATAGCTCTTTCAGAGACTGTCAAATCTTGTCACAACACATGTTATAAATGAGGACAGATTTAGACATCCTTTCTGACAGTTATGTGTAGGATGTGGATGGTTGGCAGTTAAATTTCAAATGCAGGGAAATTTTCCTTCCAATAGATCTTTGCTTGTTTATTAAGAGGGAGTTACCGTGCACTGAATCTTGTATCTACCATGTGCAGCTTTTAATCCTTACAGCTTTTTGACATTTCACTTTAACTTTCTTTGTGACAGCCATCTGAACATTGTTTTAGGTAAAAAGTAACCTATGGTGCTCTGGAGATGTACAAAATTTTTAAAGCTGTTGGTGTTTTCATATTGAGATTAGAGTAGGAAATGTGTCATATTATACATGGCTGGATAGACAGCAAGAAAGCAAATAAGAGAGACTGCAACAATGCTGATTGAGGGGAGCAGCTTCGTGATGCACAGAAAACAGGATAATGCACTAGTAGTCCACAGTCATCATGTGAGACGTGCAAATTGTTGATAAAGTACTAGTAATAGTAATGCGTACCACAAAGCTCAATTCATGTGATGATAAACTACTCGGGTGTCGTTAAAGGCCAAACCTGACATGGATTTCAAACCGTTTCTGATGTTAAGAGGTCAAATGGCACGGAAAGAACAGAGAGCAGAGGAATCATACTACCATGGGCAAGAGTCCTGGTTGGGTCAGACAGAAATTTTTTGGAAGCTCAGGGTAATCATGCTGGAGCAGCCTCAATATCACATTTGATGAGTGCAGCATAAGCCTTTTTGACTGCAACAGCCTCAATCTGCTACCCAGCAGACAGTGACAAGCTTTGCATTCACCCTTTCTGCAAAGGTCAGTAAAGAGGTGGGAAAGTGAGAGGCAGCATCTCCCAGTTAGGTGACATCCAGGACACTATTATGAACAGCTAGTGGAGAGAGGGGAGCTATAGCTCCTTTAGCCTCTGCTCCAAATCCTTTCAAGCTCCTGGAAGCATCTCCTCCTGAAGGAAACTGGGAGGAGGGAAAAAAATCTGTTTACCCATTTTGTAGTCCTCTCACACTTGAATATGGCACTTTATCAACTAACTTTATGAATGGTGGTGTATAAAACCCCAGTGAATTAGGTAAGTGTAATGCTAACATTTCACAGAGATAGTGAAGAATAGATGTCATCTAAGATATCAGGACCTTGTGACTCTTCTATTTAGCTATAGTAGCAGTTTAGCATAACAGAGTTATTCACGTGCATACTGTTAAGAAGATAGTTCAGTAGTTTGCTGGACTGGGACCAAAGTGTTCATTGCGTTGGAGGACTGAACCCATAAACTGGAACACTGTGGGCAGCTATACCTTTCGCAGAGCTGAAGTTTTTGTACTTTCTATTTTTTATAAGAGTGACAGTGTTATGTAACTAGCATATAGATGAACTTGTGTTCATTCCTAAAGATCATAAAATATTCAGAAATATTTGTGAAATTCTATCTTGAGTAATACAGCTTAAGCCCTTGAATTCTGAATGGGTAGCTCTCCTGTTTCTGTCTGGTTACAGACCATTCACTTAGCCCTAATGACATGCATCCAAATGCATGCTTGCTATTTCACAAATGTGAAAATAAATGTACTGTTTCTATGCTCCAAGACATCAGCATTTATTGCCTCATTTGGGAAAACAACAGACTTACTTGGTTCATTTATACTCTATTCCAATACCATTTTGAGAACAGGGACGGGCATCTTGCATCTTGGAGCTCTTCATGAATAGGGCTATATATTCCCTGGCATCTTCCCTTCTATTCACTTGTATGGAAAAATCTTAAGGGGTAAAAGATTACAGGATGTCTCAGGTATATGTAATGTATTTGCCCATAAGCTACTAAAAGGTAACATATTGACAATTTTTAAATTTTTTGTTCAATTCCTTACTGAGCTGAGTTTTTGTCTCTTCTTGACTTTAGCTGTTGATTTACTATGTGTGAATGAATTCTACCTGACCGTGTCTCTCCATCTCAATCATTTAACCAATGAAATCTTGTTGGTAATAAAATATTACAAAATGTTTGTCTATTTGAGAAGTATTTTTGAGTATTTTTAACTTTAAGGAAATGCCATATTTGTGTGTATGCATTCAGAATAAAGAATTAGCTATTTCAGAAGTAATCTTCACATTGGTTTGTTATGGGAGTACACCATCTAATTTTACAGCTTTAGTCAATAATTCTGATTGCAATGGAGCCTATCAGAAAATCAGGAGCACCAACAATTTCAGTCCTTTTTTAGTGTCAGAAAACGAATCTTTAGGATTATAACTGAAGTTTGTCAGTCTTCTTCTCCTATTTGTATTCACATATTTCTAATTATAGGAAAAAAAGGAAAGATATCCCTATAAGAATAAAATAAGCAACATATTCTCAGATAGTATTTGTAAAGGAGCCATTGACCAAACTTAAGAGAAACTGAAATGCAATAGCAAAACATGCATGTTTAGATTAAAGCGCTTTAAGGCTCCTCTCAATAAATGGCTTTCCTTCAAGGCAAATAGATCTTTCAATGCCCAGGGATACAGGTATTTCTAAACTATACCTGTTCAAAATCCTGACCTCCAAATTCTTACATTAGAGACCCAGATGTCCCAGATAATGGCACTGCCTTTGATGCTGGGGAGGGGAAAGTCTATTGTGCCATTCTGTCACATGCTCTTAGTGTCATGGTGGTGGCAGAGCCATCTGGATCAAAATGGTACTCTTCACCGAGAAGGAGAAATTTAACCCGCGTGGGCACAAGTTCCTTGAGGATAGTGCTAATGTAAGTGAAGACACAGATAATCTGGAAGCCCTGGTATATTTTCAGGATGCCGGGGGCACTACCAAGCCTTACTGACCCTGCCCGCCCTCCCCCGGGGCTCACCCCAGCCTGACCAGAACCCTATTTCAGCCTCCCCTGGGGCTGTAAGTCCTCGCCCCAGCAAGGCAGTAGGATGCAGTGCTGCCACAGCCCTGCCCTGCCACCGACCCGGGGTGTCCCTGTGGTCCCAGCCCCAGGGAAACCCTGGCCCATATATCTGGAAGGTGCCCTTCATTAGGTAAAGAAACCTGAAAAGGGAAGAACCAGCAACATGAGGAATCACAGCTGCTCTCTGGCAAGCTTTACATGAATTGCATTGTGAAACCAGAGCAAAAATGATCTGATCTAAAGTCGCTGTATTTCACTGAAGTCAGGCAGAAAAACATGTAACTGCAGATGCGGGTGCTTAATTCCATGTGCCTGCATTTGAAAGGATTTGGTGTAAACTACGACGCTAGCACTTCATATTGAAGAAACGACTGTGTAGCTCTTCACCCTCTACCTGCCCACAGCTGGGATCTGGAGGTTGCTTTGTATTTCAGCTTCTCCGCCTACCATTAAAAGCTACCTCCAATTGCTGGCAATCTGCTTCTGCATCACTGGCCAAAGCACTGGCCCAAAAATCCACGGGATGGTTGTAAGATACTCACGCCCAGTATGCAGTCAAATCCTGATGAGTTCCTTGTTAGTTTTCTTCAGGATCTGGGTGAAAATCTAACAGCCATTCCTTATCCAAGCAGTGTATTGGGAGGGGCTGACAATTTAAACTTAACATGATGCTAGGTGATCTCAGTGAGAAAGTAAAGAGCAATAGAGAAAACACCGGAAAAATATATTTGGGAAGTTTGGTTTCAGACAGAACGACAGGAAAAAAGAAAATTCATTGCACCTAATGATTGCCAAAGGTAACTGTGTTTGAAGTGTTCTGTTCAGTCATTGTCTGAGTCATCACAACCGGACCTGACAGATTCTGGATATTTTTACAGGCAATATTAGTGATCACTTTTTCATTAATAATCAGAGGCAGCCACTAGACAATAACATGAAGAAGCACTGAGATGCTAAACTGTATACCAGTCCTCAGTTTCTGCTTTCAGAATCCCAGTGCATGGACCAAAATAGTCCTCATTCAGACAATTTTATTGGCACTGGGGGTCTGACGGGGTTCTAAAGGAAATGATTTTTCTGTGGGCTGATAACAAGGATTTCCTATTCTTTATCATCCAACAAGGAACAATGCTTCATCATTCTGTTTCAGCAGTCCTGACAATACTTAGCCTTGTACTAGAGCCTGCCAGACATCAGCCACGAGTACAGGCACAGACACAGAAGTATAAAAACGTGACAGTTTTTATAGGATACTATACCAAAAAAAAAATTTAATTCAAGATTACCAAATGTTCAGTCATCACTGACCAGTACAGCAATCCACAACACCACCTCTGAAGACAAAATGGGTTTGAGTCATCATCATAAAGTAGTTTCTTCATAGATCCTTTTATTATGCTAAGAACTGTCTGTACTCTAAAATTTTAATGGTATCATACTATCAGAACATAAAAATAAAAAAAACCCTACAAAACAAATGTGCTAACACCTTTGTAAGGATTTGGCAGTTGGCCAAAATATGGCTTGCTGGAGAATGGATGATCGTCCTTCCTTGTATCCTAGTCAAGAAACTGTACAAATCCAGACTTGTTTGAGAAGGTGAGGAGGGAAAAACTGAGGACTGGAGTACATTGATTTTCTCTTATATATATGCCACAGACAAATAAGTAAGAAAATAATTGTTATATTTAACTATATCTTTGACAATTCATGTGATATATATGCTGAACACTCACATAGAAAGAATGTATGTATTGGGTTTTTACAAATAGCAGTAAATAAATAGAAACTTTCCAATATATAAATCCTTGCTTAATATGAAACTTTATAGGTGAGTTTAAGATTTTCTGGAGTTTTATTTAGACTGATGACTTAAGTTGCACGGTTGTATTCCTCAAGAAAAAAATACCTAACACTTGTTTCATTTGAATAAGCTTACACAAATACATGTGTGTGTTAAATGATTTCTGTAACAAACAATGCTACTGCTATTTTATGAGTTTTACTTTTTAAAAGACCTGAATATTCCCTAGTAACTATATCATATGCAGAAAAGTTTTAGGGCAGAGATCATAGCTCCTCTGTCTTATATACAAAGACAGAAATACAGAAAGAACAGGCTTTGTCTGTTTTTCTTCTTATGTAATTCTAGTACTGCGACTCGGTGGAATAGGAGGAGTTTCAAAGGTTATGTGCATGTGAATTTTGTTATACTCATGAATTCCTTTTTTCCAGGAAAAAAAACTGCAGGAAGTTGAGATAAAACTTCTCACTCTGTGTGTGTGTGTGGAAGAGAGAGACTTTCACTCCATCTCTCAGCTATACCTGGGGATATATATCTCTATGTGTGTGTTTGAATATTAAAAATACATTTATATATACTTATGTATAAATATGATATATACACATATACCTATATGATAGCGATCACATATGTATGCATATATATGAGATATATTATAAATCTTATATATGTAAGATTTTATGCTGCACTGCATAATTATTTAATAATACTAATTAGCACAGAAAATACATAAGCCTCCAAAACACAGAATATTTTACTCCTACAGAATAGGCGGTATTCAGTGAGCAAGTACATTTTGCTCTTCCCGGTGCAACACATTGCGTGAAACTTTTCAGAAACTGGGCATTCATGCAGTACAACAAGTATGTGTGACCTCTACAAAGTTATTCAGTTACATGCAAAAGAAATGGTAGGCTGATAGAAGTTAAAATGTGGGCCTCTTGTCAGCAACATTTCCTGAATTTCTTTACCTGAGAGACAATAACTGTGGCAAAATCAAAAAGAGAAGAATGAAACACAGTAGAGGACACAAAGAATTAGAGTAGAATATTTAAAATAGGCTAATTACTAATGGGATTTTTTGTATGTAAATGATAACCCTTTGTTAATTCCAATTTCTGACTTTCCCCTGAAATAATTTTGACCACTCTCAGACTTGTCAGGAGCCTATCAATGTCTCTAAATTGAATGCATTAGTATTGTTGGCGTCCGCTTCATCCTGTAGTGTTAAAATTGCAAAACACTGCAGTTTTAGAAAGAGTATCCATTTGATAATCTTGAACACAATACACTGCCTTGATGGCATATGCATTTGTAAATGAATATTAACTTTACAAATCCAGAATTTATGTAAGGGTAGACATGGTGGTCTGTAAATGGGATGCTTTATTTTCTGTCAACTTAAGTGACAAAAATTCCCCTGTAAGACTCCATGTAATAAAAAGAAACCTTGTAAAGAGTGAATAAAAGACAGTGGACACCTTGGGTGGGATCCATCCCACCTAATTTTTGTCACCTACATTTAAATGAAGAGTTGTTCGCTGGAGGTATTTCTTTCTGCTGCCTGAACCCGGAGCTGAGGGTAATGCAGTCACCTAAGTTGGTGCAAATGAGTTTCACTTCTTGTGTGAAACCAGGATGCTGATACAGATTGCTCTTTGTAGGATGCATCTGTTGGAGGATGCTGATACAGTGTGATAAGAGAAAGAAATGTTTTTTTGACGTTCATTGGAGAAGGAAAGGCTTGATGCTGCAGGCACTGAGGCTGTGTGACTCCTGTTGGCTTGGGCAAATACCGATGGTGCTTTTTATCTCACATGATTACACATTTAGCATGTCACATTCCTCCCGTGTTCTAAGCGTCTGCTGTGAGGCACTGATCAACCTCAAACCTCATTAAAGTCATTGGATAGGGCCCTGAGCTATCTCGTGAGATGAAGTTGCACTATTTATACTCTGAGAACATATGCATACTGTACTATTAGTGCTAATATTTTTGTCAGAACACTTTTTTAAAGCAAAATGTGAGAACATTTGTGGGCAGTAATCGCAAAACAGGGTTGACAGCTCCTTCCTTCTCTTACTCAGTCACAAACGTTTTTCCTTTCAACAGATTATGAAATGTAAATGGAATCGGTCATTTTCAGAAACTAGTGTTACTTGGTTGATAATAGGTGAATACCAAAAGGGAGCTGACGAGGTTATTGCCAAGTAGAAACTGATAATAGCAGGGTGCCTGCAGCCCTACCTCCTTAAATTGAAAGAGGAGCTATGCAGCCCGAGAGTAATACCTGTGAGCGCAGAGCACATACTGCATTTGCAGAAGTTCATAAAAGACAAGGGGGACTAAGCCCCTCTCTTCCATCACCACCTGCCTAGGAGTAACATGTCAACTTTTATTTCACCAATAGCCTTCCATAGTCAAGGAAGTCAATCAAAATAAGAAATACATATTTTAATGTTAATATCAAATGTTATTACAAAACTATCCTATGCCTGTGTAATTATCTGTTTAACAGTGGAGTGGCCATGACAATGGAATCTCTCTTTAAGTCAACCAAGACAACAGAAACATCTACAGCACAGCTCACCTACCCCAGTTGGAAAAACCAAGTGCAATTCAATGATAACCTTTCCTCACAGCTGAGAACTGTGCAGGAAAAGCTCTCTTTCTATGGACATCATGGTTCATGCTGCCCTGATACTAAGCTATGGGATCTCGGGCAAGAAAAACCACTGGATATTGACATTTCAAAACAAGAAATAAGGAAATACAGGAAGGAATAATAAGGTCACCAAATTGTTTTTTCCCCCAGAAAATGACCTGCTCAGATACTCACATGCTGCTGTTCATTGCATTTGATCATCAATGAATCATCATCAGGCCTAGGCTGTCTGCATCAAGCTTATTGACACAGGCTCCCAGCAGTAACTTCTGCCTGTTCTCCATCACAACTCTGTCATCACTACAGAGCGTGGGATAATAATAATAATAAAAAAAGATAAAGCAGAAAGCTGAAACAAATCCTACCTGATGAATCATTATAGTGAGAAAGATTTGTGTAATTTCAGGCTCACTCTTTCATTCAGAATCACATATTATCTGCTAATGCAGTTAACTGTAAAAAGCACATAAAAAACCAGATGCAATTGTCCACCTAAACAAGCATGATCTGGTCAGGTTTAATGACAGGGTGTTCCTTACGGAGTTCCTCTTCTCAACTTCAACATAGCTTTTTTTTTAAAAGAGTAGCCCAGCTAGGCACTAAAGAAATTCACCTATAACATTCTTTACCTTCTAACAATGATTATGACCAACAAATAAGACACACCAAGTGCAAAGGCCAGGCATTTTATTTTTTGCAATTATTAAGCACTTTTACAAAGACTAATGCATCTGGAATTTTGTAAGCTAGATATATTTATCATCTGTGGGCAGTTCTTGATATAGTTATGATCTATCCTTCTTTGGATAAAATCCATTTTCTATTCAGGGTAAGTGAAGGAATACTTTAATGCCTGCTAACTTAGTAATGGCAAAGAATAGAAACTACCTTCTAAATTGTGGATCAGCATGACAAGGCTGAAAAACGTGCTCAGTCCTGTAAGCCAAGATTTGTACAATGAGGTATGAATACAAATGCACTCCTTTGGTGGAACTGTACATTGTATGCCAGGAAGAAACAAGGACATCAGAAAATCAAGGAGACAGTAAGAAAACACTGGGAGTATGTAAACAGGGCACAGGGTAACAGAACTTGCTACTCGGCCTGAACAAGACTCTGGGTAAGACAACCGGTGGTTATCATCAGATAACTTCAGGAGAGACACCTGGTTCAGAATGAGCACAGGACAAGGTCAGAGATCAGAGCAGGGTTAGTACCCCTGAGGGGTCACTTGCACCATTATAATGGGTCATACCAATGTCTTCAACACAAAGTTTAGAAAATTTGGCACCTCAGCAGCAGGGAAAGTGGGGAAAAAAGGGATCCGGACAAAAAGCAGGCAAGACCACAACAGTCAGAGGTGTTTAGGATCAGGACAGAAGAGGATTCAGGATGAAGAGTGAAGGGCAGTATAGGGAAACAAGGACAGGGCTCAGCTTCAGCTCCAGTTAGTCCAAAGCTAACTGGATGCTTCCCATTTCCAATGGGAAATCTTTCAAGAGACATCCAGTTCTTGTACTTGGATCCCCTTTTTCATATGAATGATTGCAAGTTCTGCACAGTTCACCACAGCATTAGAAGGCACTTAAAAACTTATGCTTTGTGTAAAGAACCACTTCGGGGGCACAGTGCTGCTGCAGGACATTGTGTGCAGGCTTGGCATTATGAGCAAGCAGCCCAGTCCAGTCATTCTTTTCACGACCTACTGTGTTCAAGGCAGAAAGATTTGTTTATATTCTCTGCAAATAGGTCAGGATCAAAAAACACTTGACTCTATCATGTTTCTGAGAAACAGCCCACATATTTCCAAATATTGGCTAACCACTGGCTCTAAAAAAAAGGGGTAATAACATTTTAACCACCTGAATAGTCCTATCGAATGTAGGTATGTGCACACACTCCTGAATGCCCAGGCACTGAAAGAGCTAATCACACATTAAATTATCTCCAGTGTGCGGGAAATATATTTTCATTAGACATTTTAAGTATACATAAAACTATTCTTTTTTTAATGTTAGTACAAAATTCCCTATTATCTTTAAAATGTTGGCATCTGTGTTGACTTATTTAGATTGCCTACTTCTGTAGCAATTAAGTGGTTACTTACAAATTGCGTAAAACTGTCTGATCAGCTAAACTGCTGATCTTTTTTCAGGAGAAAAGCAAACACTTTCTGTAAACAAAATCAACAATTATACCCAACCTGAAACATGTAAAATTTTCATGTTTATGAGCCACCGGGCAAGATACTAAAAGGCTAGCAGTCTTACCCAAAAGAAGACCTTTTAACTAATTCTCAGTCAAAATAACATACATCACAAATAAGTTACACCCCTCCCCCCAAATTTCTGTGTTTTTCTTAGAGAAGACAAATCTTAAAATTTTAAAGAAGGACTTAAAGAAAACATTCTGAGTAAAATGCAAATATCTGCAACAGCAGATACTCTTGTAAGCATTAATATATACAAAGCATACATAAAGAATTGCACAACCCTGGTTAGAAGGGCTGCATTTTTAGGTACATGGTGCATGGATGATTAAAAAAAAAAAAAGTGATCTGAAGCATTGGAAGGATCTAGCCCTGTAAGGTGACAGATGAGATGCAGCTGGTATTGAGTTCTACAGAGGAGTACAGCATGACTTGAACTTGTCTGAACTTGGAAGATGAAAAGCAGAGCCATGAGTTCCATTGAAAACCAGTCAGGAACTTAAGGAACAGACACCAGCTAACATTTGGGGTGTTTATTCATCTTACACAGCAAGTAGGTGGCTGCCTCCTTGAACTTCAAGCTGAATTTAAGAATCCTCTCTGTGAAGTATGTCTTCTGAGTCTGCTCTGGATGTGACTTAGAAGCATAGGTGTGTTGCAAGATTACACCCGAGAAGAATAATTGAAGCCTCTTGACTGCCAGAGATAATGAAAAGGATCTGCTGTCTGGCAGCCAAGGAAAAAAATACACCCAAAAGGACTGATCGTTTCAGCAAAGAGATGGCATATAACATCAACTAACAGGGCAGACTTAGCTTTTGTTCATTCCTCAACAGCTTTCACAGACAAGCGTTCCTTCCATCTTACTGAGATCGACAAGTTAACAAGCACGTGTATGCTGGAAGTACAGTTTGGTCTTATTAAACATTAAGGATTTTTTTCTGTCCATCTTGATGGGTTTCACTTTTTGTGAAACGATGGTTTATGAACTGGATTGGAAAGGGACACAGCTGAGTATCATTTTAATGGTCACACAGTACAGAACATCCCCTACATGTTTCCTTTCAGCATCATAGCGAGGGAATTGCTCGTGGTTTGATGAGCTATTATACCTCAGTGCCTTTTTAATACCCAAGGTAGTTTCTAGTGCAGGCAGGGAACTTCCAAAAGCTATTTCTCCACAGTATTAATGATACGAAGATATGTGTCAATGTGAGAAACGGTTTCCTGAATGCTACCGAGTTTTGTATATATTAATTTTTTTCACCGTTTTCAATCTTTTCAGTGTTCCTATTTGACTGGGAAAAAGAAGAAGAAAAAAAATGTTTATGTATTTTTTCTCCTAGTGCCTTCAGTAGGCGCTACCTTAAGTGAGGAACCATGGGGAAGGCAATTTCCCTGTTCTGGTGTGGTTTCCAAAACCTTTTGTGGCCCTCCCAAAAATGACCTTACTGATCTTCTGTGCGATAAATATGCAAGCTTTTTCCATTCAAAAATCCAGTTACTGTAAATTAGAGTGTAAGTGAAGGGCATCTGTCATGGTTTAACCCCGGTCAGCAACTAAGCACCACACAGCTGCTCACTCACTTCCTCCCCCACCCAGTGGGATGGGGCAGAAAATCAGGAAAAGTAGTAAAATCTCATGAGATAAGAACGGTTTAATAGAACAGAAAAGAAGAAACTAATAATGATAACAGCAACACTAATAACATTGCAATATTAATAATAAAAGGATTAGAATAAACAAGTGATGCACAATGCAATTGCTCACCACCTGCCAATCGACACCCAGTTAGTCCTTGAGCAGCAAACCCCCCACTCCCCCCAGTTTATATACTGAACATGACATCCCATGGTATGGAATACCTCGTTGGCCACTTTGGGTCAGCTGCCCTGGCTGTGTCCCCTCCCAACTTCTTGTGCCCCTCCAGCCTTCTCACTGGCTGGGCATAAGAAGCTGAAACATCCTTGACTTCAGACTAAACACTACTTAGCAACAACTGAAAACATCAGTGTTATCAACATTCTTCCCATACCTAACTCAAAAACATAGCGATGCACCAGCTACTAGAAAGACAATTAACTCTATCCCAGCTGAAAACAGGACAGCATCACAGGCTTAATGGTCAGCAGATACCAGTTCACAATGTGGCAGAGATGAAGCTGCAAGGATGACACAAGTCTCTTTTTAGGGATAAAAATGTTTTAAGAATTTCAGCACCTCATCTCAGGTTTTAGAAATTAAACTTATAAATTACAATGCAGGCATACCACATTCTTTTCTCACCCCCATGACTTTCAGTAAATGATTGTAGTAACTGAGAAAGACAGTGATAAAATGGGGAACGCTACATTTGAAAGAAGAGCCACACATATTCACTCCAGCAAATCAGTCAAGTCTATAAATCATTTCTTGGTCAGTAGGGTTAGGAGTAGATAACGCAGTAATGGAATAGCAATACTAGATATAGAAAAAGCAAGATAAAGGCTTCCTGAATATTACCACCATGCACCACTTCATTGTATTTATTAGCACTGAGTGTAAATGACTAGGGGAAGCACAGCAGTAACTAAAACATGGAGGTGTCTCAGAGATGCCTGTTATTTTCCAGTAAAAAATTCAGGAATTCCCAACATAGCATTAGAACAGTGACTAGTCTTTCAGAATGTAATTATAATGCTGATGCTTCCTTTGAGCAGACAGAGGACAAGAGTACATAATGAAACAAAAGTATGTATCAGTCTGAAGCGTATCGATCTGTCAGAGAAGCAGTGCTGTGTGGTTTCATTACCCAATTTGGACTTAGATCTGTAACACAGTATTCCGTGACTTAACATCTAGCAATACCACTGAAACTGATTCCCAAACTAAAACACAAACCAAAACAAACTAATGAGATTCCTTTCCAAGTTGAAACATATGCAGACACAGTTTTATTTCTAATTTTGAGGAGTGAGTTTTATTTTGAAGGTCACAAAAAACACTGCTTACCGCAGCTGAGTTTTCATCTGTTGTATCCCTTGAGCAATCAATGACATTCAGGCCCAAATTCCAAACCTCATTCTTTAGCCACCCCCTTTACCTTTTAGTCTTAGCTAGTTCTTCACCAGTCTTGGAAGCAACAAGTTAAAACATTTATGTCAGAGAAGCTAACATCTGAAAACTGTACAGTGGAAAGAGTAAGTACAGTCAGTCTTAAAAAAAATAATTAAAAATGAGTAAAACACAGCGTGAAACTTCTACGGTATTAAGTGGAATATATAAATAAAAATGCAAATTCCAAAGCCTTTAGGTGGATGATAGCTAACGATTTTTTTTTGATTGCTTAGATTTCCAAGAACTAAACTGCTTTGAGGCTAACCTTTACCTGGAAGGGGAGAAATAAAAGGAGACACTCCCTTCTCATCCAAGTAATGAGGAATACTATCCATAAATTTAGATTAGAAATAAACGTGGTTAAGACAGATTCCATAGGCTAAAGTGCTTCATATGGCGTATAAAACAGTGTTAGGAAAAGGGAATTCTGGAAACTGTTAGTCGTGACCAAAGAGACCTCGCGTGGGTTCAGAAAGGTGGGCATCCTCTAGTTGAAGGTACTAATACCCAGACTAATAAAAACACGGCGAGGGGAAAGCAGCACGACAGAAACGTGTAATCACCTCAGGACGCGACAGCCCACGGGAACAGGAACACCCACCGCGCAGCGACCGCACAGCAACGCGTCCCCTCTCTCCCTGTGGCGAACGCCAGAGACCCGGTGGAAGGGGCGGCGGGCGCCGTCCCACATGCGCGTCCTCGAACCACCCGCCGGGCCCCGCCGGCCTCGCCTCCGGGGGCCGCACGGCGGGGCCCAGCACACCTCTCCCTTCGCTGGCTGGGGAGCTAGGCGAGAGGCAGGTGCATCCCCTCCCCGAGGGCTGAGGGAGGTTACCAGCGGCAAAAGCGGCCAGGGGCGCGAAATAACCGAGCGCCTCCCCCGCAACCGGCCGCCAGCCAGCCCCCGCGGGAAGGCGGTGAAAGCCCCGCGGGGCCTAGGCCCGGCTCGGCGCGGCGGGGGCGGCCAGCGGGCCCTGTCTTCCCAGGCCCGCAGCGGAGCCCTTCCGGCCGCCAGCAGCCACCCCGCAGGGCCGCGCTCCCGCGGCTACCAGCCCCCGCGGAGCCCCGAGGCGGGGGTGGGGGGGGGCAGGGCCCAGGCGGCGGCCCGGGCACCGCCGGCCCCCCTCAGC
>JANZLQ010000078.1:12026460-12068142 GCA_026212715.1 Elanus axillaris | reverse complement strand
ACAGAGTTGTAATGAGAAGTCCAGGTAGGCGTGCTAATGGATTGGTATGTGGTCGATTTATACCTGTTTAAATACAAATTATCTTATAAGTTTCGTGGTTTTAGTTTTGGTCAACCAGAAATCATACATCCACTAAGCCTTCATTTAGTCAGCCTGAGTTTACACTTCTGGCTTATTTTCATGTAAGGATATCTCTGTTCCTCCAGATACTTTGTGCCCTTCTCTGTATCCTTTTCAATCTGAATTTATATTTCTTCAGTAAATGTGACCAGAATGGTAGTCTGTGCCTATAGAATTCTCATTAGTGCCTTGTCCAAGGGCGGTAATACTCTAATACTCTATCTCTTTTTTAAAAAGCTGAACTGATGTGTCCTAGGATGTTTTCAGGTCAAACTGGAAGTTTCATTTCCTGTTACTTTTTGTAATGCTCATGATTACTCTACATCACAGAAGTGTTAAAGTTGGAAGGGACCTTAGGAGGTCTGTAGTACAACCTCTTGGTCAGAGTAGAGTCAACGTCGAATTCAGACTATGTTGCTTAGGGACTTGTCCAGTTCTGTCTGGAAAATCTCAAAGGGAGGAGATTCCACAGCCTTTCTGGACAATCAGACCCAATACTTAATTATCCTCGTAGCAATTTTTCTTCTTTATGTTGAGACATAAGCTCCCCCTTTCCATTCATGACTGTTGTCTCTTGTTCTTGTGCCATACACATCTGTGAAGAGCCTGGATCCATCTTGTTGGTAACCTCCTCATAGGCACTGGCAGGCTGATGTTTGGTTCCCACTAAAGCTGTCTCGTCTCCAGGCTGAACAAGCTCAGCTCTCTCAGCTTCTACTCACAGGGCAAGTGCTCCAGCCCCTGACTGTCCTGGTAGACTTGGGAGGAGGCATCTTTCAGTGACTGGGAGCACCAAAAGTGGATGCTGTATTCCAGATGAGGTCTAGTGCTTGAGTAAAGGGGAACCTTAAAACTTCGTATTGGTAAATCTACCAAATAGTAAATAGCACAAGATTCTGAAAATCCATGAATGAGGCATTGAGCAGAACTGTACTGTCTTGACACCATAAAATTAATGCAAGCTATTACCTCTTTTAAAAATTTGTTATTGCAACTTACATAGAAACAAAGTTTATTTGATAGTTCTTATCAGAAAAGTTCTTGAGTCCTTTTATTTTGGAGTGGGGAAGTAATGTGACGTTGGAATTTTATTTTAAAACACTTTACATGCATTCAAATATGTCCTTTACAGAAACATATGAAGAAACTGGCATGACACAGATACTCTGTATGTCTTGGCTTTTAATTATACAAAACTCTTAATTATTCAAGTTTTGGACAGTTATCATTAGGTCGCCAGGGTGCCTAACTACTGAACTGAAGCTGTTTTTTGGTGTGAATTTAAGATTTCCAAGGAAAAAAAAATGAAACACTAAATTCCAAATGGAAAATAAGCAGCATACATATAGTAACTGTGTTTAGTGTGTAAAATGTATACATTATTGTCATTTTACTTGATTCATAGATAAATAGCTATTCAGTTGTTCATATACAGCTTAAAATTAGAGGAATATGCTGACAATATACTATAGATACAGTTACCACTTTAATCTTTTATGTTTCCTCTTTTGGTAGACAATATAACATTGTCTACGTTGAGTAATAAGCCATACTATTAATAGTAAGTGAAATTTTGATACTTTGTATTGGAGTTGAAGCTGTTTTATTTGGGATATAAATACTTACTCTATATATTCTCTGAAAACATTAAATTCAAAGATCAGTGAGTTGAAATGGAAAATAATATTCAGTAGCTAAAACAGGTAACAAAGAGTCTTCTAATGTGGATTAGGTCTGCCCTGTTGACCTCCACCGTCCACACCAGGAACTTAGCCGGAGGTTGCCATAGGATCCTTTTTGGCCTCTGTGTACTCAGTTTTCCTGCCATAAAAATCAGAATAAGTAAGGAGCAGTGGGGAACTGAAGTTCAATCTCATCAACAGCAATAGAGTGAACACATGGTCAAGATGAAGTCCTGTGGCGATCAGAGCCACAGAGCGTTCAAGAGTGCATAGTTTGGAGGGGAATCCAAACCAACATATGAGTCAGAGAAAGGTATTTTCATTTATAAATGATATATCTAGGTTTAATTTATGGATACTGTCTGTAGAAGCGGCTCAGCAGTCTATTCCTCTTGCATGGATACATTCCTTGCTTGAAGGTGGACAACTTGCACAGATCACAGAGCGCTGTTGAACATCATGTAACAAAGAATAGCTGAGTAAAACTTTTCAGAAGTGCTAGTTCTCCCTATTCCAAGCATATTAGTCCCTTATGAAGATCTGTGAATGAAGTAAGCATCAAAGAGAATGTTCAGCTGCTCTCAATAAATCCAGGTTTTCTACAAAAAGTCTCTTGGAAGAATATGAAGTATCTATATTTATTGTTTGCCATCACATACACCTTGTCTCCCACTCCATCTGGCTATATTCTTTTTTTTTTTTTTTTTTTCCTCCTTGAAAGAAGTCCAAATCTGAAAATTTTATTGAATATTGTTATCTTTTAGTCATTTGAAACAAAGGAGTTCAAAGCTTCCCTTTGGAAAATGAAGTTACTAAGTGCTCTTTTTGGTCAAGAAGCTTTCATCAGATACTAGTGAAAAAGATACAGGATTAATATGATTAATGTGATCAGTGAGATACATATGACTGGAGCAATACCAGCCTATTAATGTGATGAAACTTCTTTAGGACTTCTAAAAGCTGATCAACCATTCTTTTTCCTTGTGCTAATGCATGTTATTGATACTGATTCAGATTATGAAGAAAATGCAGATTTCAAAAGAAGGTGATAGGAAAGTGTATCTGTAAACAATTTGCTGAGGAGGATACTGATTTTAACAGTGTTAGGACCTTGATTGAAAAGGTCAAGGATTTTACTTAACTATGAGGACTTTTGCTATTGACTATAATGAGATCAGGATGTCACCTTTCCACATGAAATTTTCACCTCTTGATGGGCTATTTGTATTGGGGTAAACAGGTAAAATTACAAGGAGAGCTTATGAAAGCCCTGTTCAAGGTTCAGATCTACTGAAGACACGCACTGTGGAAGACTGTAGTATAGTCATCTCTTTCCCAGCCAGCCGCGGAAATGGCAGGGAGCATGGAAGTTGTTGGGATTGCAGCTGGCAGCAGGTAAGTACTCATTTAGTCATTAGGGCAACCCAGAGAGGCTGATAGAATTTAGACAGACCATCAAAGCAATGGAGGAACTACAAAAAGCGTATAAAAAATAATTCTTGATGATTCTTCTTTGCCATCTTTTGTCACTTACCTTTAAATAATTTTAGTAGATTTTGGCATGCACTCTGAGTACGTTTCCCCTACACCAAAAAATCCTCATGCTTCTGTCCTCTCTATCACTAGTTTTCTTTAGTGATGCCTAAATATAAGTTTGTAGCTTCCTCAGCATATTCTGATTACATGCAAACAGAGTGTGGTGGTATGCGTAGGAGATTTTTTTGAGCGTCTGGCAAATGAAATAATTTTTCTCTAGGCCACAAAGTAGCAACAGAATTTCTTCCACAATTCTACTGCAGTTTTTATGGAGAGTCTGTATACTTAGCATGTGAGAAATGTGAAAGTGCTGATTGACTATGTAGGGACAGATCGAGTGTCATTTTTGACTCTGCTTCCCATTTACTTATCCTCAGAATGGTCATCTGTACTTTTGGAGGGAGCTGCTGGGATGTTTGTTGCCTCTGAGGTCTGTATGCATAATTTCTCCTTGCTCCTTTCATTTCTGTGGAGCATTTGTATTGCTGTCTTTGTAAGAAGAGACTGGGCTGGGGGAAGAGGACAGGAGACACAACTGAGAGCCTGTCTTTTTAAGGTGACATTTGGACCATAACTTAGGTTTTATGCATGGAAGTGTCAGAAAGATCAAAATACACTTCTCTACAGATAATGAAGCAACATAATAAATCCATTGTCATGTTAAGAAAAAAAGATCTGTATTCTTTGCAGTGATTTCAGTCTAAGTACTTCAGCAGAGAGCCTGAAAAGGCGTATTTTTCATGTTTTAAGGCCACAGAAATAGAATCAAAACAAATGAAAAGTAAGCTAGAATTAAAAAAATACTTCAAATTATGCTTGGCTACTCTGATGGAGGGTGACTTTCTTGCATGAAATTGATTAGCTATGTGATATGTAAGCTGAAGTATTTCTCTTAAGGTGTCATATGATTGCTTCTTTTTCAGGTCCCTATTGCTGTGGTATGTATACAGTGATTCTATATTACTCTTCTTTGTGAAAAAGAGCAGTATATAGCTTCCTGCTCCAGATATGTTAAAATTAAGATAATAAAAAGACCAAAATCTTTCACTTATGGTATATAGTTATATTCTAGAGTGAATGGGAGCTGCATAGATTGCCAAGGCAAGAACTGGGGTACAATCTGTTTGTCTTTTGTTCATTTTTGGTTTGTTTGGGATTTGTTTCAAGTCATACACCACAAAGGGATGTGGAATATGTGCTAAGCACACACAAATCAAAGCAGAGACTAAGACTCTTCATCCCTAAAGTGGTTACTGAACATCAGTGCAATGATCTGTCAGATTTTCATATGCAGGCTATTATTCTCTTACCTACAGACTTTTTCCACTAATGTTGCTGCTTCAGTTATGCAGAGGAATGATTAACTATACTGATATTAACAGAGCTGATATTACTGACACATATCAAGGTAAATAAAATGAGAATCTGACTTGCATCAGGTTGAAAATGTGTTAGCCAGTGATTCAGTCTAATTATACTGAATTAAATCTAATTGCATATTGTCATCCAGTCCCCAGAATTTTAGTAGTAATAGGATTCTCACACTTCAGGTGATTTCTGAAAATCTGAAGCATAATGTAAATTCTGTGGAACTTTTTCTGTAAAATTTAAGTTTCTGGAAAAACTAAGCACTGTTTAAAGACAATTACCCATTTTGGTCAGGAAGCTTTTGTCAGAAATGACTCATAAAGACATAGGATTAATGTGAATAATCAGTGTATAACTCTAGGTTTTTCACCTGTTTTATTATATATTACAATACTCTGTAATTCTGTATTACAGAAGTTTCATGTTTTGTTATGAAAAGGGGTACTAATAATAATATTTCTGTTTTGAAAGATGGCTGCTACATGTGAATTCTCTAGGTTTACCCTGGTGTAGAATAGTGTTGGCTGGGGCGTCACTAGAACTACAAATGTAGATACAATTTTTGTGTAGCAGATAGATGAAGAAGTAATTGTTCCTGAATCAGGAATTCTTTTGGTTTTAACCATTTTCCAACTGGTTAATTGTTTAAAGTCAAAGTAATGCTGTGCATATGGGCAGTAAGCATTGAAGCTACATAGCAAATGGTACTTGAAACCAGCTATGTTTCATGCTGCATTCGCCTCTAGAAAATGTATTAATTAGACATGAAGAACAGTGCTGCCAAAAGAAATAAAGGGAAATTTAGGGAGCAAAAAAAAAAATATATATTTTTTTTAAAAATCTGGAATAGATGAGGAAGCTCTTTGGTTTAGTAACTGCAGGCTTACTCAGTGCTGTGGTTCCTATTTCCTAATAGTAATAAATTGGAATTCTGTTGTTTCACTTTACACTGATTTTTTTTTTTTTTTTGCAATGCATCTGAAAATTAATGGAAGCTTTGCCTATTTTATTACAGTTCTGTAGTAAAAGGAAAAAAATTAACTTTCATCCTAAGAATTGCATGTGAGAATACAGCCAATAAAATCTTAATGATTTAAATGGAAGTGAATATTTCTGGGAAGCAAATGGAGGCTTTAGACTTGGATATAAGGGCTAATGCAGGCAACTGGATTAGTCAAGATCATATTGGCTGATGACAACTAGAAGATACTCAGAGCCAACCAATGTCACTGACAGAGAAGTATTACTGGGGAGCAATAGGAAGTGAATGTGTAATCAAAGAACTCTTCATCTCCATCCTGCCTCTAATTTCACCCTAGAAGCTTCAAGAAGAGGTCACTGCAGAACTGTTCTCCATGGCATGGTATCGTGGATCTGTTCCAGAGAGTCTCATTTTTTTTCTCTCTCTCGCTTGATCAACAGTCATAGCCAGGATCATACTAACACCTTATATACTGTGGAAGGAAAACATCCCTTTCACATAGCTATGAGATATATAATGAGTCAGATAAATACGGAAAGAGCTAATGGAGTCTCAAAATAAAAAAAATATAAATTCACCACATTTTTGTTATTTGAATACCCATATTCCCATTGTGCTGGAAATGTGTAGGATGTACAGAGTTGAATAATTTATGCCTGGATAGGCAAAACCAAAAAATAATAGTGAACCCTGTTTGTTTTTTGATTTTTTTTTTTTTTTTTTTTTTTTAAGGCCCACTATGGTTTGGGGCTGAGTTCCTGTTTAGAAGGAGTCCTCTTTCATGTCCTAATGGAAATAAACTAGATTTAATAGTATAATAGAATTTAATCACTATTCAGTGCATAATTCCCGGAATGAAAAAGGATCAACAGAAGAGCCCTCCATTCTGTGTAAGGTTGTAAAATCTGTCATTTTGTTACAGAATGGGCTGTATTTTCCCTTATTTCTTATTACTGACACACAGAAGGTAATTACAGCTTTGTGTATAAGCACTGGAGACACTTCGGAGTCAATTGAATAACTGAAGTAAAGAAGCTGAAGGAACGAAGGCCCTTTCAACAGCTTGTATTTTAGAATAATGAGCTATGAAGAAACTGTCACCTCACCTGTATGAGAAAGAGCTGAACTCTACATTCCTCTCTACAGTAAGGTTAAATTAAGTCAATTTCAATCTGCTGTTTCAGTAGCAAAGGAGGACATTTTCCGTGTGAATTGTTCAGAAAGAATATTTGTTTCTTTATAATTTTATTCAGATTTCAGTAACCCTCAAATTACCGTGTCCCATGGGCATAAATACTATTTAGATAAAGCGGAATGCTATGACTATGTCTAAGCATGTAGAGTTTTATCCATGATTGCTCATGAAGGCTGGGATTCATCTTCCTGCACAGAGAAACGTTAGATGCCACTCTGAATCTGAATTTAGTTGTGGCAAAATTGCTCTTAATTATAGGACAAATTTCCCTATGTGTACAACTTTACATCCTCTAGAAGCTCAGGCCTACAGCCCAAGAATTTGCATCTCTGCAGGCTCATCTAGATGTCTAAGCATTCTTAAGCATGCAAGGTGCTGGCAATACTGTCCAGCAATCCAATTTTTTTTTTTTTTTACTTTTTTTCTTCCATCTTCTGACTACTTCAGTGGACCAGATCCCATAGAGAAGGTGCTGGAGTCCAGGAGTATTGCAAGGTGCCTGTGTGCATTGTGTCTTCTCAAATCCATTGTAGACTAGCTGGTTAAAACAATGGTGAGAGGAAGCATATTACTCAGGGAAAGCAGCTGGCCGGTATATTGGCCTAGTGGCTGTGTAGTCATGGGAAATCACAATGCTGTTACATATTCACACTAAAGGGCACACACTGAATCAATACTGATACATGCTGTGCTGGTACAAGAACTTAGACATGATGATTCTTCCTCTTGTGAGTAAGGATGTTTTCTTTCCCTATATTTTTCCCTACAGCTTTTTCCCAATCTCCATGGCAGCCTGAGTCCCAGGCTGTCTCATAGCTCTAAACAGAAAGTTGTCTACCAACCATAGGCAACCAGCATGGACAAGTCTTATCCTATTTTTTTCTCTTTTGTGGCCTGAACAATGCAGAATTTTGGATTACAGGCCTCTTAGTGACTCCGAATCAAGAGAGGCAACTTGCAGGGGGAGGTGAAGGAAAATTAAGAGCTCATCTTTTCCTGAGACAAGTCCTGTCACGCTCAGCATCCAAATCACATGAGCCCTCTGGACAATGAGTGGCTTCTTCCAAGACATGCAACAGCCACCATTCAGCTCTGCCTGCAACTTCTGATGCTTCTTGTCTGGGCTTCATGAAACTCCAGCTATGTGCCAGGAGAATGTCTCCATGTTGCTAACCTTTGATGGCAGGAAGGAGGTGACAACCAGAGCAACACAGGCTTGACAGACTGAAAGCAGCAAAGCTCAAGCAGCATCTCACCATTGTTTAATGTACAAGTGATTATTAGCTCACAGCACAGGGTTTTGGACAAGCTGAATACAAAACATGGAGATGGTAGAGAGGCATGAGTGCCTTCTGAAGTGTCTTCAGCACTTGGTGCTCCAAGCCTAACTAGAGATATCAGGAGAGTATACTTAAGCAGTGTGAGTGCGTGCTCCTAGCATGGACAGTCAGCAGTTTTGGCCAGGTCCTGCCCATGTTACACATTCAAAACCAGCTTAGGTTTACTTTTATTCATCAAATCTCTGGTTCTCCAGGTTGGTAACTTCCCACATGATTCTGATCCTTTGCCTGCTCATGACCAGGAGAATAGGTCTAAGCAATGCCTGGTGTGTTTAAGATAAGGGAGTGAGCAAGTGTCTGGAGATGGTAGTTGTGATCTTTGGCTTTGCAGACTGAAATATATCCTGGATAGGGGACCTAGAGGAAAAAATGGTTTAAAGCAACTTGGTGATACTCCATCTTTATTTTGTATGTTTCTAGACTGAGCTGAATAAGTGGATCATGACACTTTTGACTCAAGTCCCCCTCCTTCAGAGTGAAGTGGACACTTGCAACTAGCAGTTGTGTGCTTTCTCAAAGACAGCGCTGCTTCACTTGATCATGTGTCCCAGTTATATCCAGGAGAGAGCTGACATAGCAATGCTAGAAGTGGGATAGCTGTGTTTGGTCTGAAATCAATCCTGGAGGTTCTGCTGTGTAAGAAGTTTTCCTGTTTTGTATTTCTTACGTAGTTAGATGTCTACTGAGCTGTAGGCAGGCAGTTCCAGTAGAGAAGAATGCTGGGAGAACTGGAGTCTCTTGAGCTCTACTCAAGAGGTCATGGTGGCGCTTCAGTGCGGGGCTTTGTTACCTGCCTTGCGTGGTAGAGTTGTAAGTCTTTGTTCCCCTCTTGTTCTGCAACTGGGGGATGGTTGTATGTAAAAGCTCACATGTTCTCCTCTCAGACAGGGGTGGTAAGATAGGTCTGAATTCCCCCAGTTCTGGGGTTGGGCAGTTGGGCAGGATATACAGCCTATCACATCTGGCTTTTTCTTCTGCTGAATCAGATTAAGTTACCTGTACATGTGTCTAGCCTAGAACTTTGCTCCTCTGTGGCAATTTTCATGTAAGAGCAAGTTTTGGGATGATAAGTGGGAAGGGACAGTTCTGACTTCCTCAGGTGTTACTTTCCATGTTTTTGCTCCTTGGGCAGGTTGTCTCACAAATATCTAAACCAGCATGTGTCCTCTAGGTAGAACCTATGTATCTTTATCCTTGAACTTCCTTTCTGTCTGTTGGGGTTTAACCCCAACCAGCAACTAAGCACCAGGCAGCTGCTCATTCGCTCCTCCCCCCTTTCAGTAGGATGAGGAAGAGGATCGGAAAAAAAAAAGTAAAACTCATGGTTGCGGTAAGAACAGTTTAATAACTAAAATAAACTAAAATAATTTAATAACAATAATAATAATTGTAGTGTAAAGGAATATAACAAAAAGAGAGAAATCAGACCCAAGAAAAGACAAGTGATGCATAATGCAGTTGCTCACCACCTGCTGCCTGATGTGTGAGCAGTGATCTGTGCCTCCTGGCCAGCTCCCCCCAGTTTATATACTGAGCACGACGTTCTATGGTATGGAATATCCCTTTGGCTAGTTCGGGTCAGCTGTCCTGGCCATGCTCCCTCCCAGCTTCTTGTACACCTGCTTGCTGGTAGAGCATGGGAAACTGAAAAATCCTTAACTTATTGCTAAGTAGTGCTTATCCTAACTACAACTTCTGTATGTTATCAACATTATTCTTGCACTACATCCAAAACACACTTTACCAGCTACCAGGAAGAAAATTAACTCTATCATAGCCCAAACTGGGACACTGTCCAACGGACAAAATTAGTAGCTGTAGACAGAAACTTTAGTGTAGTTCTTCCTCAGCACCTTAAGGGAAGTTGGTGAGATCCAGGAAACTTGTCTGAGGGATCTGAGGATTTTTTTCTAGGCTGTGTCTCTGGTATGGGTCTGGGAGAAAGTCCTAAGGCAGGAGAGATTGTCTGGGAAGAAGGTCCTGAGGCAGGAGAGGTTGTCTTAGAGGTTGTGTTATTCTGGCGCTTCACTGAAGGTGCCCCCAGGAAACACTCCTGGGGCTGGTGGCAGCCTCTGGATGTTTTATATAGAGCTTCATGGGAGGGGCAGATATTGCAGGATAGTGCTCACAATTTCTGGATACTGAACTTTTTTAAACTTCAACTTAGAATTTTTCCTTCTCCTGGAGTATCTGATCTATGACCACAAAATTTTACTGGTAGCGCAGTTATACATCTGCATGTGGCCATCCAAATGTGGTTGCATATGGCTCGCAGATCTCCCTGTTGCTATATAATCTGTACCACCCTGACTTGTGCCAAGGGATTTCCTTTAGAAGTGAAACGGCCATTTCTCTAATTCTCACACACAAGCTTTGGTAGAGGCTTGCTAACAGGAGGGTGAGATATGATGGCGTGGCAAAACGTTTTTTAGCTTGTTCCTTGAATGTTTTTCCTAGAAGGTTGCCTTTTAAATAATACCAGTGTATTTCTTCCCAAACTGAACATTTGAGGAAGCAGGTGAACACAGAGCATTCAGCAAGTGCTACAGAAAGTACCACATTCATACAGACATTAGTGAAGAACCTGCTAATAACACCACTGCTTCTCTGCAGCTCTAAGTACACTACTATTGCTTGAAGAGGTCACTTTTTTTCTGTTCAGAGTGATCACAACGATTCATTCTTCCTCCTGTGGCATTTAAGGATCCCTTCTGTCAGATCTCATTTAGATTAGATATACCATCAGGTGTAGATATGAAGACAGGTTATAATGTGAAAAAAGGATTAGCTTTGGTTCAGCTCTTATTGGCATAGGTAAGTGACAGCTCAGAGCTTTCTGGGCTTAAGTCAGGCCAATGCATCTAAATCATTTAAGACTCAGACAATAATTCATGGTTCTTCTTAACTGTTTTCGTGCATTCATAAGGGAAAATTCACCTACAGTTGCTATGAAATTAACAGTAAGCAAGCAACCAGATGAAAAAGTCGTTCTTTACCTCTTTCTTCCAAGTGAGCTTTTAATTTTCTGGATGAATGCTTTTTCAAAAATACAACTTTGTCTTTCAAATTCCTCTCTCAAACTACCCGTTTTAGAAATTATTCTCTTTCTTCCAAGTCATTTCTCCTTCCTGCTGTGTAGTTTCTTGAATGGATTTTAAAAGCACTCATGCTGTGGTCACTCTTCCCTAGAGTAGTTTCCACAGCATTTTGCCTTGATAACACAGTCGTACCTCTGATGAGTCCTCGTTGCACTGAGTGGGATTACTTTTTCAGTGTTTGTGGATTAAATTCTCACAGAGATTTCACTTTTCTCTCTAGGTGCTTCTATGAGCCATGAGGATTTTTTGCCTTAGAATTCTTAAACACGGGATTTTGTGTAGAAATGTTCAGATACCTGGAATTTTGAATATTGCACATTTTTCCACTTGATTTCTTTCACAGGGCTTTAAATTGAACTTCTTTCTTTTTAAAATACATGTCATACACTTTTAAAATCAAATTAATGTGATTGAAAGTAATGGATTCCATAGTAAAGTGTACTTAAAACAGTGTTCAGAAAAGCCACTTCTGCTAAATAAAAATTTTAAGCTGCTGTTTTTTAAAGCATGTGGAGTGGCAATTTTGTGAAAAGAATGATATACATTATTACAGTATATGCAAGCAATATTACTGAATAAAATATATTTGTTCATACATACAGGATGTACAAAACTTGATTTCATATCTGTACAATCTATTTTTCATCTCTTTTTGCATTTATTTTAAATGCTGACTAACACAGAGGAAAACTGTCAATATACCTAGCACCAGCAAATGGAATACAGTAGGCAAGTTATAGTCAGTTATTACATTTCATATATTAAACCCCATACCATGAGTTGATGTTATAAGAAATAAATGTGTCTGTTAAATCTAGTCTTACACTTTGAAGTTTGTTCCTTTCAGATTTTGATTTCATAATTTAGAACTTGGTCCTGCAAAACATACACTGAAGTACTCGAAGTGAAACCAAGGACTGATACTTTTCAAAGTATCTGTGACATACTAGACTTCAGTGCTCTGTAGAAGTAGTACTGTACCTGCCTAAATACAAAGATGCTTACCCTGTTGTTTTTGATCTTTTCCTGTCAGTTTGATTATAGTAGTATTCTTTGAATACTTATTCAGTGATTTTTTTTTTTAATGTAGAGAAGTTAAATATGTTTTCTCTAATAATCTTTGTAGAAAGCTAGGGTTTTAGCTCAAAGCAAAGACTGCACAGATTGAGAATTTTATCTGTGTTTTCAATCCACAAAGACCTTTTGAAGAAAACAATGATGACACATTACCTAGATAGCAAAGCTCTTAGATTCGTTTTGTGAGTTTCAGTTTTCTTTTATGCCTTTTCTTTGAGTTTTAGTGATGAATATGAGTCATATGAGATGAAGGAACCCTTTGACATTCTTGTGTTTCAGCAACAGTGGAAGTGCTGTAGTCAAAGGAAAAAAAAGCCATAGATGGGGGAAGGCAAATCATAGAATTTGGTGACATCAGTGGGCAGTGTTGAAAAGAGAGGGTTTTTAAAAATCAGAATAATTAGATTGATGGCTGGGGAGCACTTCTAAACAGGACTGTCTGTTATATTATTAGCAAATAAAAATAAGTATATAGACAGATATCTGAAAAGAAATTACAGGAATATACCCATTTATTCCTATGCCATAGATTGACATAGGTTGACATAGATAACCAGACAAAGTCTTACCTTGATCCAAGCTGATGAGAGAAGCCCAGGTTGAAAGTGGTGCTGGATCAACACCTGGGACACTCAACCAGTTGGATGCATATCATCTAGGAGTGGGAATGTGCCAGTAAAAAAGGCATTATAGAAAGTGGTTAAAGATTGATCTGAGGAAGAAAAATACCAAAATTAATTGATTGTAGGAAACACTGAAGTTGTGTAAAGAAATAGGTATACTGGCAAGGTAATCACTGAGGCTCTGTGATGAGATCACAGAAAATGGTTAACATATGAGGAAATCTGTAAATTTAGAGGGAAAGCTGACACAATACGGGTGGTGATGTTGGCACCTGGGGAGAAAGGCATGATGAGTAGATGCACAAATTGAAGTGATGAGAGGGAGCATCTGAATAGTAGGGTGATGACTTGTATAGGAGAAGGGCTGAGTTGATGGTAGCCAGTTTGGGGGCTGTTTTGAGAGGATGGGTCTAAAATGAGCATGCAAAGGTAAGTTTTGAGAGATAAGCTAATGTTTTATTTAAGTTTGAAGAATTCTGATATTGTTGTGGGGATGTCAAGCTGTGGCACGCTGGAAGAATCTGATTTAAGTGTCACGACTTAGTACAGATGATTAGTTGGAGAGTTACTTTGGTGTAAGACGGAGTGTACAGAGAACTATTGAACTTCGAGATGATACCAGTTCAAGCTAGCTCTTATCTGAAAAGACTGCATTTTAGTCTTGTGTATGTTTGAAATATGTATCAAGATGTAGGTAGGACCTGATCTTAACATTTCAGTATGTTGACAACTGAAAATTCCATCCCTTCCCCCCCTTGTTTTTAATTATACTGTTAACTTAGAAGTTTCTGGGCTTGATACAACCCTGATAGACTGATTAGGACTTTAATGATGTTGATAGCAACAGGCTCAGGTTTATTCTATGTTCTAAATATATCCTCTAAGTATTCATTATTAACGTAATCAGATTATTCGTAATGGTCAGTTTACAAATTATGTTTTTAAGTGCCAGCAAAATGTACTTGCATTTAAGCTTGGGTTTGGGTTGTTTTTTTTTGAGGGGGGGGGAAATACAGCAGTTCCTTTTTTGGTGGTGTTAGCATTGCAGATATTAAATGTGTCCTTCCTTTTCTTATGTAACACAGGTGTATTAGCAATTACTTTTCTGTTTCTTTTTAGAAGCAGTTAGGGGCAAAATGGGGGTCAAATATTGCACTGTAATTGAATAAGAGCCTGCCTTTTTTCTTTTCTGTGATTATGCAGCAGTGGAGGTTTTTTTCTTTTGGTGAAGAGTAAGTTATGTGCCTAACATCATGTTCATGATTAATTTAATAGATTGTTTTTTGGATGACTTGGAACAAAGTTTGCCCTTGTTAGATCAGATCTTTAAATCTTACAAAAAACATGCATTGTAAATGGGTGCACAGTTGCATAAATGCAGCTAATGAGTCCCAAGAGGCAGATAAAGACCACAGCATTGTGAATAGAATAACCTGTAGTGAGCACGTTGACCCTTTCCAAAAATTAGTCAAGTTTAAATTAACATTAGGCAAACTTCTTTGAAGGCTAAAGTGAGTCAACGCAGCAGGCAGTATGTATAGTATGGAAGAAGATTTGGGAGATACAGGAAAATGGAATATAAAAATAAAGAGATTGAGTTTAACTTACTGTGCTGCAAATGATTGGAGCTTGTAAGAGTAATGTAATTAACTAGTAATGTATTTAGTGTGTCTGAACAGGAGAACCAGCGTAAATTGTTTCACGCCAAGCTGCCACACTGTTTATGCTTTTGTCACAATTTTAGTCTCACTATCTACTGTTCTAACGTAGTCAAAGCAACCTGTATGACCAAGCCGGTGTTAGTTGAGTGATGTGGCAATCCCAGGCAGAGTGGGTTTAATCGCTGAAGAATTGGTGTTGAAAACCCCTTTGGAACTGTTGATAGCAGTCACTGAGTACCAGCTACATCTCGGAGCATTAGTCGTAGCTCTGACTTCTGGAGTACCTGTTGTGGCCAGTGAAAGGATGTCCCTATAATCTATTCTTTAGTCATATTTGTGCAGATACTCCACTGAATATTCCTAATGGTATTTTCAGAAGAACTGGGAGGTTGGAAGAGGGCTGTGACTGCAGCAGGTTATGTAAATGACAAGAGGCTACGTGGTATGGGATAAACAAAGAGGACTGAGTATCAAAAAGCCACTATGATTTTACAGTGTGTGAACTGGAGAGGAGACAATGCTATAGAACAAGACATGATTAAGAAATGCTCCCTAAAAGTAGGCCTAAATATGGCCAGTATTCTGTTGTGTCTTAATCTCAAAAGAGCTTTTGAGTAGGAAACTTGAAATGGCATTTAACTATTTTTGCTTTTAAAACAAATGGATTACTACTGAATACCTGAAAGTGATGTGAAGGCAATGTGTTGCTGAAGAATAAAGGCTGCTATTTCCTGTAACCTTTTTTTTTTATTTTTATTTTTTTTTTTTTTAAGAAATCTGTGTATAACACTTGTTTTCCTTCAAGTCTTCACTTGCGTTCCTTTTCTACTCTCCAAGTTAGTTGGGTATTGACTTGATGTAATGACTAAGAAATTTAGGATTTCAGATAGTTAACCCAAACCAAAAGACACTTTCCAAAATACTGAAAGTAAAATTTAATTGGTTCAGTGTATAGAAGAACAGTTTTAGTGGTAAAAGTGTCTGAAAAAGAGATAGCTTTACTAATGTAAATGCTACTTAATCAGTGCTGCCTGTGTATTTAAAGGGATGGAGGAAGGCAGCAGGCTGTAGCACAGCTGGAGGAATGGAGCCACGCAGTATTTAGATTAACCTAGAAAGCAAAAATTCTAAATGCTGTTTTTTTCTGGACCAAATTGTCCAAGAATGGTGTGCAAACCAGAAGGAGAGTAATTTTTCTTTTTGGCACCTTTTAACATGTTTTTCTAGATAGAAGATAGAACGTGCTGAAGGTTGATTTCCTTTGTGTGTCCTATTCTTGCATTTTCCTACTTCTCAGCATAACTATCCAGGCCTGCTTCTTTCAGCTGACCAAAATTAGGTGACCAGCCTTCCTCATGTTATGGGCTGCACACTAAAATATTCACGTGTCCAGCAAGCACAAGATCTAGGCCACGGGTACTCTGGGAGTGGTTTGCAGGCAGGAGACAATGCTTCTTCCATTGAGTCCCACCCAGCAGTTCACTATAGGAGGTAGCTGGTTTGGTGAGGCGTGCAGACTGCAAGATCTCTGTCAGCAAAATGTGCAGTTCTGCTTTCTTCTATAGCTGGAGGGTTCAGCTTATGGGCACAAGGACTTCTAGAAAATATTAGAAGAGTTTTTTATTTCTTTCCTCCCCACACCCCAACTTTTTCACTGTGGGAGCCTAAGGTCTTGAGTAGTGTCATTGAAACCTTGGCTCGATGTGAGTAAGGTATGGTGTTAGTTAATTCAAGTTTCCCAACTTTACTTTTTTTGTCATAGTATTTCACAGCTTAATTTCACATAAGCTGTATTTGCAGGTTGTATTTTATATCTTTTATTAGCAGGAATCCTTAATTCCCTTCTTCTTTAAATGTTACTGTAATATTTTTTTCCTTGTGCAGTCAATAAGAGAGATTGCAGATCAGTTCTGACATAGTGTATGGATTAGATTTCCAGTGTGGGGGGAATCCTCCACCCCCAACAGTATGGTCTTCGGAATTACATATTTTTACTGTGCAACCTTAAAGCAATTCTTGTTTTTGCTATTGTGCTGAGTGCACCTAGAAGTATGTGTAGATGCAGCTTTTTGGTTTTATTGCTAGTACCTGCACACTCTATTAGTCTTGAAAAAAACAGTTGGGGGAAAAAATTTAAAAATAAAGTAGGCATGTGAAAGAAGTAGACCACTGCAAATGCTCATTGAACAATGCTTAATTGTCCACCGGAATTGCTATCATAGTCCCTTCTGCATTTGTACAGGCAGCAAAAGGAGTCTCTTGTCCTGGTAAGCAGTGGGAAGAAAGGTAGCTTTTGCTCTCTGATCTTTCTTTTACCAGGAGGTGAAGAGACAGTAAGTATAGAGTTTTGTCCATCAAAGTTATTAATAGTAACAAGTAATTTGTGGCTATTAATTTATGACAGTGTGTATTGATAGGGTTCAAGTCTTGCACTCTGCAAATCTGAAGTAGGATGCAGCCAGGAGTGCAGCCACTAACACACATTAAACACAACTGTTGGGTGAGGTTGAGAAGCACATATCTGCCTAAGCCAACGTGCATCTCTGACTGAAGTTTAATATCCTTATTTGTAGGAAGAGAAGGGATTTACAGACAACTAAAAATGGCTTTTTTGACTTTTTTTTTTTTTGTGTTGTCATTCAGTAATGAAGGTTATAACCAAAAGAAAATCTTTTAAGTCAACTTAGTGCAAGAGACTCATGGCTTGGGAAATCCATAGTCCGTAAATCACTGGAAGAGTAAACTTGGGAGATGTCAGTCTGCACTTCTTGTGGTTTTGTGCACTTTATGTAAGCATCAGATGTGGGAGGTGCTGTTCTGGCTGAGATAGACCCAAAGCGTTTTCCCTTGTATACGAAATGATTTGGAATGAAGAACTTGATGAGAATCTATGAAGTTGTAGATCTACCTGAAATAAAATTGTGGTGTTGCTTTTACTTTTATGTCTGAGTATGCAGAGTGGTTGCATATATTCAAGACCTACAGTTTGATATAAGATGCCAACGCCCTTCAAACAATGTGTTTTTTAGAGTGAGGTAGTGATCCAGAGACAGCGAAGACAACCAGTGTCTTTCAATAGTATATCTTTTAATAGAATCAGAACGAGGTTATTTCTTACTCCAATATCCTAAACATTAATAGTGGAAATAACATTTCCACCACTGAAATAAGTTCTAGAATTCTGTAATGTATTTATAGTGGGACTGACTGATCTCATTTTGAGAAAGCAGAACTGTGACTTTAAATGCCTCTCTTTCTTAACTGAGGTTTTGCTGTGGCAGGGAAACAGTAATAGTACATATTTTTCATCAAAGCAGCTGCTGTAGTCTGTAATGCATTTTCTTTGGCAGATGCCTGCATTTAATTGTGACTTCCGTGCCTAAACATAGGTAATGAAAGCCTCTCCATCAAGAGAAAAAAGTGTCTTTCTCACTGACAGTGTTAGC
This sequence comes from Elanus axillaris, assembly GCA_026212715.1. Taxonomy (NCBI): domain Eukaryota; kingdom Metazoa; phylum Chordata; class Aves; order Accipitriformes; family Accipitridae; genus Elanus; species Elanus axillaris. The sequence goes on along the minus strand of JANZLQ010000078.1, from coordinate 12,050,014 downwards.
AGATATTCCTGACTTGAAAAAGGTGTATTATTTGAGGAAAACCTATCATTTTTCTTTCTGAACCTCTTACCTAATTCTCTTGCTATATGAAGTGCATTATGAAAAACCCCACTTTTCTGGTGAATTATCAGTATCTCTTACTTTTCTCTACCACAGTTAGTCATAAGACTAGAAAAAGAGCAAAGACAGAACTTTTTCTGGGTCTTGGCACATTGACTTTTTTGCCTGCTTGTAAAGATCTTTCATTTTAATTAAGATAAGGATAAAAAAGCATGAAACTTTGAAAGAGGTGATAGATACCACTTTTTTGTCCAGAACTTAACCATGTCAATAAATATTTAAGTGTTATGAAACAGAAGTAGTAGAATGTCAGAACAATGCTGTAGATTTCAGCAGGGTTGAAGTTTTATTATTATATTATATATATATATTTTCTACTTCCCCTGAAAATGCTTTCCCCCTGCTGAAATGGAGATGTTTGCTGTCTTGCTCTATTTAAACATCAAAAAGGTACATGAAGCTGTGAGTTCTTTGATTTGCCTACTGCTTGAGTTGCCTTGCATCTCTTTTTTAATTTTTCCCCGTGTTCCCCCCACCCCTCCCAGCCGATGCTGTCATACTTCCATTTATTTTTGAATGGAAATTCTGCATTTCTGAATACCATCATAACTTTTACTTACTGCTTCTTTTCCTTGTCTCTTTACTGAAATAATTGACTGTTTTAGCTGAAGACATATCTTGGGATAAAGCTCAGTTTCTTAGATCATCTTCTGGCAACCTAGCAAATTCTCCTAACCTTTTCCATGTCCTCTTCTGTCTGCTGTTCTGTTTCTCGGCTTCAGCATTATTTTTCCTTGACTGGCTGCAACTGGGTCTTTTTACCTGCCTCTAAGAAACTGGGTTTCTTCCTACTTACACTAAAACAACAAAAAAAGAGGGGTTGAAAAATGTAGCATGCCAACTTTATAAGGCTTTGTGAGTGATAACAAGAGGCACGCATCTTTTTGATCTTTCTAGGCATGAAAAAATCCTTCCAAATCTTTGTAAGGTGATTGAACGATGTTAATGGACTAATGCAATACATGTGTCACTGCAGCATCTGCAGAACTATTTCTTAGCACTGAAAACTCAAAAGGCTGTGTGCTATTAACATCTGTCTGCATGGGGTTCAATTGTGTGCTTACTGTATTATTTGTTGAGGTTTTTTTTGTAGTAGTCTTAGAAATACTAGAAATTACTGGTAAGGCTTTTCTTTGCTTCACACTGGTAGCTGTTTCATCACTATTAAAGCTTGCACCAACATCTATAACAGTTTTAAATTTTTAGCAGAAGCATCAACTAATCTTTCTTTTAGCATACTTAAATTAAAAAAAATACGTAAATGTGAACTTGCAATGAATGGTTTGGGTTGGAAGGGACCTTTAAAATTAATCTAGTCCAAACCCCCTGCCATGGGCAGAGACATCTTACACTAGACCAGGTTGCTCAAAGCTCCGTCCAACCTGAATTTGAACACTTCCAGGGATGGGGCATCCACAACTTCTCTGGACAACCTGTTCCAGCATCTCATCACCCTCATCATAAAAAATTTCTTCCTTATGTCCAATCTAAACCTACCCTCTTTCGGTTTAAAACCATTGCCCCTTGTCCTGTCATTACAGGTCTCAGTAAAAAGCCTCTCTCATCTTTCTTGTAAGCCTCCCTTTATATATATTGAAGGGCTGCAGCGAAGTCTCTCTTAACTTATTCGTACAAGATAATATCAATTCCATGAAACAAGTTCTTCATTTTACTGGGAAGTCGGGTTGTGGACTCATGCTGAAATAGCTGAATACTCAGTAACAGTCTTCCTGTGGGGAAATAGGTTATTTTTTATTGTTATTTTGTTTTCAGTCAGTTACCTATGTCACTTATTTTCTTCAATTTTATAATTGACTTATTAATCAGAAAAATCTTTAGTCACAAATCTCGGGTATTGCTTCTTAGTCTTACTCAGTCTTTTGCTAGACTAGAGATCCCTGAAAAGAGGGCTTATGCTACATTCGCCTGGTGGTTGTTTTTTGAGCCTGAAATGACCTGAGATTTGGCTCATTTGGAATTTGAGTGGGTTTTGAAAGGAGATGACGTCACTACATTCATTTCTCGGGAGACCTCATCCGGTTTTATGCAGGCTAATTTAGCCACAGGTTTATGGTTAGGGATATTTATGTTCACGAGGAAAGTAGCTTCTTCCAGCTGCGGGACAATGTAGTTCTATAGTTACTAGTTTTAAGCTCAAATTTTATATTGCCAGTAAAGTGTAGTTGAATTCAAACAACGAACTTTCTCATTGTAAATGTCTGTGCCTTTATTTAAGGTATCTGTGTCTTATTTAATAATTTTAATTATTTAGTAATTGATTAGATTAGGCATTTTCCACTAGGTAATGTGTATTTTTTTGCTCTTCTGCTTGCTTTCAAATTTTGTGTTAGGTTTTACTTTGCTGTAACTCTCTTTAGACAAATCTAACTGTGAAGTTGTCCATGTGTCCTACAGTGAAGAGGAATTTGATAGCATGCTATAAAATTTTAAAAATAAAATAAAAATATAGTAGTATCTTTATACTAAGTTGAAAAAACATGGATATACTGGAAAATATTTCAATGTGATGTTTATTTACCAGTCGTGGTATAGCATGCATAATATCATCAAACATAACGATGCAGCTTCTGTTGAAACTTGTTTCTAGTTGATTTTGCAATATGGTTGATGCTGTAACAAAACAAAAGGAGTTAGGTATCTGTGATGAGGAGTCTGCAGCAGGAAATCTGCAGCTGTATGAGCTGTCAGGGACTGTGGACAGGTTGTTGGGACTCTGCCAGTAAAAATAACATAAAGTCTATTCCTGTTTGTGCAACTGGATTTACTTGCTACAAGAGTTTGGCAATAAATCCAAATGTAACACTGTAATTTTAATTATTTTTTCTTATGCTTCTTGCCTTTTGTGGGGGAAAAAAAAATCAAAAAACCAACCAGTTGATTTGATGTGCTTTGGGACTCTTTTAATTTTTTTTTTTTTTCCAACCCACAGACACTGAGTGAGGGTGGACAAAAACTTGGTTGGAATGTAGGTTGTGTTGTTTTTTCACCCTCCTGCACAAGACTTATGTTCTATGACCTTTACTAATGTCATTAGCTTTTCCCCGATATTTTGCCCTAGTGCTATTGCTAAATGATAATATGCACTTGCAGCAGAGGTCAGAATTTTCTCTGAAATTCTGCTTTATGAGTTCAGTTAATCAGCCAGATGGATGAATAAGTCTCTTGTATTGTGGCTGGCAAGTTCCTGTGCGAAGGATCTGTTATAATACTAATTTATAAATTATCAAAGATAGTGTTTATTTTTTTCCCCAGTGACAGTGGTGATATCACAGAAGACTAACAGTGCATGAAAATAATTTTCAGACTTCAACCTGTGAGCTCTGCCTGATGCAGAAGTTCTGTTTTCTTGGTTTGTATTCCACTGCTGAAAATGCTAAAATATTAATCAAACTTCCGTGTATCGTTTAGTCCCTGCTGAACCATACTCTTAACAAATGTCAGTTTTAATCCTAAACTTGTCTTGTGAAGAAGACAAATGAAGCTCTACTGTAAACAAATCCACCGTCAAAGGACATTCAGTGTAAATGTTCTTCAAAGCATCAGCTTCAGTGAAAGGTTTATTTTGTTGTAATACAAGCTCTACAAAAATTCTTACTCATCGGACAATGCAGATAACCACTTAAACAATTAAAGACTCCGTGGTGATAGTTCTATAGACATTGAAAAGCCAAAATTGAAGCCTAATGTATGTAGAAGCTAGTGTAAAAAAAAATTGTCCAAGCTTTGATAAAATTCAGTGACAGCATATATACATATTTTTTTTATGGTAAGTTTATATATAAAACCTCAGCTTATTTGTTCTCTGGCCATCCATATGCTTTTCCTGAGAAAAATTTGACTGATACTGGTTTTCAGTGAACAGAAAAATATTTGGCTGTTAATTAAGCAACAAGCGGAAGAATTCTTGATGGTAAAAACAACAAAAATCCTTTTGCTACTAAGCAGATAAACCCACTTTTCTGTCATAGATTTAAATGGAAACTTTTGAGTCAGCTACTTTTCATGCATGAAATACCATCGGACAACATCTCATGTACTGTATCACAGCTATGAAAAAATGCCACACAGAGGTTCCCTCTGCTTCCTGCTAAGCTTGCTAACAACTTTTATGTACCTATAGCCCCTCTCCTATGTTGGTTCTCTTGTTAGTCTGACTTTATCACTTTATAAAGTCTTGGAGTAAAGGTGTCAATCCCCGCTCATCATTGTGCTTGGTGCCTGTACTGAGCCCTGTTGTCCCCCTCCGCCTCGTTTGCTGGCAGAGGTTCCAAGTTCCTTGGAGGATGAGCTCCTTTAGGTGCTACCTAAACACAAGATGGTCTTGTTCTCACCCAGGGCCTCTGTGTGCTATGTGATCACCATGGTTCCTGGCTTATGTTTTACCTATTTGTAGATGTGTGATGGGTTGACCCTGGCTGGACACCAGGTGCCCACCAAAGCCACTCTATCACTCCCCTCCTCAGTTGGACAGGGGGGAGAAAATATAACAACAGGCTCGTGGGTCAAGATAAAGGCAGTTTAATATGCGAAAGCAGAGGTCGCGCGCGAAAAGCAGAGAATAACATCATTTTTTTTCTCTTGCTTTGTATTTTTGGGACTCTTGACTTACAATGAAGTTGTCATGGGTTTGTATTTTGCATGCCTTACTCCTGTGTCATATTTATTTTTCTGGAAAATTTGCTGTCTAGGGGAAGTTAGAATTATGAAAAATCAAAATATGCCTGTGCATTTAAAGTTCTCTGCTTTTTTTTTTTTCCAAATACTCATTTCTCAGGTTTATATTTTAAGGCTGATAAGCAATAAAATTCAGAAATAATTTTTAAATTTTCTTTCCAAACCAATATCTTGTATCATACGTGGCTTAAACTTTCTCAAAATCAAAAATATATGTAGTTGTAAAAAGGGCAATGATTTAACTGTAAATGAGGTAACGCTTGTACAGCATTTTGAAAATGCGTGTGTCACTGAAGGAAGGCACCTAAGACTGGATACTGTTTCTTTGGGGGGAAGGTGGTACACATGAAACACCAGAAGGTCATGTTTGAGACCTGTGTTCCACCATCCACATGAATGTAATAATTGAAGACCATTGAGGCATGGTGCAAGAGCTCTTTTCTATATCTTGATGTTTCAGAAAGGTTTTGATAACTTTTAAATGTCCATTAATAACAGAGTACTGAATACCTTACTAAGTGGTTTGAATCCTGGATGGGATATCTACATTCTAATATAATGGAAGTAGCAACAGTGGTTCTGGAGAAACCATGGATGGCTTTACAGCCTCTGTGGAAGGGCTGGAGAGCAGCGGATTATGATGGTTCACCTTGAGGTTTGTCTGGATTCATCCAAACAAAGTGTCAAAGCAAAGCTTACAAAGACCTATTGTGCTCAAAAAATAAGAACTGTTTGCGAATCAGGTTCTGTTGAATATGGTTATTTGTGCTAATCATCTATATATATATATATATATCTATCTAACATGAATTTGGATTTTTCAAAGGTATTTCGCCTTTTTGAAGGCAGTGGTGATAATCCTAAGTGTTTATATGTATCTTTATGATCACATCAGTGTTTAATTGTTACATACTGAGGAATGTCCTTTTGTATTAAACCCAGAAAAACTTTATTGCAGTATGTCTAAGGGAAATGAATCCAAACAGTTATACTGAAAGTAATTGTTTGGTGGTTCCAAATAAAATTTTTATGATGTCCGAGGAAGTTTAAACGTGAAGCTGCTCTTTTAAAACTTTTTTTTTTTCCTTTTAACTTAACCAGCACATACTCTCATGCTTCCTTTAAGAGCTGAGAAGGAAAGTGAGCCTGATTCTTTCAGAGGGCAATTCAGAACCCAGGCCAGCTGTCTGAGATTCCCTTTGGAGGCTTTCTCTTACAGATAAGTAGTCTCTTCCTGTGGAGTCTAAGACAGACAGAGTCCCATAGGGAGGCTAATAATTCCTGTTTCATGAGATGCATTTGGTTATTCTAAATAAGTATGATGTTGCAGAAATGTGGAAGTGCATTTTTATATGAAGCTTTGATGTTCTGTTGTGTTCAATTACAAAGTACACCTGCTGTAAATACTCAGTTGCTGTGCATCTTAGATTAAATTTAAAACGTAATAAATTAATTGTTATGCTGCCCTTTACTTGAAAAGTAGACTAAATAAGGAAGGGGGGAAAATTGTGTCACTGTCTAAAGTTCTTTATCAATAGCTATATGTAAGTTGCCACACTGTGCAGCAGGGTTCAGTAGCAGCTGAAATATGATTCAGTTTAAGAAAAAAGGAGAGTGGTTGAGAGAAATTTAGTTTTCAGTTGGTGAAAAGACAAATACAAACCAAAGCTGAAATACTGCTGACTACATACTAGAGGCTCGAAGGGTTTCAGAAGTGCTCTATTTATTGTCTATTTCTTGTTCATTTGAAAGATTGTTTCTAGTTCTAGTGCTCTGAACTAGGTTGGGTTACCTGAACCCATGGCAGAAGTTGTATTTTAATGACACGAATGGTAAAAGTTTACATGTTTATTCTTTTCTTCTTGTGTAAGATGATTTATTAAGAACATGTGTTGGAGTGGTGTGTTTTTATTCTATGTGTATGCATACACAGAATAAACAGTCCATGTTCTTCCCTCCTTCCCTCCTCTGTAACCTGTTGTTAATCATTGAATGTAATTTTAACCCATGAAAATCTCATGCATTTTTAGAGAAATGGATGTTCTTAGACACAGAGCAGGCAGAGATGAGTAAGAGTATATACTCTTTTGGTTTCAGTAGAGTTGTTTCCTTTCATGTAACTTAAAAAGTTTTTTTGTGTGGTTTTTTTTTTTAGTAATCAGTGAATAAGTTATTGATGATGATGGATAATAAATTATTGATTAATAAAGTCTTGCCTCCCTCAAATATCCCCTGAATTAAGCACAGTTTAGGTTGGTAGTGCAGAGCTCACAATGCTCATGTAAGTCTCTGTATACCTGCTGTCATTTAAAATTGCCTTTGCTCTCCACAGAAGTCCACTTAAAATTTTCCAAAGACAAATTTAAGGATTTAGAAAGTGTTTCTAAATGGAGTGCTTGAGTTCTTTCTGAGACTTCCTTCCCAGGAGCCTGGATAATTAGTTTTGGTAGTGCTGGGGAAGAGAGGCAAAATAAAAGAAACTTAGAATTTGAGATTTCCTTCACAGTAATCTGGGCTCTGTGATTTCTTGTAGTGGCTCACTTTGAATTTTTCTTTTTCTCAAAAAGCTGGCCATAAAAGACATGTGCTTTCTTTCAGTTATATTCATCTGGTGGAAGTTTCTCCATGCTCTTGTGTGTGGGCAGAGGACTATACCTGGTTTTGAACTACCTACAAGGGCTGTTACTCATTTGTCTTGAAGCAGAATGGCTGAGGCTGGAAAGCATCTCTAGAGATTGTCTGGAGATTGCAGTCCCAATGCACAAAGCACAGTCAGCTAGAGTAGGATGGTCAAGGCCATGTCCACTTGGGTTTTGAATATCTCCAAGGATGGAGACTACACAGCCATCCTAGGCAACCTGTTCCAGTGAAAAAGTTTTTTGTTTGTTTCTTTATTTCCTGATGTTTAACTGAATTTCTTCAAGTCTGTGACTTTTTTTTTTTTTTCATTGCTAGCCATTGAACTTCAGTTCATATGTAGTATCTTCCCTTGTGAGGTACCCTTAGGGCACAGAGAAGCATTAACTTCTGATACTTCCATCCTTCTTTTCATCAGGCTTTGTGAAGAATCTGAGAAGTCCATTATGTTTCCCTGGCTCCAGCAGAGTCCATTGACAGGACTCTAGGAATGCAGGAGAGCACTCTTTCTTTCTGGAATTGCCTGCGCATGTTGATTAGTGATACAGTCTTGGCAGTAGTTATGTTTTACAATGCTTCACGTGGCAGAAGTGATAGAAGTCAGATTTGTGCTTCAGTGACCTCCTAATTTTATGATTATTTTTTCCCTAGCAGAAGTTCTTTTTGTTTCCAAAACGTTTTTAAGCAGTACTGATTAAAATCTGGCATAATAAAAAAAAATATAAAAAATGTGGACATAAAGAAGCTAGCCTGTCTCGTATTCTAAATTTCTGCTATGAAAGCATCATACAGACCAGTCCCTCACCTGGTGAGGTCCCTGCTACTGCCTGGTAGCACCTGATGCTGGATGAGGTCACAGCTTGATGTGCACTTCCCTTGGCCCAGCCAAGGGGCTAACGTAGAGGAGGGAGCCAGGACAACTTAAGCTGCAGCGGAAGTATTTCTGCAGCTGTGTGGTGAACAAGTTCAAAAACCTGATGAGGCTGAAAGAAAAGGTTGGTTTTAGCTAGATCATATTTCCAGCTGGCTTCAGTGGGAAATGAAGCAGAAGCTTGTGCCAATTTCTTGTAATTGGCATAGCAGAAGTCCAGCCAGCTGCTCAGCAGCACATTATTTATTCTTGATGATTGAGGCCCAAGACTCAGTGTTGATGGAAGGTATCATCTCATCTTGCTTCTTAGAAATCTTGTTTGCTTCATCTTTGTAGTAGATGGTAAGTATAGAAGAGATTGACCAAATGGCTGTATGGCTCTTTTGCTTGTTTAAGAGAGCTTCAGAAAGGACGATTTGTCTTACTGGACAGAAGTTTGAGCCTTTCCACTTACAACAGCATGAGTAGTATGCTCAGAGCATGCTTGAGGTATAAAACTGCTTAATATTGCATGTAAGTAATGGCAAAAGTACAGCAATGTAGCTTACTCTTCAAAAGAAATAGCTATATGCTAGTAGTATAGCTGAGGATTCCTTACAGACTCTGTAAGATGTACTTTTCTGTTAGGCACTGTGTCAAAAATGACTTTGATGGGGAAATACAAAGACTATGACAATCCATAACTTGCTGCTAGAGTAGTTCTTCAGTACCGAACCTTCAAAGATATGTACTGAAAAATTGTTACGGACTTCAAAAAGTTTTTAAGTAGATACCTAATTAAGAATAAGATGCCTGAATATCTTATTGTAAACTACTTAATCCTGCACTGAGTTCTGGTTACTGGAGGCTTTGCTGTGGAACTGCTAAATTCTCTCTGAAAGCAGTTATATACCCTAATAGCTATTGGGGTGGACTTTGAAAGTGCTGCTAGTAAATCTGCATTGTACTTGAATATAAAGGTCATTGCATAATAGCATTATGCTGCATTATGTCCTGGTTTTCGTCTAGCTTATCCTTATTTAACATTTGTAAACCAAATATAATAGAAATAGTATAAAAGATTATATAGCCATTTGATCTTTGAGTTGATGTCTTTAAGTCCTTTGTTTTTAGAATCCACACCAAGATTTCTTAACAGGTATGATCTTATTTTTCTGCTTTTTGCATATGCCAGCTCACTTCCTAATCAAATTTTAAAGGTTCATCTAAGATTAGAAGGGTTGGATTTGGCACTCTGGGTTTGGCTTACGTGGGTGAAATTCACTTTATTAAAAGTTCACTGTGATTTGTCATCCAGTCTTTATGTTGTCATGCATTATTATTTATTTTTTTTTTTTTAGGATCTGTAGTTTGATCTCTTTTAATCTGATTTTCATTATATAGCGTATGAGTACCTATTCAAGATCTTTCTGGTAAAATATCTTTCATTTGAAAGTTATATTCTTTTTTTAACCATCACATTTTTCATGTCCTGTAGAGAACAATTATTGTTGTTGTATTGTTTTATTTTTATTTTTTTTAACTGGGCTTTTTGCTAAGCTGATCATTGGACAACAGAATTTGTACCAATTCTGACAGCTGTTTAAGATGCATAGTTCTTTAACTCACAAGCTGTTGTGAGGAGAAGTGATTACTGTTCCTTTCTTGCGACACTTGAGGTGAATGGCCCTCAGCATTTTGATCTCAATTCCAAATAACAATTTTGTTGTTAAGTAATTGAAAGCTATTTTAAAACAATATATGCAGCAGAGAATTGACTAGATGTGTTATTAGGGGTGCCAACCTGTCATGTTCAGAACTTAATGAAGTATATCACTCTATTTTTATCTGCAAAATCTTTGCATAATGATTTTCTAAGCCCTTTTACAAATAGAGATATTTTGGAGTTGGGTAAAAAAAAATCTTCCTCGAAGAGAAAGATCTGGAAGATACCTCCAGGATGTGGTTTTGAAAAATGTGTGCCTATGGATTAATTTCAGAAGTTCTTATGAAAAATTCAACTTGAGGAAGGGGGAAATAGAAGTAGAAATACCTGTTTCATCTGAATTCTGTTAATTTGTATTCATTGCATCCTATTTCAGAAAGTCAATTCCCCTCAAAATTTTGAAGTATAGGCACAAGATAGAAAAAAGGTAATCAGTGAATATAGTCTTGGGACAGCACAGTGAGAGATGACAGTTTAAAGGAATGGTATTAACTTGAAATACTTAGTTGTGTTTGAAAATATTATTTATAGTCATGAGAAACATAAGCTTTATGGTGGCCAGTGGGCATGAAGACCTACATTCCAGCTTGCACTGGATTCTGTAGTTTCAAAGGTGGTCAATCCTTGGAACACATGAACTACTGAATTAGCTTTGAAAAAGGACAAGGCTCATTGTTCCTGGGTGAGCAAATGCAGATCACTGATGTGTAGCATCACCTCCAGTGATATATCTGAAGGTAGAAGTTAATTTGCTGTATGTTGTGCTATAGCCTAATATGGCAAGTTGATAATGAGTAAAGGATGAATTATCATCCAGTTAAAATGGAATGCCTTAGGAAGTGCATATAGTGTGTACTAAATTCAGGAACTGTGTGCTGGTTTTTGTGAATGGAGGTAGAGTATAAATGCATCTCCCTAGGCCCATAGTACCCCACATGAAATTACAATGTACTGTGGCCAGCACTATGCTTTTTTTCTTTGGTCCAATGCTAACATTAAAAAATGTGACACTGCAGTTCATAGCATCTAATTTACTCTATGACATTCCTTCAGTAAAAGGAAAGAAATTAAGCATGTCAGCTTATCAGTAGAAGTTTATTGAATGAGGGTGTCGTGTGTTACAAATATAATTCTGTATGTGGTGATGTGGAATTTTTCATGCTTCTAAATGTGAGCTTAGGCAATATGAGCCTGGTATCATATTTGCAAGGAGTTGTTAAAACTGAACCTGAACAACAACATTCAGCTTAGTGAAAGCTTTGCATTTACAAGAAATATATGGAAATAGAGTATCAGGCAGGATGCCAACCGCCACTTCATAAAATGTAAGACTACCAGTGCAGTTGAATTTACAAAATTCTTCAACAGAAATCTTTTTATGGGGATCCCAGCAGAATGCTTTCTTATACAAGAGTTATTCTCAGTAGGTTTAACTGTAATGAATATTCAGTGCTGATGCTGTCTGTGGTTATCCTGAAAGGGAAAAATCCCTAACTTCCACATCATGTAATCAGAGAGTAGCTGAGGTTGGAAGGGACCTCTGGAGATACCTAGTCCATGCCCTTCTTCACGGCTGGGCCAACTACAGCAGGTTGCTGAAGATGGTGTACAATCTCCAAGGATGGAGGCTCAACAAACTAGCTGAGCAGTCTGTTTCTGAGACGTTTGGCCTCAGTAACAGTGAAAAAGTGCCCTTTAATGTTTAAATGGAATTTCCATATTTCAGTTTGAGCGCATTGCCTCTTCTTTCACTAGGCATCACTGAGAAGAGTCTGGCTCTGTCTTGTTCACTGCTTTTTACCTAGCCACTCTGCGATGGAGCACCTCCTTCTCCTGTGACCTTGGTGTTCTTACCGTTTCTCGCTTTTTCTCCCCCACGTCCATGTAGTGTTTTTTGCCCTTAAATGTGTTTTCACAGGGGCTCCGCTAACTTTGGTGATGAGCTTTGGCTTGCACTGGGACTGTTGCAGGGCCGATGGGACTGGCTGTTACTGGCACATGGCAGTGCTTTAACTTCTTCCACAGAGGCCAGCCACCTCTGCAGCCACTCCCCAAACCCAAACCTTGCCACATACATTCAGTAGACCCGTTTTCTCTAGCCTATTGAAGTCCCTCTGAATGCCAGCACAACCATCTGCTCTGTCAACCACTCCTCCCCATTTTGAATCATCTGTAGAATTGCTGAGGGTATGCTCTGTACCATCAGCCGGGTCCTTAATGAAGAGGGCTGCAGGCACCAGTATTGACCCCTGGCTGCTCCATTAAAGTGACTGACCTCCAGCTGGACTTTGGGCTGCAGATCATAACCCTTTCAGCCTGGCAGCTCAGCCAGTTTTCAGCCACCCTGCTGTCCACTTATCTATCTGTATTTCACAATTTGTCTGTGAGGATGTTTTGGAAGACAGTGCTGAAAACCTTGCTAAAGCCAACATAAGCAACACTCCCTGCTCTCCCCTCATCTGCATTGCTAGTCATTTCATTGTAGAAGGCTATCAGGTTGGCAAAGTGTGATTCTCCCTTATGAATATATGCTATTTCCCATCACCTTCCTGTCCTTCACATAACTTTGAAATTATTTCCAGGATTATTTGCGCCATCACCTTCCTAGAAATTGAGGTGAGGCTGACTGACCTGTAGTTCTCTCTATTCTCCTTGTCCTTCCTGAAGACAGGAGTAATGTTTGCTTTCTTCCAGTCTTTTTGGATCTCCCGTGATAGTCATGACCTTTCAAAGGTAATCTGAGAGTGGCCTTGTAGTGTGATACTGTCCAGCTCCCTCAGCACTCATGGGAGCATCCATCCCATCAGGTCACATGGACTTGCATATGTCTAGGTTGTTTAAGTCTTCCCTAACCTGATCCTCTTCCAAGGGTCATTGTTCCTTGCTCCAGAAGAGCATGGAAGAGCTATGAAGCAGCTTCTTTCTACAGAGTTTGAGCCAAGTTGGTATCCACAATCCAGTAGTTCAGGATTGGTGGGACCATTGTTTTGATGGAGTGTGGAATGTCAGTATTTGCACTGACAGGAGTGTGCCCGTCATAGCCACCGATCTCTCTCGCTCTCACACACAACTATCCCAGTTACTTGCAATTGTCTTTATTGAGGTAAGAAATGAAGATTGTTTGTGAGGTGAAAGCTTAGCTGTTTGAGTGTGCAGTCTGAACTGACTGCACGTTCTCTGGTCATACTAGCTTCAAATATCCACTTAGGTGGGAGGGTCTACATGAAGTGAAATTAGACAAAATACAGTTTTAGCTATGGTGATCATAAGTGTTTCCCTTAGAATACTGTCAAATCCTAATGCCTAGAATTTTCTGTTATGTTTAGTTTAAATCTCTACTGAAAATTCACTCCAGTAATGTCCATAGTTAAGCATTAATCTCCATTTCTTTATTTTCTTTGAGATACTGCAAAGTCACAGCTGAGGGTGGATACTGAATGAATGGACATTGGATTCACTGGAAAATGTTCTTCATGATCTGTGTAGCTGCTAGGATAGTAATGAGCTCTCTGAAATGAAGTAAAATCTTAAAACTTGTCTAGTCTGAATTGTGCATTGGTTGTACTTATATTGATGCAGCTTGGAGCTATACGGGCAAGTAACTTGTCTGCCTCAGTCAAGGTAAAGATGTGCCCAAACAGAGGTTTTGGATTAGGTTATCAGTAGAGGTTGTTCAGTTTAATAGCAGTTCCATCTGATATTTGATGAGATTTGATGTATGAGGTAAGCAAGGGAAAGTAATTATGATTTTTGTGAAGTATCACGAATTTTGGTTTTACAGATGCTCTCTGCTGGAGTACTGGATGTGTCCAAATATGATGCCTGTTTGAGCAGGCTACTTTCAAGGGCATAAAAGCAGAAGTTACTTATCTAAATGTGTGATTTCCCTTTCTTGAATGATAGTGATGCTAAACTTAAATGATTATACTTGGTTAAAATGTAATTTACTATCTGAAATTTGGCGGAGCTCAGCTTGAAACTAAATGTGCAGTTGGTGGTTTAAAAAAAGTAACAAAAGCTGCTAAATATTCAGCGCCAAGAATATCTTTGACTACTTAGGTGCTTCAGGAACAGTGGCTGAATAGGATAGTCACAGTCATTCTAATGCACTACAACCTTCTCCTCTCTCTCATTGTGCTGTTTATATCTTGCTTGAATGAAAATATATTTTAGTTCCCTGAAAGTCTCTTCTCTGCAACTTTAAACTTTCAGCAGATGGGAGTATTAGAGGAAAATTTTTGCCTCTGCTTCTGCATTGAAATGAGAATGCCACAGGACTGTGAAAGGATTCAGCCAAATTGCAGAACCTTCCTTGCCTCACTCAAGAGCAACCCATGCTATTAGCAGCTATCTTCGTGGTGTCAGAGATGTCATTAGCTAGTCGTGGGAGACCCATTCAACTATGCTAATTATTTCAACAAGTTCTATTCATGAACTGTGTAAACACTGTTAAGGAAGTAGTAGCTCTTCCAGAAAGGCTTTTGAATGCAGACCTGTTTCTGCACATTCATGTTTCAGTGCCAACTGCAAATGTCTACAGTAAGAGTAGAACTATGAATTGGCCACTGCTTAGCCCTAAGAATATAACCCAGCTATTTCTTCCTCAAGTCTTTCAAACTGTAGTTCATATAACTCCCTGATCTTAGCAGAAACAGGAAGGACCATTTTATCCTTTACTTTCTGGTATTGTTATGTGACTATAGATGGGCTGTAATGCAAATTTATATCTGGTTCTGGACTGCCCTGAAGCTTGAGCATCTTTTAACTTTAGTCTTGTTTTCATTTGCCATCAGCTCTTGAATTTACAGCAGAAATTTACATGAAAAAAAGAAGTTTTAGTGTGAGAAATTTCAAATGTTCTTCTAAGTGTTTGACATAATTATCTCTTAAAAAATACTATGTTGTTAATATATAGTCAAGGTGTATTTTCTTCTTTATTTTGTTCAGATTCACCTCACTTCTGGGAGAACCTCAAAACCTAAACAACTTCTGCTGCAATTTGGCTTTACACCATCAACAAGTTACCATTCCATCAAGAGCAATGAGCTCCACAGCACCAGGTCAGTTTGTTTATATTTATACCTCACTCTTGCAGAACACTGTCCTTTATTAGGATATACATAATTCTTTCTGTTGATGAAATGGATTCGGCAGGTGACTGATATGCTGGCTGCGCTTGATAAGATATGACTGTCTTATAAAACAGGATAATGGCTATACAGGCAGAAAAGGCTATTTTTGGGATAGCTTCTCAGTTGAATTATAAAGCCAGTATAATCCTATAGTGGTTTTAAAATATTTCTGTAGAGTTTATTAAGAAACTGAATAATTGTGATTGCACATGAGTAGGCATCTTAAAACATTTTAATTCTTAATATTTGTATTTAGTCATTAATTTATTTTCTGTCTTTGCACAATTGCTTCATTTAAAGGAAGACTGCAAGTGGTATTCTGTTATTTTTCTTTTTAGCTTTAAAGTCATATTTGCCCACATTGGGCATTCTCTGCAGAGCTTCCTCCTTTGAGGATGTGTAATTAACAGTGGTCTCTGAACTTCCTTTATCTGATGCCTGCAAAATGAGTTACTGCAGGTTAACCTGATAGAAGGTGAAATATTAGTAGGTGTACCCAATGTTCAAACCTCCAAGAAAACAGAATGCTGCATATGGAACATGCCTTGACTTCAGTTCTTTGGAGGAGTAAGAGTCCCCAATTCAAATCTGTGCAACGTCCCATATGGTTCTCACTTTGTTCACCCACACTTGAAGTATCTATTTCTAGTACTGTTGGTAAAATAACACTTTACAGGTGGCTTATTTCATGACTGCTTTGGTTTTGTGCAAACAGCCTATAAAAGCATCAGGGAAAACACTGTAATAGTGAGCTGTATTTATCTGCTAGATGCCCTATCTCATAGAAATGTAATTCAGTGAGGATTTTTTGAGAATTGTTGATTGTAGTGTTGAAAACTGGCAATAACTGCTTTTACATTAAATGGAGTCAAGCATAGCTGGGTTTCATACTCGGCCTCTTTTTCTTACAATGCAATTTGCTGCATGCAGTGAATTATCCGTACAAAGCATGATGGGGCATTTAGCAGAAAGGCATGCCTTTGTTTTATCTGTATCGCAGTGGTGACTAACATGAAATAATCTTATACTTTCCTAAACATGCAGTTTGAATTCCAAGATACTCCAGCTGATTGGGTATCTTTCTAACGTTTCTTATCTTGCATTAGATAGAATCTGCAGAAATAGCCAAAAATTAAATTGTCTTTCACAAAAAGAAAGTAAATTTTCCAATACATTTATTGCTATGAAAAAACAAATTGTAAATATGCGTCCATGTTTGCCGTCTTTCCAAATCCCATAAAGGAGAAACTTTCAATATAATCAAATTACTTGTAAGGGTATTTAGACACTTCAGAAGCATTGCTTTCAGTAGGAGTTAGGTGCCAAAATATCTCTAAATTGAGTCCTTAGTGTTTCCCCTCATTAGAGTTTGCCTGTGAAAACTCCAGGTTGCTTCACCAACAATGTCAAAACACCTCTGTGGCACATAGAGCTGCAGTATTCAAAGGCAACATCACCCACAGGATCCTGATTTTCCTTTCCCTCAGTGAAAAGGAAATGAGGCAGGATTTATTTGGACTTCCATCTCGCATCCTGCTTGAGGCAAATGCTGTGGACTAAAGGAGGGTGAGTGTCTCCTTGTGGCACCTCTTCTGTCCCCCGACTGAGGGAGTCTGAGATGTGGTTTGTGTAGTGTTCTGTCACCTTTTGGCAGTCACTCAAATTTCTGCTTGCAGTGTAATAGACTAGTAGGGAATAGTGGTAGGAAAGGCCTCCCATTTCTGTGAGCTGTTAACACTTGATTATCTGAATGTTTTAGAAGATAAAAACTGCTTAATTTTCTTATTGCATCCATAGTTACTGAGTTCTCCCTTCCCAGTCCTTTTCAAGCATGCGTATTTATTCATATGTGGCCAATATGTCTTTGTCCCATTGCAATTTTTATTGCTGCTTTTTCTTTTCCCTGGAGGTTTTTTTTTTTTGTGAAGGTGAGCCTTATGAGATGGAGAGATAGAAGGGCAATTCCATCCAAGTTTAAAGGTCCTTTCCAACCCAAACTATTCTATGATTCCACTTCTAACTTGAGGTTATAAATATATACCAAGATGTACTTGTTTCACTTGTAAGACACTGCAATAGTTGAGAAAGTATTCCTAGTATTCCAAAAGAAAAGTTAATTGGATTGGCACTGACATGAGCAGCTTGTTCCTGTGGTGCTGAGCCTGTGGAAGGCAATTCTTGCATTTATGACACATAGTTTATATGACAAAAGCCTGATGGAGATGTGTCTAATAGTGTTAGGGTAGGGGATTTTGTGCTCTTGCTTTTTTACTCCTGAGAATCTTGCGCTTCTTGAGAGAATAGGTTGCTATATTCAGTTACAGCCAGTGGCTAGGTCAGTTTAAAATAATTTCTAAGCAGTAAACTTTTAGCATTCCCATTTAATACAGACAGTATTTAAAAACACTTTTCCTATTGGGTGATACCAGGATACTACCTCATTTGAATACCTTTCCATGTGTCTTATATGTAAGACCTGTGAAAATTTCCATAATATATTGTAAATGTCAATATTTTAGGTCATGGTTGTAGGCTCCAACAGAGTGGTAGATGTACTTTTTCATTTTACAGATTATCTAGCCTGCATATATATATATATATATAGCTTGTGTATGGATACAGAAGATAAGTATACTTTGAAAAAAAAAAAAAAAAAAAAGAGGCAAACTGGTAAAGCAGTGCTACTCTGTAGATGAATGGTATAGGCAAGCCCACTTCATGGATGGTTTGTTCTGTCAATGAAATAATTCTGAAATGCTGTAGAAAGCTTCATTGTGTGCTATGCTAAATTTCTCTGTATTTTTACAGTGTGATATGCTAAGCGGAGAAGATACTTATTTCTTTAGAATTGCATTTCCTTCATGCCTAAATTGTTAGAAAGTCCATTTATAGACCTGATGTGGAACAAGCAAAAATTATGCATGTTATTTTCAAAGATTATCTGAGGAACCTCTTTGGATAGGGTTTGTTTGCAGTACCAATGGACAGAAGTATTTCCTTACATTGTATGATGCAGCAAACAGGCCTCCAGTGTAGCAACATTGACTTGAAACAACACTATAACCTATTAAATTGATCTCAACTCTTTGAACCTTAAGGGACCAGGCTCTTGCTAATCTGTAGAGCCATAAAGTAAATGCTGAATCCCAACAGGGGAAGGTGCTGACGTTTCTTGTTATAAATTGTAAGATCATTAAGGAAATGTTTACATCCTGTTGCCATCGCATGTTCTGAATGATCTGTGTGGATAAAAAGCATTGGACAGAAAAAGAAAATATGTATTTGTTCTTAAAGGGCATAGTTAACTTACTGTTTTAAGGAAGACTTTTTTTTTTTTAAATACTAAATAATACCCAGTGATGAATTAATATTTTGGAGTTATTTGTCTCTAACTGTGTAATACTTTGAAGTGTATCTTCTGTTTAAATGATGGTGTGGTTAGGGATTGTGCCTGCTGTGTGCCTACCAGCTCAGTTCCTGAGGATTCCAACTCTTGCAAAGGATATTCCTCTTCTGAACAGGAGGTTGCTTCATTTAAAGCATGTGTTGATTTAATAACAGTATTCCCTACCCAGATTTTTTCAAAGAATAACAGCACCTGTGGGGAAGGGTGGACTATAAATATTTCTGTAAAGGTAAAGATCACGGAAGCATGAAGACCCTAGGTTTTCTGTTTGTAACCTGAGAAGGGGAGTAAGTCCAGAGAGATCTCATCTCTTCTCCCCTTTGCCTCTCCTGTCACCCAGATCTTTCAGATTTTCTGCTTGGCTATTTACCTTGAAATTAAAAGTACATTTGAATCAAGGGAATAAATTCTATTAAACAAACAAACAGCCCCCAAACCCCTGAAGTCATTGATGGAATCACCTGGGGTAGGATCATTTCTGTTAGGGAAGAGGCGCAAGTAATGTTAATAGATAGTAATAGATAATGAAGAAAGGAAGATACCTGAACTCTGACCTGTCCAGCAGGTTTCTAGATGCTGCAAACTATTGCTAAATTAGTGTTTGGTATCACAGTATCTCAGTGGTAAACCACACATGCAATTTCTTCCTTGTAGTGTTGCAAACAGGTAAAATGCTGCTGTGGAAAGCTGGTCAGTGATTAGGATGAGAGAGCTTTCCACTCTGGGTTTCAAAAGCATATCAACGTGTGCTTGCTGCTGAAGAGAACATGTTAAAAATATTTACAGTTTACTTACTTGCACCTAGGTGAAATCAGCTCTTTTATCTATCTGTGATTACTGAATTAAAATTCCAGTCTGATACATAATATTTTGGAAATCCCTGTTCAAAGTTCTTTCTGCCCTTCAACAGTATTGCTTATTTTTCCAGGTCTTTAGTAACTTGTAAGGGCTGCCTGTTGCTATAGTCAATCAGAAAGTGATTTTTCTTTTCTTAATAAACTGAGTGGGAAGAGAGAGGAGCCGTGTACTGAATTCTGCCAGTTCCTACTTTTGGATCACTCTTCTGTCATCTTGATTCTGAATTTCTTTAATAGGCATTTGTTTGTTCCTCTTGAGGAATAGCTTGTTCTTCTCTGCAAAGCTGACTCCTCCTGTTTTGTTGTTCTGCTTTGCTCTGCTTTTTCATAAATCATTTTCCACATATTAGTAAAGATCAAGTCTAGAAAATGCTCCAAAATGGTATTTCTACTACTGTTTTAAAATTAAAATGCAGTGAAAGGTTATATTGCAGTCCAGTAACCATCTCTGCACGAGCGGTAGATGCCGTGAACAGATGAATATTTTGATGAATGTGTTTGTAGTCACTCTAAAATATATTTTGTCAGTCTATTTGTGAAAAGATTTAAGAGAACTTTGAGTCTAAAACAAAGCAGTAAATGTAATACCAGAAGGCTAAAATCTCCTCTTACAGAAATAGGTGTGTTTTGGCAGGGCTGAAGCCGAGTGCATGGATGTTTTCAGACCTCTGACTGTAGACTGACAGAATCAAATGCATTTGTTCTTTGTGATGACTTTGTGATGACCTTGCCTTTGATTTAAAAAAAATAAATGATCACTTGCATGAAGACTGGATTAGTTATATGTTTGGTAATTCACTGAATATAGCCCGATAACTTTCAGGATTAATAGATACATTATCTATTAACAGATATGTTATCTCTTTCTATCTATTTGTGTGACAGAGTATTGCAGCTCTTCAAGATATCAAAAAGGAAAAAAATAACATTTATAAGCTCAGCTTTAATGAAATGTTTAGAAGAAGGATTCTTCCCCTGCTGCACCCCCTGCTTGTTTTTTTAACTTTCAATGCAAAGCATGACTCAGATGTGCAGCTCAGATTTTGACCTCTTGAATCTCCTTACAGAAGTCCAAAATAGCCTCAGTCTGATATAAATCTTACTTTTACCCTTATGAAATATAAAAGAAGTTGCTATAGACTGTCTTTCTGTCTCTCTGTATTTTTTCTCATAATAGTTCAAGCCTGACATCCTTATCTAGGTGTTTCTAGGTAAAATCCCAATAATTCACAAGCGTGAATGAAAAATTTGGATCCAAAATTTGTTTTGTCACTGGGGATTTAATATACAAGACAACCAAATAATGACTAAAAGGCTCTGTGCATGGCTTAGATAAGAAAGCATTATCTTGTTCACTTGCTAGTAATTGAAGTTTGTAAATACATTGAGCTACTTTTATGTTCCTTTTTTTTCCTCCTAGAAGTAATTTACAACATTTACCATTAAAATTGATTATCAAAACATTGAAGTATCATGGTCCTGCTCTCATTTGTGCACTTACACTTGTGCATGTTCATGGGGGTCAATCATTTTGTGTGCTAACTCTCCAAATTTTAATTAAATAATGACAACATAAGTCACCTACCCAGTGTGTTGTGGGATTAGTTACTACTTTCTGTAGATTCAGGTTACCTGAACAATTCTGGAGAGGTTTTTTTGATATAACTTTGTGGTGCTTTAACATGATATATGCATGCAAACTTTAACCTCTGCATATGTAAATAATTCCGATCTCTTCAAAGAGATACTGTGCTTGAAAACTACAATTACAGTTGTATTACTTTTTCCTTTCAGGAATGACTTGTAAACATTGGCCACCAGATGTTTTTGTCTAGGAATTTGTCTTTCAAAATAGTTGTTTTGTTGGTCTGCATGGCCCAAGCACAGGTCTTTCTTTTTGAGTAGTAGTGCTTTAACAGCTAAATTAGCTATCTGGGAATAAATCTTGAAAGTTTTTTTTTTATTTTTTTATTTCAATGTGGATTATAAAGCTTGTAAAGATTCTTCAGAATGGCTTTTTTTTAATTAGAGGTGCAAACTTTTTCTCATTTTAAGTATATAATTTATCCTCGGTGTTCACTTAGACACTTAAACCACACACCTCTAAAAATAGTGAATTTATTGTCCATTGACAAAACACAGTATTTCACTGTCAGAGTTGTCAGAATTTTTACTCTGATTAGTTAATTAAACCAAGATGGCACAGTTACATTTTTGTTGGAGTCTAGTGAACAAGCCCACCTAAATTTAAGTCAATGTGGCAATATAAATCAAATAAATTATAAATGGCTTTTGACTACCCAGCTAGTATGCTTTGGTATATCCTGAAAAAAATTAAGTTTACTCACATAACAAAACTCCAGAAAGCTCTCTTGTTATGGGAGATCTGGGCTTTTGATGCAGAAGTATTCTGTAAACCATTTTCCATGCCTTAATTCTTGCTGTTTGCCAAAGGCTGTGTTTTCAGTGTATGTAAACTGAGACTGTGCTGAATTTTGCTAGGTATTTTGCATCGAATTCCATGTAGGTGCCAGGCAAACAGTACAGAAAAATAATCTCAGATTAAAAGAATCATCCTCAGTGAAATATAATTTATTCCCATTGTATCTTTTTCAATGGCATTGGCCTGTGGTGCTGTTTAGTGTTGCATAAAGGTGTTAATGGTGTGGGTGGGGCAATAAATGCTTCTGTGTTAGCTGTTGGGGAAGTTACTTTTTTTTTTGGTTTTGCATCTCAGAGCAACAAAAAAAAGTTGTGCTTCACCAATACTCAAATAGTAAATGTCAGGTGTTTGTTAACCCATTATTAAATATTAAACATCAGATGTAATGCTAAGCATACAGACATGGATAACTTGCATATAAGAATATTATTATAACTGGCTAAACAGATTTTTAAATGTTCTAAACCAGATTTTAGAATGCTATAAAATAAAGCTAATGCCCTATTTTATTTTTTAAGTAGGTATGCATATACTTTAAATAGGTAAATATATATGCTTATATTTTGAGTGAAAGCCAAATCAGAAGATTACATTCTCAGCAGAGTCAAAATAAAGTGTTATCATGCATGTTGGCTAACATGGTTCTAAGAAAAAAGTTTTCAGAAAAATATTAATGTTTTTCATGATAGAAGTCTTGCTTGATAAAGATAATTGTTGAGGAATATAATTAGACTTCTGTGGTGTGTGAAAAATCTGTTAAAAATAATGCTATCTAAAATCATTACAGCCTTAAATGAAATAAAAACTGGCTAACAGGTTTCAGAAAGCATTGTTCATAGGGAAAATTGTTATCCCCTGAAGGTTTTCCTAGTAGATATCTGTAGGAATTTATTATTAGTTTAACATTACTCAGTATTTTTATCAGTTATCTAGAGGAAAAGAAATACTAATTCTGATAAAGCCAAGATCAGTTATACTAGAACAAATTTGGTTATATAAAGTTATATAATCCCACAATAAAGTAAATTCTTTTGAAAAATATGCATATTAATCAAATAAAAACCCCAAAGAATGTGGCACTTAAGAAGAAGAAAATCACAGAATATTGATTAGAAGAGACCTCCAGAGGTCCTGTAGTGCTATTGCCAACACCAGGTTGGGCATGGTGTTCTCTAGATCAGTCTTGAAACCCTTGAGGGCTGGAGATTTGCAGAGCTTCCATGGGCATCTTGCTCAAGTACTGTCCTGTCTTCCTCGTGAGAAGCTTGAGCCTCCAAGTTAGAATTTGTGGCCGTTGAGACTTTCACTGTTGTGGTTTAATCCCAGCCAGCAACTAAGCACCATGCAGCTGCTCACTCACTTCCCCCCCATCCAGTGGGATGGGGGAGAGAATTGGAAGGAAAAAGGTAAAACTTGTGGGTTGAGATAAGAGCAGTTTAATAGAATGGAAAGGAAGAAAAACCTGATAATGATAATAATGACGATAATAAAAGGATTGGAATATACAAAATAACTGAAGCACAATGCAATTGCTCACCACCTGCTGACTGATGCCCAGTTAGTTCCGAGCAGCAATCCCCGCCCTGGCCAACTCCTCCCAGTTTATCTACTGGACATGACGTCCCATGGTATGGAATACCCCGTTGGCCAGTTGGGGTCAGCTGCCCTGGCTGTGTTCCCTCCCAACT
>JANZLQ010000078.1:12000321-12026360 GCA_026212715.1 Elanus axillaris | reverse complement strand
GGGGAGGGAAATCCTAAACAGATTGAAGAAAGGAAATGAGTCGTTAAGGGAATGTCAGTAAATATTCAGATATCCTCACAGTTTCTTAAATAAATGCACATTTGTAAAATATCAGATTGCATTTTCCAAACACGGCTTTAACTCTGTCCCTGTATCCATTCCCAATCTTACTCTGCAGACCAGAAAACCCCTACAGTCAGTAACTCTACATCAAATAAATTCTGAGTATGACTTATAACCATCACACAATATGGTTATGTTGGAATATTTTTACTATTTAATAACAGACAAAGTGGATATTTTATTTTGGAATCAAAGTGCTGTTATGTGGATTTATGGTTTATAAGGTTGGCAGTGTTTCTGAGTACTTTCTTTTCCAAAGTACATAAATATAAAGTGGTAAAAGTTTTGGTTTTAGCTTATAAATGTAGTTAATCATCTGTTCAAACAATAAAAATTTCTATTTATTAATGGCCAAGAAATGTTAGGGGGTTTTGGTTTTTCTTTTTTACAAGAGACTCATTTAAGTCAACTGGATGAAATGAATAGACAGTAAATATCACAATGGTTTAGGGGAGATCATGGCACACCAGTTGATCATGTGGAACTTCAGTCATTAATCCATTAAAGTTGTTACTGCCTCTAAGTCATATTTAAAGGTCATGGTCTTTTTTAAGGATTTTGTTGATGAGGAAAAGAACTATTTGTGTTTGATCCATCCAGCGCGTGCATGGATGTGCACTCACAGACTAGCGTGCTGAAGTATGTTCTCTACTTGGAATTTGCAACACTGAGCAGTGGGTGGGCAATAACGTGCAAGAGTTCTTTGGGCTACATGAGGATTTGTATTGATTGCTCTGTTCTTACATCCTGTTTTTTATCGTGGTTACAATATATGCAAACACATCAGGCAATTAGACATGTAAAGACCTGGTTCTGCTTGATTATTTGACTTCCTGCAACTAATAATGAGATTTTTGAAAGATTTAGTGCTATGCCATTGAATATAAAAGAGGGTCGGAGGCCTGTATGTGCAATAGAGTTAGGTGTGGTAGATTAAATTTGTCCTGGCATCCTTATTGAAGCCTCCCTGTAGGCACTATCATCTGTAATCAGCACTGTTGCCAGAAATAACATTGCAGTGTCAGAAACATGGATGTTTTAAGGCTATAGCCGGGGACTTGAAGTGTTCACTTATTTGTTTAACTTTAAATTAATAAAGACCCACAAGATTCTTTTTCTTTCCTGGGTTGTTGTTGAATTCCATCATTTTAATTCTTTTTAATATTCTTCATAAACACTGCTGGCATCCAAATTACATATAAGTACTACTTAGGAAAAAGCTAAGTGTCATTGTGGCACATTGAAAATACCTGCTTACATGCACAGTAATGGACTAAAATGAAATAAATTCCCAGCAGGATTCAGAGGAGAGGAAAGAATACTTAGGCTATATCTTAACCATGGTGTCAGTCACTGTTATGCCTACACTTTGAACAATGTGTTCTCTTTCAGTTGCTAGAATTTCTTTTTCTGTTTTCTTTTTCATGATAATAGGGACTAGAAACGATCAATAAAGTTATAAATTATGCACAGGCTATGACCATCAGATACTACACTAATGTTTCCTAGCATAAAATGAGTTTTGATTCTCAGAAAGATACAGGATATACCATAATTTTTAAATTCCTGGAAGAGTCCAGTTCTTCGCATTATTTACTGCCTCTTTCCAGTAAGACTGTGGCTGTGAGAATAAAGCAAGTTAAACTCGGCACATACTTGACCTCTGTGGCATTGATTTCTCCTCACTCAGTGGCTGGCTCGTAGGCCCAGGTGCTGGACACTGTTCAATGAATAGGTGACCCTGACATCAGAGTGAGACAGTGTTCCCGGGAAGGAGCAACAGCATAAATCTAAAAATTAGTAATCCCTGGCCCTGTTCAAAGCTTCAATACATGCTTCACGATATCATTTAACCATCAACTGTAACTGTATAAAATTAAGACTATCTTTTCTATTACATTTGTTATCTTAAATAAGATAATGTATATTCGCTTAATGAATAGACTTCTGGTTATTTCCAAAAAACCAATCCTGCACAGGGGCCAATCCTGTCTGACAGTTCATTGTTCCTGCCATTGTATTGATTGGTTCCAAGAAAGACAGGAACCAGTAGGTTTCCTGAAGAGTTATGATATTAGTATTAATAATCAGATTGTTAGAAGTCAAGTAATTGTAAAAATTGCAAATGTATTTTAATTTGTGCTGCTTACTTTTTGTGTTTCTCTTTTTGAACAAGTTGCAATTCACCAGTTGATTTCAGTGTGGTTTATAGACCACTTCTGCATGCAGGTTTCTGTACACATTACTGTGCCGCATTGCCTGCGTTACAAATACTACTCAATTTTTTGTATGTCTCTCCTTCAGAACATGGAAATTAGCACTAAAGCCTTAACTTTTAGCTTTAGAAAAAGCTTTTTCCAGTCTAAAGGAATCTTACGGTGTCACTTTCAATCTCTCCTGTGAAAGTTAAATTTCTTTCTCTTGCTTCCTTTTATGTTCAAAAACTTAAATAATTTATTACTGCAAAGGAATGTGTACTGAATCCAGTAACCAACAGAGGATGTGGAAAGATTTATTGGGAGAAACATTAAGAGCATTCCTGGCCAGGTGTATTTTATTTCTTTTTTTTTTTTTTGTGAAATAGGAAAAAAAATATACACCTCCAGCCAACTTCAGATGTGGCTGGAAGCCCATTTGGAAAACAGTGTCTGTAATTGTGAAGTGCTTCTCGAAACAAACTGAACAAAAAGTGATGAGGAGTGCAAAGAGATAGGCATTGCTGAATAGGAAGAAATGTGTTGCTAGATCTTGAAAGCAACTGCAGTGTTTGCTGTCTGAGTGGGTGTATGCACATGACTTCTGCTCTCCTTGTACATTGTGTAGCAATTTATACCTATGGGAAATGAGGAAGTGAAACCCCTACCAAACAGGAGTCGTGGATTCTGAGTTCCTCTTTGCACTCTCGGTCCATGACAAAGGGTACTGGAAGAGCAGGACCTGAGCATACTTCTGCACTCCTTGCTTAAGTGAATGGGAGGTGTCACTCACTAAACAGCAAGACACAGCTGTGGTGAACATTTTTTACTCTATGACAACTTTTTAGAACACTAATAAATAAGTTTACTGCATATTAGAATATATAACATGAATTTGTTAGGAGTGTAATCTTTTGGGGGGGGGTTACAATTTGTTACAGCTTACTTATTTGATGATTTTTAGGACAAAATTCTAGTCGATTGCAAACATAATTTTTCCAGGAATGATAAAAGTAACAGGTATAAACTAATTCTATCCAGTTACCTCTCTGGCATGTTTCCTGTCATTTACATAAAGCACAAAGTTAATAAGAGCATTATTGTAGAATCATAGAACCATAGACTAGTTTGGGTTGGAAGGGACCTTTAAAGGTCATCTTGTCCAACCCCCCTGCAATGAGCAGGGACATCTTCCACTAGACCAGGTTGCTCAGAGACCAGTCTTACCTGAACTTCAGTGTTTCCAGGGATGGGGCATCTACCACCTCTTGGGCAATCTGTTACAGTGTCTCACCACCCTCATTGTAAAAAGTTTCTTCCTTGCATCTAGTCTGAAACTACCTTCTTTTAGTTTAAAACCATTACCCCTTGTCCTATTGCTACAGGCCCTACTAAAAGGTCTGCCCCCATCTTTATTATAAGCCCTCTTTAATTATTAAAAGGCCACAATAACATCTCCCTGGAGCCTTCTCTTCTCCAGGCCAAACTACCCCACCTCTCTCACCCTTTCCTCATAGGAAAGGTGTTCCATCTCTCTGATCATTTCTATGGCCCTCTGGACCCGCTCCAACATTGAGAGTGTTCCAGGGACACCTTTCCCCTTTCAGTTTTTCCTTCAACCCCAACTTAGTCTGCAGCTCCCCTCTGTGCTAGGTAAGTCCATTCTTAGGCAGGGAGTAGCCTTATTCTTTAAAAAGCAGGTTTTAACCTTATGTTTTTGTATAAGTAGTTGGAACCATTTCCTCTTTCACCATTAATCCAATTTTCTCAAACGTCATCTACAAATTCTTCCTTGATGCAGCATCTTAGAAAAATAGTGGTGAAAAAAGTATGGAATCAAACTACTCCATTCTCGTGCCCCAGGCAGAAGGCTGTACCTGCATCCTGTTTTACAGGTATGTGGGTCTCATGTTACAGGGCCCTAATGATGAATTCCCTTGATCTGTCCAATAATCTGTTCCATTGTATACCAGTCCTTACTGTTAAAACAACTTCCCTGACTTCTTATACCCCAGTTTAAGTTCAAGTTCCCTTAAGCCTATTGCTTCCAGTTTTATCCATCATGGCTACGAAGAACAGCTCTTGTGTTCTCTTTGTAGCTCCCCTTCTGTATTTGAAATTCTTCTAAATTTTCCTTAGAGTTTTTTAGACCTTTCTTTTTCTCTGTTGCTTCACAGAATTGTTCCCTCCTATTTCTCTCTTCAGGGATGCATCTGTGCCTGGCTATACCTACTGATATTCTCCCAGTGTGCAAATGAAAAGGTTACTGGTAGCAAGTGGCCAACCTTTTATAGTCAATACAATTAAGAAAACTTGGCAGTTAGACAAAGGAGTCTCTCAAATGTGAGCTGGAGTGCTCAGAAGCACAGAATCAAAGTCTCATTTTATTACTTCTTCCTGTATTGGTCTCTATACTTGCCTATCAAAACTAGACTACTTTTTAAAGTTACTTGATACAAAGATCATCCCAAACTACTGAAGTCCCAGTGCTTAAATTCCTTCATGATTTTAAGTAGTTTGTAGACTACAGATGGGATTCAGTAGGTACTTAAAGTTACAGGGCTTTAACTATGCTACTCAATGAAATCTTCCATTTTGTTCCAATGTTTTCAAACCCAAAATTTTGACTACCTTTTAGATTTTAAAAATCAGTTAGGATGCAAGTGACAGAATCAAGCTTCTGGGTTTTTTTGTGGTGTCTAGATAGATCACATTAATTCTAGCAGTTAAAATACATTCCTTTTAGAAAAATAATTTTGCTTTTTAAATCATCATGGAGATTGGAAAATGGATATTACTTTGAAATGGTGTTTGCTTAAAATATAACTTTTAGAAGTTCTTCTAGAAAGTACAGATAAATGTTTTTATTTTTTTTTAAACAATCATATGGTAATTTTGTGATTTTAAAGACTTCTTTTTCCACTTTTGCTAACATATTGTTTTCCCTGTCCCTTTTTTTTTTTCCCCCAGGACCATTTGCTGCTTCAGGAGACAGTAAATTCTGCTGCTGCTCTTATCATGGCATTAATAAAGGACAGAAACCCAGAGCTGATTGGCCAGCTGTTGGTAGCATGAGACCATAAATCAAGTGTAGCTTTTGGAAATGTTTCTTATCCATCATCCATTCACCAAAGGTCTTGAATCATTTTACCCTTTGATGAAAACTCTGGATTTATGACATTTACTATTAAGATCTTTTAACAACATATTTTTGATACTTAAAATGCAAGTCTGATATTATGTATAAAGTGTAAAATGAAATACAAATCATTCTAAGTTACTCTGGATACATACTGTGAGGAATGATACTGAAATGTTTTTGTGAGGTACTGGCCGTTTCAAAAGGTGGACAGAAGACACCAAAGCATTCATGCAGAATTGTCTTTATCCCGTGTATGTGTGTTGTACTCCTGGACTGCATTAATTAAATTTTATTTAAGATAAAATAATCCTAAAGCACAGATCATCTTCTCTATATGAAATTATTTAAAAATTGCTGCTATACCTATTAGTGAAAGTAGAGTTCATTATACAGTGTAGCCTTCCTGACATCAACAGAAACACACATGGCAAGAAGTATTTGAAAGTTTGGGTTCCTGTCCTCCATGGAATGAAGGTAACCTTGAAACAAAGAAAAGATGTGCATGGGGACAACAAGGTGCTAAACCCCAATTTTCCGGATGCAGTATACTCTGGCTGTAGCACTCCTTAATGCTACACTTCTTCCAATACCCATGTGCCATCATTGAGAACTATCTCCAGTAGCTCCACCGAGTACTGTATTACATGTACTCTTTGTGTTTGCACGTGTGTGTACTTATATGCATGTATGTGTGTATGCATGCTTAAAGGAAGAGAAAAGGGTTAAGACTGAAAGAAATGTTTTGCAACCCAATCTGTAGGTAATGGAGAAATAGAAAGATTGTTAGCTCATCTACAAGAACACAATTTTCATCTCTTGCTGGTTAGCATATGTATTAAATAGTACTGAACTGAGTGTTATGAGTTCAAATATATGCTACATTGATATTCAAGTGTGGAAAGTTGGGACAAGAAGGTGAAATGGTGAATGGTTATTATGTGGAGTATCTCCAGGTATCACAACCACTAAGAACAATACAGGAAGAGGACAGTCCCTGAAAACACCTGTCCCTCCTTACGCATCAGACTCAGGAATTCCAGCTCTCCTGCAAGTTGTAAAGGGTCTAGTTTAATGTCTTGCATACCTGCTGTGATTGCAATAAGGTCTTAGGGGAGTATCCCCACCAGAAGCATCCAGTGAATCCCCCATTCAATCTGTCCTGAGCGAGAGTACTGTCAGTTCAGCAAGTTTCCCTCTGAAACCAGCATTCCTCCCCTTACTCCCACCATGTTCCACTCCCTCTGATGCTCAGACAAAGCTTAGGATAGCATGATCTGTGCTTGGTCCCCTCCCTCTTTCCCTTCACCTGACTATCTGTATCTCCATTTTAAATCCCTTTTAGAACCTGATGCTGATTCCAAACTTCCTTCATTGCACGATAAAGAGTTGTTAGCTGACTGTTCTCTATCCAAACCACACATTTTCTTCCACACAGAAATCATCCTAAGTCAACTAACAAAGTTCTCATGCATCATCTGCTTTCTTCTTTGCTTGTCTTTCCTCTCTACTTTGATTAATAATTTGTCCTTTTCTGACATTGTACAACATAAGCATTCATATTAGCTCTGTGTATGGCTATACAATAGGCATATTTTATTCATGTATATATTCCTGCCTGTTCATACACAGAGTACGCAAATAAATGAGGAACTAAAGAATTTATTATTGGTATTCATAATTTAACAGGACAGCTTTTACAAATAAGTTTTCTGAATTTGCTCTTGCATTAATAAATTTGATGAAGTAATTCGTCTCACAGGCTTTTAAAAGACATGATGAAAGAAGTCTCTTTGACAGTATTTTGTGATTCTTCTTTGCTTGAAAACTAAAATAAAATCTGTGATGTGTTTTCCCCAAATAACAAGCAAGTGAATTTAAAAAATCCTTCATGTTTTCTATCCACTCTAATTTATACATTGTATACTGCCTTAGCACTGGTTTGCGTGTAACTGACCATTTGCTTAAACAAAACCTTTTATGTTGTAGGGTTGTTTTACTTGCCTCATTCTCTTAAAATTATTTCAATCCAATTAAAAATGTTACTGCAATGAACTGCTGTGATGAAAAATTTTATTATGGTTGTTTATGGACTTAGTTTCAGGTCATCAAACATACTAGTACTAATCTAAGATAAGTGTTATTAAGGTACTGTTAATCATTGCATTATGGATTTTTTTATCTTTAACAATCTTTTCAAATAATCTACAAACACTGAAAAATCTATTTTGCTGGAAGCAAATACACCAAAACCAGAACTACTAAATTAGATCACAAAATACTAGAACTGCAATAAAAAAAAGAAAAGAAAAGAAACTGGACTGTGATTAATGCTATTGTGTATCCAACCCAAATTTAAATGGTCTTTTGGATTATTGTTAATACTTACAATGGGAATAAAGATATAAAATGAAATTAAGAAACTGGTTGATTGGGTTTTGTCTGTGCATAGCTTCTCACAAATAGCAATATACATGAGAAACTTGGCAGCCTTTTGTACACACATGCTGTTTTGAATTTAACTAGTGAATCAGTCACCACCCATATTGCTTTGAACATTTGGACAGAGATAACACAGAGTAAATAAAAGCTCAGGCTCTGCCAGCCTTGCTTACCTTACTCTTCAAGCACTCTGATTAGTATTCCTTGGGTAGTGATCATCAGAAAAGAGAATACAGAATATGGACCTAGAAATGTTTTTCATAACTGCAAAATTGAGTGAATTAGGTTTGTATATTGAAACCAATCCACTTCATGCAAAATCTGAAAACTAAATTACTTCATTTGTCTTAGATCAGTTGGCAGAAGAATTTCTAGTTACAATCTTTTTTTCATTAGCTTTCCAGGCTACCTAGCTCAAAAAAGATGGCTTGATGGTCCTCTAAAAAAGGCTGAAAAATGAAAAGGATGGAAGATGGTGGAATTAAAAACAAACAAAACCCCACCCCAAAACCAAAGGAGAAACAAAGTGAGATGTGACCCTACTGTAATATTGTATTTTATTGTATTAGCTCATCCTGATAAATAATGTAGGCTGCAGAACAAAAAGTGTGTCTGGATGCCTTGAAGCTTTTAGTGCATTCAGATTTGTATTTCTGTGTAGCACGAGCCTCATCATCTCCACAATGCTGTTCTAGGTACCATCCAAACAGAAGCTTCCAAAGACATGTAAGGTTCCTGATAACCACTTAGCACTTTCTGATGATACAGCAACTTATCCTGTCTGTAGGCCAAAATGGACTGTCATGGTTTAACCCCAGCCAGAAACTAAGCACCACGCAGCTGCTCACTCACTTCCCCCCACCCAATAGGATGGGGGAAAGGATTGGGAAAAGAAGTAAAACTCTTGGGTTGAGATAAGAACAGTTTAATAGACCAGAAAAGAAGAAACTAATAATGATAATAACACTAATAAAATGACAACAATAATAATTAAAGGATTGGAATGTACAAAGGATGCACAGTGCAATTGCTCACCACCTGCTGATTGATGCCCAGTTAGTCCCCGAGAGGTGATCCCCCCACCCCCACCCAGTTTATATACTAGGCGTGACGTCCCATGGTATGGAATACCCCGTTGGCCAGTTGGGGTCAGCTGCCCTGGCTGTGTCCCCTCCCAACTTCTTGTGCCCCTCCAGCCTTCTCGCTGGCTGGGCATGAGAAGCTGAAAAATCCTTGGCTTAGTCTAAACATTACTTATCAATAACTGAAAACATCAGAGTGTTATCAACATTCTTCTCATACTGAATGCAAAACATAGCACTATACCAGCTACTAGAAGGAAAATTAACTCTATCCCAGCTGAAACCAGGGCACACTGTCATCTAACACTGTTGAGAAAAAAGTGCCTGCATGATGTTTGTAACTCCATTCCAAGTAGTTGCAGGCTGCTCTTAAACCACCACCTTAGTCATGTTCTCACCAAACTAAAAAAGCTCTGCTTCCTCTGCGTCTCCTCACAGGTTCTGTGCTCTAGGGCCCTGATTTGATAGTCCTCTCTTGATAGCTCTCCACTATCAGTTTTTGACTGTCTGTCTGTACACAGGAATGCTTGATTATGAGTTGTAAGTCAGGATAAACACCCTGAATCACAAAAAGGGAAGGTAGTTCCTTGCGGTAGCTAATAAAGCACACAGGCTTCTGTATGACCTGGAAGCTGAATGCTGAGAGTATGTAATGCTTCTGCTTCAGTGGCCAGATCCAGTGTTGGGGATGGAGCAGAGAGAAGCTTTGGATTAGTCAGGAATGAATATGGCTTGGTTTCCTTTTCAATGCAGAAAAGAGACATGGTTAGGGTCAAGCAAAAATTTTCATTCAGTCTGCATTTAGTCTAAGTGAACAAAACTGTTCTTGGAGTACTGGTTCTAATTCTGATAGCGACACTTCAGAAAGAAAGGGCTTTGAAGAAGGCTTACAGAAATAAAACAAGGTCTGGAAATATACCTTATTTAAAGAAACTTCAGAAATTCAGTTATTCAGTCTGTTTTCTTTTGCTGAAGGTTAAGAGACAATGTGATGGATGATTCTTCTTATATATGTGAGTGCCAACATGCAGAAGATTTCTGGTACATAAGATGCTTACTCCTAACAGGAAGATTTAATGGTATCTTGTGGCTGGAAACTGAAGTGAGACAAATTCAGATGAAATGGGACTCCTTTTTTTCCAACAGTCTTGGTAATTAACCATTGGATTATGCTGGATAATGATGGGGGGGGGCTAATTTCTCATGTGACTCATCCTTACAAGCTATAAATCCCAACAACCACCTAGAAGTTGCTTCACTTGTCACTAAATATATGACAAAATATTCAGGTGTTTTTACTAAATAGAAACCCTCCATCACTCTGAGTGAGTTTGGAAAGCCTCCAAACATAGAAGTGTGGATTCCAGTCTCCTTTAACAGGCTCTGCTTCCTTTATTGCCTGTAATCCTGAAGTCATTGTGCTTGCTGGAAGCTTATGCAATGGGAGCATCCTGCATTGCCTTAGAAAAGCTTGGTTCACTTGATGCAAACTCTAGCAGAACCCATAAAGCCTTCACCAAGTATACAGATTTGCTCTGAGAACACGAGTATTGTGCGATTCCAAATCAAGTCAGGGCCTGAAGCAGCTCAATTAAAGAAATGTCCCTGCCCCATCTAATTTCAGCAGTTGCCATGCATCATCCTGTGCTCCGATTCCATATGGCCCAGGGTCTAGATTTTTATATTACTGGGGAGGGAGCTCGGTACCATCTTTAAACTTCCTAGCTAAGCAGCTAGACTGTCATGTGTACAGAGTATTCCTTGGACTGTTCCAATTACGAGAAATCCTAATGCCTTGGTGAGTGGGACCAATCTTGGATAAATGCATCTACTCTTGATGTTCTTTTTTTTTCTTTTTTTCTTTTTTTCTTTTTTTCCTTCTCCTCCTCCCCCCCGGCATCTGAATTTCATTCTTAGTCTTGGCATACTCAATAATCTGTTTGATCATCTACAGACATTGTTTGCTTCAGTGTACTGTCTAGCATGTTGTTTGGGGGGGGGGAGGTTGGGGTACTGTTTTTTTGAAAAGACCTGATTAATATCTCTCAGAGGCTATAAAGTAAAGTTTAGTCTTTCTGGGTGCTTCATTGCTGTATTCCATTTGGCAGGTCAGTTGCTTTCCTAATTTCGGTCTCTTGTCAATCCTCATGTTTTGGTTTGGAGAATTGCTTTTGCAGGATCCAGATAAACAAAAATATCCTTTTCCAGTGTCATCATTAGCAGGGTTCTTTATATCTGAAAACAAGTACTGTGGAAGATGCTTGTGGTTCCCTGCATCACTGCAAACTCTAGCTCCTGTGTGTTTTTACTCATCAGATGGCTGTTTCACTTCAGTCGCTCTAAATAATTTGCTGTCAAGACTCATTGCTGTGCATCTTTCTTAGTAGGGGGAGAAGACAGGACACAGTCACCTCTGGGGTAGGAGAGCAGGCAGGAGATTGTGAGCAGGGGAACTGTATGATTAAAAAAAACCACCAAGGGGAGGTTACATTTTGAGAAATGACTTTTTCAGTGGCAGTGCCAGAATAAGCAGCTCTAGTGACGGTCTGCCTGTTCTCGCTCTTCTCATTGATTTCTTGGTCACGCAAGGTAATTTGTGTGGCCACAGGATGAAACAGATTTGGGAATGGATCCAGGCTCAGCTGTTCCCAAGGAAAAAAAAAAAGTTGTTTTTAGCCTGGATTGGTTCCTTTTTGTGGTTTACTACATAGCCACACAATCAATGCTATTGGCAAGGTGAGGAAGGAAGAGGGAAGAGAAAGGAGTGTTTGGCTCATGTACCAGCTTTGAAAGAAATGATCATAAGTGCTTCTTGAGCAGGAGAAGCATGGTCAGCCTCCAGAACTGTGGGATTACCGAGCCGTAGGTAAAGCTGGAGAGAAATACTAAGGACTTCTTCACACATCTTCACTTTACAGGTCATTTCTGGTTTCCAAACGTTAAGAGTTCCCAGTTCTGTCCATGCAAAATTTGGAGGCTCAGTGAACGTTTTTGTTTTTCAGCTCTGTAGCTGGAAGAAACGACTAACAAGGTCACATCATGTCATACAGCATACCACTTCTTAAAAGTGATGTTTCAGCATCTGACTGCCAGGCATTCCTTCATATTCATTAAGATATACAACACAAAGCAGTTAGAAGTACGCAAAATATGCTTTGGTGAAAGATCATGCAATTAATATTTTCCTATGTGAATTGGTAACACCTACATTTTTGTAACTGTTTCTAAATTGTTACATTATACAGAAACTTAAATAAGACACCATTTCTTTCAGTTTCTTCATTCATTAGATTAGCTGCATGAAGGTTGATTATATTGAATACCCTAAAAAAAGGCATGTTTGCCAACTTTTAATTTTTCCCCACCCACACACTGTCTCCTAATTTTGTCTCTGGGAGCCCAGATGTGTTTCTGCTGAATAAGTGTTTCTGCAGTGATAATTATAACACAACAGGTAATTTGCAGATTAGGTAACTCACAAAAAGTAGGACTGTCTTGTAGCACCATTTTGTAGTACCTTAATTTTGAAGCTGGTGACAATTTCAAAACTTCATTACAAAGTCTGAAATGTTACAGTGTGTGGAATGTGTTAATCTAGAAACTAAGTACTAGCATTTAGCAAATGAAGGTCTAAAGGGACCTTAAGGTGTGATTTAAATCAAGGGGAGGGGCAGACTTTACTTCAGGCAATGATGTGCGTGTTCTGGGGTAGATCCAAGTTCTGCTGAACCTACAAAAATCACGTTTTGAACCTGCATCATGGTATATTTAAAAAAAAAATATTGATGATCTTTAAGAAGACTAGACAAATGTCTATTTTAAAAGCTAACAACACAATGAGTTCCACAGTCCCCCTTGATGACCTATTTCCATGTGTGAATATACTTAGAAACATAAGGTTCCTCTCCTTTCTATTTATATTTCTACTAGCTGTATCTATTTCTGTTTAACATTGCAGTTTAGAGATGCAAGATTTGTAAACTCTCAGAATTTTTTTCAAAGTTTAATGTGGTCTGAAAGATTAACACAGATCTTATTTTGGACTGTCGCTCACTGTGGAGGAGGATTTTGAAATTGTATAATATATATATATACTTGTATAATAATAATAATAATGCTATTTTAAAAAACAACTAAAAACTAAAAAAATCTCATAAAATGACAAAGCTAAGCAGCTGTCATGGGTTCTGGGGTAATTTTGGTGAGGACTGTAGTTCTTGGGGCTGTGATGCGTGGTGTTGGTGTTGGAACAGACATTGAGGTTGACAGTTGAGTCTCCCACAGGTGCTGGCCTCTGGCTGGGAATTCTGGCAGAAGAGGAGGTGACCTGAGAGAGTTTGACAAAACTCCCATTCATTAAACATGGGATATTTTGAGTTTAAAGTTTTTGGTTTAACACTTTGGCAGTTTCTGCCAAAACAAAGCTCTGAGCTATTTCAGTATTTCTGAATTCCTACCCAAAGTGCCCTTTGTTACCGATTGTAGTTAATGGCTGTTTGATCTGAAGACATGAAAACTAGTGACCACTGCCATGCTACTTCCCCCCCCTCACTTGTTCAATGTTCTACAACAGCATTTGCTAGTGTTTCTTTCCAGTCTTCTCTTTACTAGATTGTAAAAATCCATTTGTTTAACCTTTTCTCATGGATCACACTTTTAAATCTCTTAACATTTTAATTAGTTTTTTCTTAGATTCTTAAGGTGTCACCTGGAAGTGACAGGAAAATCTCTGTTGTATAAAAGTAA
Organism: Elanus axillaris; assembly: GCA_026212715.1. Classification (NCBI taxonomy): domain Eukaryota; kingdom Metazoa; phylum Chordata; class Aves; order Accipitriformes; family Accipitridae; genus Elanus; species Elanus axillaris. The sequence goes on along the minus strand of JANZLQ010000078.1, from coordinate 12,012,633 downwards.
AATTATGCAGGCAATTCTTGTTTATTACTCTCTCATTGCTTAATAACCCTCACTTTGCAGACAGTCGCTCTCAGGTGTCTGGATTATGGACTAACCAGGTTCTGTGCCCCTCAGTACTTGACTGTAGGACATTGCCATAGCATGAGTGATGTAGACGACAACTGCTTACATGTGGCTTCCTCTATGTATTGCTGTTCAAGGCTGCATCTGTGCTATGCAGAAATGGGTTTACAGGTTTTTCAAAATTGAATGTCCGTGTCATCCATTTATAGAAGTTTCATGTTGTCTGTATTCTTGACTGTTCCTACTTTGGGTAATGGAGGATGGTCTGACAGGAGTGGGAAATTCATGAAGGATTACTGATCTGGGACATGGTAGAAGAAAAAGACATTTTCTATAAGTATGGAACCTGTGAGTTATTGTTTATGCTCTGTGTTGTGTGACTCACATCACTTGCTAATCAGAAGGGGGAAAAAGATGTTAACTGTTTCAGGAAACGGTTGACTCTGACTCAGGAACAGCATTAGCAGTCCTTTGTCTTGCTAGAACATGTAGCGCATATTCTGTCTGCATTTAACCAAAACTTGTTAAGGATAGAGGGAGCTGAGTCTCAATAGCGATGCCAGCACTGTATTTCTAGAGCAGGTAATTAATAGGAAGAAGTATAACAGAACCCCTACTTAAAAAAAAAAAAAAAAGGGCAAAAAAAGAAGCATAAACCAGTATAGAAAATACAGCTACTCTGTATCTTGAGACAGTACTATTTTGAGACAGTACTCTGCAATGAAGGCCAGCACACAATACACCCACTTTAAGCTGCATGAAGAAAACAGACATCAGATATCTTTCACAGCTTTCCCTAAGGTGCTTGCAACTCTTCCTCTAGCCTTGAAGTGTATCTTTAGTGACTTAAAGTGAATACAGCTCATTTAGATATCCCCAGCTCAGCTTTCAGTAGTTGCTGTGGGTGCAGAGAGCACTCTTCTGTTGCTCAAAAGCTGCCTCAGATCCTGATGAATATCCTTTTTCTGTATTGAAACATTCAGAAGTTGCCCTAGACAATTTTTTTTTGTGGACAAATTCACAAGTAAGTGTAAGCTAAGACAGGAAAATCCTGAAATAGCCAGAGTGCTTTGTCTTTTCTGTTCAGCTATTTTGTAAAGAGTAGAAGAGAGAGGAACTCAAAACATAGTGGCTGCTATATGAAATACTACATCACCTTTCCCCTGTGTTATTCCTGTGACTTCATTAATGTTTTACCTTTCCAGACTGGTATGTTAGAACACTCCTTTCACGCCATGTTCATGGATGCACTTGAGAGGTCTGCTTGCCTTCCCTCACCAAACATGCAAGAAAGGCTACTCCTGTGAGCACTCCTTAATGTATTACCATACAAGGAATCTGTAATAGATGACAAATAATATTTTGATGAGCTGATTAGGAGTACCTATGGACTTGGGGAGTCACCATTCATTTCTCTGGCAGGGAGATGCTAACAAATGACTTCAGTAGCTGTCTTTGGGGTGCAGATCTGTCTATACATGGGAATTTAATAGTATAGTTCTTTCAGTAATAGGAAGAAACTCCTCAGCCAATAAACTGAATAATGAAACAAAACTATCATTTGCATGTAGAGGAGGATTAGGAAGAAAGATACTGACGCAGTGACTTGAAAGCAATGTAGATAAGGGAAAATGAGGTGGAGTGAAGACATTAAAAGCTATTGAGGCTGGGAGAGATAAACACTGGATTTGGCTTAAAAGAATAAGGAACAAGGACATAAGAAAAAAGGTATGGAGAGAAAACACGCAGAAACATAAGAATACCCAAGAATAAGTGTGTCTAAAGTGTGAGCAAGTAAAAGAAATTTTTTAAAAGAACTTCCTGGGGAAATAGCCTCCCTTCCGCTTGGCACTGGTCCTCAATGTCACAGGGGAACTGGGACCAGCTTTTCTGGTGCTCTGCATGCCTAGCTGCTGAAATGGAGATTTGTTTCAAAGCTAGCTAACACTTTACAGGTAGTTGGTACTTTGTGGTGCTGAAAACATCCCTGCTGATGGGATTCTAAGGTATTTAGCTGTCACTAGTTTCAAAGTCTGTTACATTGCTGAGGTAGCTCAGTGGATATGGACTGGAAGAACAAATTCCTTTGATTGCTTGTTAAAGGGATATCTGGATGACTTTTGTTATGTTTTGTGTTTTCTTATGTATGGGAAGTGTTTCTGGAAGCAGTAAAAACCTTCTACCTTCAGGATTAGTATTTTTTTCCTTATAACTATCCAGAACCAAACTCTGGGAGCATACCCTCTCGAAGAGCGCTAGCAGCTCCCTTGTACAGCTCATGCTGGCTGGTGCAGCTGCCTGCTTTGGTTTGGAAGACTAAGGGATCAGAGGTGGAGGTCGCATGTACTGCGCACAGTAGTTTATGCCATAGAATAGGTTGCAAGTCCAGGCAAAATGGAATTAATATTATAAAATTGCAGCATGGATTAGCTTTAGCTTAACTATGTTTAAGTTCATGATAGCTAGTTACTGATCTTTTTTTTTCCCCCCAAAAAATACGATGTTGCAGTTCAGTTGTACCATGGAATGAAAAAATACAGACCTTACCTCCTGCCCGCTCGGACTGTCTGAAATAAATAAATCTGTAAATAGGTCAGCTGATGCTTCTTGGACTTGCAACATTCACTGTTCTGACAATTTCGGGGCTTTAGTAGTAGATTTCAGTAATTCTAAATTGTACATTGTTTTGCTGTTTGGCATTAATGTTTTTAGATGGCAAGGACAGTATTTCCACTACTTTGTACATGTGGCTGCATAACATAGGGAGGTGAGCTTTCTGGGCACTCTACAGATCCCACATGGAAAAAAAGAGACTTTTCTAGGGAGAGGTTGGCCCAGGAGTTATGTGCTCTTTTCCTAGGACATGCCACCCAATGTTACTTCTGAAGTACATCCTGTTGTCTAGCACCTTCTTCTTCCTGCCATTCAAGCTCTCCAGAGATGCTGTTTGCAGTCCTGTAAAGAGCCAAGAGGTGGGCAAGGGCTCTTAAATTAGTACACTATGTTTTATTTAACCATCCATCTATGTTGCGCAGTGACTGTGCCACAAGACTTGCACAAAGCTTTTCTTAACTGTAGGCGGTTGTTCATTTATTAATGTAAACACCATGTGCCTTGGATGTGTGAGCCCTAAAAATAAACTTGCAGAGTTAAAAATAGATCTCTGGGAGTACTGAGATGCTGCTTAATCAGAACCAGCTGCAAGCTGTCTAGAAAATGTAAGTTATATGGAGCCAGATGGCTTTTGCCCTTTTTGCTTTAGACAGCATGTAATTTGGGTAACTACAGCTACAGTAATGTATTTTCCCAGTCACACTGTTTGATAAACATATTTGTTTCGAGCAGACTCTTCCAATTAGAGAACCAGTAAAATGTTAATTTATTTTAATATTTCTCCACGTGGGTAAGCCAAAGGAAGGTTACATAATACTAAACTCAAAGGCATGTGCAATAACTGCTCACAGCTGTATTCGGCAGGAACTAGATGATGACTATGCATCTTTGTACATCAGGGCTCTTACTCTGGGAATGATCCCACTGAAAGCAAGGGAAGTATGATTTAAGTGAAATTAATGGCATCATGATGAGGGGGACTTGTGTGGAGTAAGTTTGCAGGTGTAAAGTGTTACAAAAAATATAGGGAGTGTGTCAAAATGATACCTGGCAAGTATACAATGAAATAACAGCCCGTATGATTTCAGGAAGGGTTCCTTGCAGCACTTTTGCTCTAACTGATGGTATTAGAATCAAAACCTGTTCTGAGGCTTGGCACTTTCCACAGTTCACCAGCCTGCTGTTGGGGACCTGTGTTCAGACTATGTTTAGGAGTCTCAGTGACTAGTCTAGGAAGTGGGAAACTGAAGCTCATGTCTGATTTGGAACCACCTGGGACAGGGAATTCTGCTTTGAGAGGCTTGAAGGTGAATATCTCAACCTGCAGTATCATCCTAACTATTTACAAGGTCTACTGATCTACATCTGGGAGAGCATCGTGTGAAGTTGTACAGTCCCCAGACCATGCTAGCTGTGCGCTTGTAAATTGCTATTCAATATAGTACTTACCTAGCTAGACTCATGATTATAGGAAAACCTGGGGGCAGGAGGTGGAATGTGAGGAATTGTCATAACAAAAGCAAGCTGTACAAACACGAAAAGCAGTGATCAGGTTTTTGAGCAGTTATGTCAGATGAAGACTGTTGTGCAGAAGATCCAGAAATGAGTCTTGGTTTAAGCAAAGGCTTTTGAAAACCAGGATTGATGAAGATGCCTACTTTACAGGCAGGTGATACAAATTACATACAGCTGGCATGAAGCAGTCATACTGAGTGATTAAATGTCTACACATCCTTCTCCCATCAGTGTTCTGCATTTTCTGTGGTAAATGAATTTAGTTAAGATCTTGATGTTCTATTGGCTTTTTAGCTTTTTTTTTTAGCCTTAGCACTATTTGCTTTAATTAAATGAATAATTACATTTTCTGAATTAAATACCTTTTTCTCCATAAAATTTTCTTTACGTTCAATAAGGATTTTTCTTCCTCTGCTTCATCCAATCTCCTAGAATTCCTCAACTTCAATGTAAATTGTCATCATCTTATAAATTTAAGCCTCCTATGAGAAACCACACAAAGATTCCAGCCTGTCTCTGAAGGTAGCACTAGCTACCTGAAGTAGCTCAGTGATGGGTGGATAAGATAAGTTTGATGGTTCTCCCCTCTCCCCTCAAATGCTTATATTTAAATGTATCTACAATGCAATGCTGTCTGAAATTGGTAGTGTGGCATTCTCTCCTTGACTTTAATTCTTTTGCACCTGTCATGCTCATGAGTCATGAGATTATTTTGAACTGTAGGAAGTAGATTAATCAGCCTTTTTGTGGCCTGTAATTTTTTATACTAATTGATACCAAGCAGAGTTTTAGGTTACAAGCTTTTTTGGAAGCATTTCAGTATGAAAATAACTTTCAGAAGTGCTTTGAAACTGCATTAATTTACATTTTTTTTTAAATTATGCTTGTTTGGTCTGTTTGACTATTGGCTGAAACAAATAGTGATTTAAGAACTTGAAAATCTGTCCTTGCCTGAACATGATTGCAGGTTCAATTTACAAGTGAATCTTAATATAGTAACCCTTGTAGTCAGGTTCGAAGATGTTTTCGGTTGAAATCAAATTATAAGAATTTACTAGTTTTTGACAGCAGAAGTGATAAAGCTGTGCAGATGAATTTTTAAGTAGCTGTATACATGACGTGCAGTCTTAAACAGATGAGTGTCTGGATTTAGATCATCCCAGCTGTAGGAAAAGCTCTGTGATGATTTGACTGCTCCAGGCTTTCTCACTTAAATCAGTGGCCTAAAAATTGTTCCCAGTCTATTTACCATAGGATAATTATGACCCACTCCTAAACAGGAGAGCAAGACAGGAAGGGGAAATGAGATCCCTTGAGCTCTTCAGTTGAGATTTCAACATTTCCTGTATTAAGAATCTGGTAGAGGAGAGACGTAATGCATTGCATATCTACTACTCACCTCCCTTTCCCATTTACCTGACAAGAAGATTAAGGTTAGACATAGAATTAGCTTTACGTTGATTGTGCTCTTCAGTAGATCTGAGTAGGTACCAGTAAAGATGTCTGCAGTAAATTATTTGTGCCACAGGAGCTGGTTATTTTTAAGGGAAGGAAGAGCAAGAAGGGGTGACTTCTGACCAGATTTAGAGCAAGTAATTGACTTCTTAAATTAGTGATTATACCTCAACTTTTAAAAATTCAAGTAACTTGCTTCTCAAATGCCACATGAACTATCTAAATGTTTCACTTAAAAGGCATCATTAAAAAGACTTTCTCATTCCGATGTTTTTAGCACACGTTTCTGCTGGAACAACTCAATTTCATTAAAGTTCAGAAATAATTTTTGGTTGAACTGGTTCTCAGTTGTTTGAAACCTGTTTAGCTTTTGCTTAAATCCAGGTCTAACACTGATCGTGTTAAGATGTAGACTGAAGTGCATTCAGCGGGAAGCTGTGCTGGAAGAGGTTGCTCTCTCTTGTAAGTCTTCAACTCAATGTTTGTTTCTCTCTGCCAGATATCTCTGAGCATAGTGGTGTACCTAAAGTGCCTTCTCTGAATACGCTCTGGTCTATTACAGCAATCAGATTGCTGTTGATACTTTAAACATTAGGGCTTTGCTAATCTGGTACATTTTGACTGCAATATCCTTGAAAGCATTTGCGGGAACAACTCAACGGGCAGCCTTTTAGGGGATGGAAGCTGTGAAAAGCATTGCTGATGCACAAGTGAAAACAGGCTAGGAGGAGGCAGCATTGGCCTAGCTTGCAGGATTTGTTGTTACCTGAATTAAGTGAGCTCATTACCAAAGTCAAGAAAATGCAGACTTGCTTACTGAGAAATACTCAATACCTCCAAGTATTTAGTTACCCATTCAGGATTCTTCCTTGTTCCATTGTAGCAGAGCCCAGCTTTTCTCAGTGTTTTCAAGTGAGTGTTTTTCGGACATGGCTTCAACAGAGTTAAGGCAGCTGAAGCTGAGAGAGCGGGGCCTTAGCTGTCTGGCAGTCATGTTGTGTCCGTAGACCTCCATGTTTAGAACAGACTTCTGTTCCTCCTTTCCTTCTTGCTTTGTGCAGCCTGAGGTTTATCGTAAGCAAGGTAATCTTGGTGTTTCCTGTAAGGGATGGATAATTTTAGAATATTTTACTACCTGCTTGAGTTTGTGCATGAAAGTAAGTTAACGTATTTCTTTGTAATGTTTAAGACTGGTTTATGCTTAGGTATAGATAAGGGTTAAACATTGAAAATAGCAAAATGACCACAGATTTCGCATAGTGCACTAATTCTTAGTTTTTAAGATTAATAACCTGTGTTCTGGAAAATGCTGAACTTCTTTCCTGTATAAAAATAATTATTCACATATGTGGAAATGCCTGTTTATTATGAATGTTTCTAGACTTAGCTGGAATTCTCCCTCAGTGATTACTTTTAGCATTAGTCTAAAAGTACATCCTTTTCCCCATGTTAACACCACCACCAGAAAAGAGAAATTGATTTATTAAAGAAATTTTTTTCCCAAATTTCATAATTTAAATGCAAATGTCCCCTTTTAAAACAAAATTAAGCAGGAAAAAAGAGAAAGCTGTAATAAGGGCTGATACTTTTAATAGAGCGCCTTATGTACGTTATAGTATGTGCTCTTAAAAATATCCAGGTCTTTCAGCATCATAGCTATTCCAAGATCGTTGGGCTTATTTATACAAGGACACTCAAAAAATTAATCTGCACTAACTAGACTTGAAGTGGATTAGTTAAATTGCATTAAATCCTTGTTCAGAAGGATTTTAAAATGTTTCCTTAATTTAATTCATATTAAATTATTTTGGAATTAAACTAAGCTGTATGGAATTAATTAATCCTGGAGAGTATCTATAATAGAATTGGTTTAACCACTCTTCTTTAACAGTCAGTCTTGATTGTTTTCATATATTTTGATTTTCCTCTGAATTTCTACTTCATTTAAGATTAAATTTCTAAAAATGCTATTATACCTGGGTTTTTTTGGTTTGGGTTGTTTGAGGGTTTTTGGTTGTTTTAAACTCGCTGTGTTACCGTAAGCAAAACCATTTGTTCACGCAAGTTTGGCTCTTACTTATGTCTCAGGAAATCCACACTAACTGAAACAAGTAAAATTAATCTGTTGTAGCATCACTACAAAATCACCCTAAACTACATGAACTGATTATTTGTAATTCATAATGTGAATAAATTGTAGAAAAGTCTGTAAGTGCAATTAAGAGTTGCCAAGCCTTAATATCCTTTGACAACAGGAATTCAAGCCCAAGTGCTCCAAAAAAAAGCATTTTTCACTGTCTTAATAGACGTGTCAGAGCACTGGGAACATCAAGGCCTGCCTGAGGTGTTTGTTTCATTGGGGCTATGTGAGATCTGGCTCCTTCTTTCGAGTTTCCCAAAAAGGGCCTCATTTGAATTGTACAGTCTTCCCCTATGTGCTTTTGTTGAACATGATTTCCCACTTCCTTTAAAGTGGTTTGCATTGTCCTTGGAGCTGCATCTTTGCCAGGTAGATTGCAACCATGGCATTTGTGAAACACTGAAGAGCTGGATCCTCTTGTTTTCCCCCTACCCTTGTAGATGAACACAGAGCAGTTTCATAACCTTTCTAAAGCTGATAGATTTGAAAATCACTGTCGGACCTCATACACCACCCTCTTCCTGAATGTCAGCTATGCTCTATGGTTACTTGAGTAGTTTGTGCCACTCATACCTTGAAAGGTGTAGGCATTGCAGGTCTTCCGTGTTCCTATTCCTTTTGGTAGTAGAAGTAGGTCCAAAAGAAGAGGATGTGGTAAAAGGGGATCTTCCCCTGTTGGAAGTTGTCCCCTTAGATATATTCAGTTTTCTGGGTAGCTGTATTTTAAGCTAGATTTGTGTGGTATGTTGGGTTGGTTTGTTTCTGTTTGACAAGAAAAACAGTTTCCAAAACGCTGATCACCTGAATGACTGTGAGGAGGCAGGATGAGCCAGAACAAGTGGGGGAGTGGAAGTATCTGACAGTGGTTGGGGGAGCAACAAGTCACTGGGAATGGTGGGGGGAGCTGTTTCATCAGATCTGCCACTGATGTTGTCAGTGCATAGTCAATTTGAACTTTAGTCTTTTCCTACAAGTTTAATCAGGTGTGACTGACAGGATTTACCTTCCATACAGACCTGCTTTCTTTCATCAAATTTGGGCTGGCCTTCTGTACAAACAATAATATTGTGACACAATTTTAATATTCCCTTAGGTTCCTTTCATGATGAACTGCTGTATTAAACCTTTCAAAAGAGTACTGTTATGTGGCACTCAATCATACTGCATTTTAGAGTAAACGGGACTCTTAAAGCCATTTTGGCTTTAGAAGATGGTAAAAGTCAGATATGGTATCCCTTTGGCATGCTCTTCTGGTTTAAATTATCCATATTTGTAAGGGAGAGGACCCATTATATCTATTAATGGTTAGTGACCAGAAGCCAGGTGAAATTAATTAGTCTCAGGCTAGTTCTTAGAAAAAAGCTGAGATTTTTATTCTATTTGGTAATATTTTCCCTCCTGTGCAGTGTACCTTTTGAAGTGTACTGTTATCTGGTTGCTTTTTTCTAGCTTTCCTTACAACCTTTAAAGTGATATGTGTCCCTTTTTGTATTTGAAAGGATGTTCATCTTATGGCAGATTTTCCTGAGGGTTTTCTGTATCATTTGCCACAATAAATTTAAAATTAAGGAAAAGAAGAAAAAGGTCTATGAGGTTCAATAAATGAAACCATTTAAATATTAATTAGGGTGGATATATAGCTATTAATTAGTATTCAAACTAATTGACACTGGAATAAATTTTTAATGTGAGTTTTCTTCAAAATTTTATTTTTAAGTGAGAAAAAAAATATCTTGATACTTCTTAAATAGTGTTAAATATTTTAAATAACAAAATGCCAAAAGAAGTAAGTGCAGATTATTTCTTCATTACCTCTGAGAATCAACGGATTATGATGACAACAGAAATGGAAGAGGGAGAGGGTTATCCCTTTTCCGGTGTTCTCTTACGCATGCTAAATAATTAAAACTTCAGTATTTTTATTTTGGTGGATATCTAGCTAATTTCATTATGTGATGGCCTGTGTGAACATATTCATTCTGTATGTGCTCTGTAATAGTTTATAGTGCTACATGTGATCATGTGTGTGTGTTCTTCCACCGTCCATATATACATATATATATATAATGTTTAACTTGTTTGAATAAATATTTGTTGTCACTCTTCCTTCCAGACAGAAGTAAAATACCTGAAACATCTGATAAACCTCTTTCCTATATTTACATAAAATGTCTTTGTGAGGAAAGAGAGAGAGAGAGAGGTAAAAGGAAGGTGCATAAGTGAGAGATCAGAGAGTTGTACCCAACACAAGGTCTTCTCAGCCTCAAGTAACAGTAAGACATACTAGTGGCTCTTACCTTTCTTAGATTAAAAATATTATATTGTTTGGTTTTTTGTTTTTAACTAACCTGCGTTACTGTATATGGGGCATTTTGAAGAAAGAGTTGTATTATTTTGCTGGATTTTCTGACATTAGTTTGAAAATTACTGTTACTACTCACTGATTGAAAGGCACTGTGAACCCTGTTAGTGCTTATCTGATGGCTCTATCCTTAGAAGGTCTCTTTTCCAAGTTGCCTCACTAATACTTCTCTCCATTCCCCATATGTTAGAATAATTATATTGAAGTCTCATTGCAATCTTCTGTGCTCAGTGTGTGTTCAAAAGATTTATTTGCATTTCTATCATGAATAAATTAAAATAATTTTGTTGAAAATGGCTTGATAGGGCTTGAGTTCCATATCTTTCAATTCCTGCATACTTATATTCTAATCTACCTGAAAAGCTAACAATTTAAAGGTCAAAGAAATGCAAATACTTATACATGTATTCAGCATGTCTCCTGGATGCTTGAAGAGGTAAAACTACTTATTAAATTCAAAGAAGTTACAAATATTCCTAATCACAGCTCAAAATTCTGGATTTTGCTTCACTACCATAATTTACTGATAGGAGATTTCTTCACCAAGAAATGCAAGACCTTGCAGGAGTTAACAATACTAATCAGGGTTATATAACAGTAGGCTGAATATGAATTTACAAAAAGTTAGTTTTCTTCTAGCTGGAAAACTAAATCTGGTTTGTGGTGTAGAACTATGCACTTAAATGAAGATATTCACATTTTAGCAATAAATGTGTCATTCAAACTCCTAATACTTCTTTGCCTGTCAAACTATCTTTCTGGTATCTGCTGAATATTTTGTGATTGACAAATTCTTGGGTTATTTCAATGTGAATGTAGGACTGTGAGAAAGATGCTTTCCTTAATAAGCAATATTAATTTCCTGAAGCATTTTTTAAAATTATAAGCTCTTTTAAAATATAGGCAAATAATGTAAAGTATGCTGAGGTTTCGTGTTGTGTTGTTGGTTTTTTTGTACAGTGTAAGAGATGGAATCACAATAATGTGTGATATAGGAACTGAACAGCATGTATTTTAGACAGATAACTATATAAAGCTCTCATCCAAAGAATGGTTCCTTTTCATAGGGGTCAAAGTTTTAAGTAAACTCAGTGAGCCTGAAGTGGTGTTTTATAAGAATCTGGAAGTCTTTCTGTATTTTCAGAATTTTAAAGATCCAGCAGAGCTGGACAAGTTCACTGGGAATTGGATCTAGGAAACCAGGAGAGTGCATTCGCAGACATTTAAGTTGAATCATGTATTCAAGTATTCTAATAGGATTTATTTTATTTTTTTTTAATAATTCAAATGCATGGATAGCTAGCTCTGGGAGGTATTTTGCAGTATGGTGTTGGCCAAATGAATGTTTCAGGTGCCAGATGTCAGGTTTTGCACTGGCATATACATAAGCACAGCCATGTTGGTTGCCATTTGTGGTGGGTTGACCATGGCTGGATGCCAGGTGCCCACCAAAGCCACTCTCACTCCTCTCCTTAGATGGACAGGGGAGAAGAAGTACAACTAAATGATCATGGATCAAGACAAGGATAGGGAAAGATCACTCACCAATTACCATCACGGGCAAAACAGACTTGACTTGGGGAAAGTTAATTTCATTTATTACCAGTCAATCAGAGTAGGATAATGAGAAAATAAAAAGCAAAATCTTCAAACACCTTCCCCCCACCCCTCCCTTCTTCCTGGGCGCAACTTTACTCCTGATTTTCTCTACCTCCTCCCTGCCTGGATGAGGAATGGGGGTTGTGGTCAGTTCATCACACATTGTCTCTGTCCTCCTTCCTCCTCAGGGGGAGGAGGACTTGCACTTTAGCCCTGCTCCAATGTGGGGTCCCTTGCATGGGAGACAGTTCTCCACGAACTTCTCCGACATGGGTCTTTCCCACGGGCTGCAGTTCTTCACAAACTGCTCCAGCATGGGTCCCTTCCATGGCGTGCAGTCCTTGAGGAACATGCTGCTCCAGCGTGGGTCCCCCACGGGGTCACAAGTCCTGCCAGAAAACCTGCTCTGTGGGCTCCTCCCTCCACAGATCCGCAGGTCCTGCCAGGAGCCTGCTCCAGCACAGGCTTCCTGTGGGGTCACAGCCTCTTTCGGGGACCCACCTGCTCCGGCGTGGGGTCCTCCACGGGCTGCAGGTGGAGATCTGCTCCACCGTGGACCTCCATG
>JANZLQ010000078.1:11965768-11993607 GCA_026212715.1 Elanus axillaris | reverse complement strand
TAGGCAAAACTTTCCTTTTCTTCATTAGATGGCTCTGCAAGGAGAAGCCTCTCCCCCCCCAAACCATTTCTCTGTCTCTCTCTCTCCCTTTCTTTTAGTCATTGAATAACCAACCTGATCTTATTAGTGTCTGTATTATAAACTACCTCTGTTGCTACTGCTGGGGAGAAACAAGGAGAAAAGGAGGGTTCCAAAATTGAGATAGAAAATTATTGAGAAATTAGGAGAAAAGAGGAGAAAAAGAATCCTTACAGAGTTTTCTTCCTCTGTTTTTTCAGGTATTTGCTCTATAATGCTGAAAGTATGAGACAGAGTAAATATAGTAACTTTAGCTCTTTGCATTTACGATTCCCTGAAAAAGGGAGGTCACTTTCCTCTGAGCCAGCAGTCATCTGTATCTAAAGTGGCACCAAAAAAGGGAAGTATAGGAGGTAAGATAGTTTTTCTATATTAAAAGTTTAATGCACAAGTGTGTATTTGGTGTTTGGAGTTATCTTCTAGTAATAATAGATAAAGTAAAAAAAAATCCTAGTGAATTTAATGATCTTTCTGTATATCCAGGATCTGTTCCATGGGTACTTATTAGTACGTGCCGCAGTTCCTTGCTGTGCTACATACCCAGTTTTATTTTCTATGAAAATAAGCATGCAGAGGAGTAGCTGATACATGTCCAGATCTCATCCTAATACAGATTTCGGATGCAGCCTGGAAATGGTAGGTAAATTATTGGCAAAAATGCAGGAGAATACAAAAATATTGTTAGCCGCTGTAACTGAAATCTGGGCAGTTAGGGAGTAATCCTGTTGAGGTCTTCTGGCCAAAATCAACAACTTGGACATGTTTTTTGACCATTTTGATACTGGGTTTAGAAAGAAAGTAGAAGATACTTTTCTCTGATGAGGGGGAGCGAAGTGTTTTATATGGTGTTCCCTCTGTAGAGATGCTCCTAGCACTCTATTTTACTTGTTTATTCTTGTGATTTTAAAAAAAGCTCCATCCAAAATGCTTCTTGTTTGGAGCTTTGTGCATCCATGCCATATGTTAAAAACATGATGAAGAGTAGTTGTAGAATCTATGCAGCAACACTTGTCCTTTATCTCCCTCCCCACCCACGCTTAAATAAAAAGACATAGAGTCTGTTATCCTCTGCACCATTTTTTCCTCCTGCAAATATAAGTTTTCCAGCTATACCAGGTCAATGTTCTTCAATTTTCAATTCAATGTTCTTTTATATTTCTTTTCTTATTTTTCTGGCTTACATTTTGAGGGTCTATTTCTAGGTTCTTTAAAACACTGGGCTGGTATACCTGGAACGTGTAAGCTAAAAACCTTAAAAGTGACTGAAGGTGAATACACAACATTGCTATGAGTGTTTTGAAGTACTGCTGCAAGCATCACATCTGTAACATGTTTTATGCCATTTTTCATATTTTCAGTATGTCATCTAGAAGTTAAAGGAAATTTTAAAAGGGTTTTGAAAGCCAAATTTAGTATTTTTAAACTAATTTCAAATGTGTAGTCTTCAATGAGACATTATGCCCAATTTGACTTGTACATGCTAGTATTTTGGCTTATTTTCATAGCTGCTACATACTCCAAAATGTGCAGAGTGAGAGGGCAAAAGATCTCATCCTGTCTGATTTAATCTTGTTTACAGTTTTTTTCACTCTTAAAATCCTGTGACAGTCATTTTTAGCAGTGGGATCATAAAAAGCCTTTAATGTTTGATTTGTCTTCTTTCACACTGAGAGTAAAGGAAGCATCTAGAAGGTACTATGAAGTACAATGTGTGTGTAAGCATGGAGAACACGGAGCTGTTACAAGAAGTGTTACAAAAGGTGGTATGATTTCACATGCAAATGCCTGTGGACAAATGTGAAACTCATGGTTGTCATTGCATAAGCATTTTGCAAATGAAATATCACAGCATGTTAGATAGAAAACCATTATGCTTTTCTCATTGGTGGTTTGGTCTTGTGCATAAGGTGCTGATCTCTCTGGGTTTTGACAGGTGTATGTAAGAAAATTTTCCAGAAAGGTATGTTTTAAAAGTAAATTTCACTTAAGAGTTTTACTTCAGGTGTGCAATCCTTTGTGACAGCTTCACATATCTTGCTTTGGTCATCTGTTTTTTTTTAAGTCAAACTGTGAACAATGGCCCAGATCACATAACCAAAGGTAATGGGATATTGGATTATAAGAGAAAACATTATCTAGGAAAATGACCTAAAATAGCTTTGGGAGTTCTGGCATGCTCAGAGTCTTTTCAAACAGCAAGGATTCATGATATAAGAGCAAATATCTACAAAATATGCTTTCTTTTCTGGCTGTGGAACATGAGTAGCGTAAGAACATAGAGAGACACTAGATTGTGATTATCACTGGTGGAGGAGGCAGTGCTGAACCTTCTTGGAGTGACTCCATCCAGGAACAGCTTGAGGGACCCGTGCCAATGGTGATCCAGACACAAGTTACATTTGTCTTCTAGACTCTGAAAATACTCTATCTTTGTAAAGTAAATTTGCTCCTTGTGTAACCTGAAACAAGATAAAGAGAGTTCTCATTTAATTTAGTGCTAGTTTAGTATCAGTCTTTATGTGTTAGAGAAGCCTAAAGGTCGTCCGAAAACAGGACAGCTGAGGTTGGTTCTGCTGCAGTGTGAATAATTCTCAAGCTTTCCTCTGACGGAGCTCTCAGCCTCAGGAAGGGCTACTGCAGGCAGTGCTGCCTGGACTCTGGGAACAGGAAGACTGGAAGAATTCTATTCAGAACAACTTCCAGAAAACGAAAGTCTTCTGACTATCTGAGGGCTACAATGTAGCACATGCTACACCCATTGGGATGTGCAACCCTGGCATTGTAAAATTAATTAGGAGCTTTTTCAGTTCATGGAACAGACCAAAAGTTTTAGTAGTTGAAAGGTTGATTTTTAAAAAGACTCCATTTCTGTTTTGTCCATCTGAACACCTTTTTTTAGATTCTGCTGGGTGTTTTTTCCCCTGTCCTTTAGGCATAGATATTATAAAGAAACAGCTTAGGGAAATGAAACAAGCTGTCCAAATTTGTAAAAGTTGCACTTCCTCAAGGAATTTCAGTAATGCTTAACAACTGGTCTAAATGGGGATTGGAACAGTTTAGTTATATTTTTTTTTTTTTTTATTTTAAACAAGAAGGAGAACTGTAATGATTTCTCAAGAGAGCAAGGATGCATTTTAGAAATTTTTGGCACTTGCCTAGTTAACAGTTACACTGGAAAAAATAGGTATTTTATATATAAAACAAAAGTTTTCCTACGTTATTATGTTCTGTCTTTCAAAATGAAACATGTAGCTATTTTTTTCTGCTGTGGTGGTGTAAACCTAGTAGAAACAGATGAGCAAACACAGCAGCATTTGCACATGTAGAAGAATGATTAGAGTAGTGCACACTGCAGTTAACTATACCAAAATGTGTGGGGTGCCCTGATGTCTGGTATGTTTGCCATGTGGCATGCATTTTAGTTATGTATATCATGACTAATGAAGAAAGCTTTATGCTTCTGCACTATCTCCAGTAAAGTAACATGTATCTACTACCAATTTTTAAAGTTTACTGTTTCTTGATAAGCCACTGTGCAGATGAATGCTGAGATTTCAGCAGATGTTGAAAGGATTTTTTAATTGTTTCTTCTAGAGCAGAAGATAGTATGCTCTTTATATGATGCAATCCCTACCGCTGGTAATTTAGCTCTGTTCTTGTTATTTCAGTATGTGCTCTATCTCATGCTGTTTCATAATCTGTAGAAAGGCGCAAGCAGATAGAGAGGAGAGTCACGCACAGGGCATGCTAACAGGATCTCCAGTTTTGTTTCTCTGATGAGTTCCAGAGACCCTAGGTTTGTGGATCTTAAGGAAAAATGTTGGAAGCTTTTCATGGAGGTTTGAATAATAGCTTGTTTATTTAGTAACTAGAGATAATCTGAGAGCTACTTTTTGGGGGGCAGTTCGAGTGTAGTTTTTTTCTTTTGGGATATACTTAGCATGCATAAAGCATTGCTCCTTTTTGTGTTTATAGGAATGTTTCAGTTAACTCTTCGGTTTGCTTGCATAAATGTATTTTGAAAGTCTGCAGGTAGTGATGATGTTAATGTAAGCAAGCACTTATGTGGACTTCTGTGATGATTCCTCAGTTTTCTCCACCTAACACCTATTTTGACTTAAACTGGGTGGCTTAGTGTCTGGTCCTAAAAGTTGGTCCTGACTATTGAGTAGGTAAAAGTATTATAAAAGGTCATCTTCTGTGTCCTTCATTGATGAGGCTGGAACAGCACAGTTCTACTGAAGTTAGTAGAGGAGTACACTTCTGCTCCAGCTAAGAGTCTTACCCTTTGGTCAAATTGAATTCTGTTCCAGGTTTTACTATAGACAACTTTCTGTGATGCATTACAGCAGAAATTTCTGGATAATCCACAGCTGGAAATCCAGGGAATACTGTAAAGATGCCTAGATGATTTTCTGAAGTAGAAAATTTCTGCTTTGCTTGACTTTTTTTAGGTATGTAATGTTTGTAGTAGGACTGCACCATGGTTTAGCCAGTATTAGAAAACCCAAGTGTAGAATTCTTGGGGCTGTGCTATCACATGTAGCACTTGGTTACTTTTGCTTTTTTTAAACGTTATTTTAAACACCTGCTTGTCCAGCTGTCAGCTTGCACAATGATTTTCTTGCTTTTTAAGCCTTTGAGGTAAATAAAGTACCTTTGCTGCAATATTTGACTTGAAGACAAGTGTCTGCACAGTAAGCATGACAAACACTTGGAAAATAGCAAGGCAATACATCCTGAATAGAGGAGGTACAAAAGGCAAACAATATAATTCTCTGTTGGAATAACATAAATAATGTGCCATTCATTTCACAAATAATAAGCAGAATATGGTGTGCATAGCAAGGAATTAAAAATTGAGTATACTTTTATATGATAACAATTAAAAGATTATGAAAATCTCCTATATTAGGAATTACCTGTATTCAGTAACTGCTAATTCAAATGTATATTTATATATTTTAAAGAACTAGGTAGACAGGAAATTCGGTAAAGCATGAAGAAAGAGAGGAAAATTCTCCTCTTCAGTGGACATGCAAAAACTATAAATACCTTAGGGCATAAAGGAGAAAGTTGTTTGCATGGATAATGATCGTTTCGCAGAGTGGATATGGCACATAGATACTGCAGAACATGCTAAAAATATGACCATAACTTTTGACTTTGGATGAACCAGTGTAGTAATTCCTTCAGAAGTGAAAAAGAATAATTAAAAAGCCTTAAAAGCATACCTTTTCTTGTCATGTGCAACATGGCTAAACACACACCCACCTGCTCACCCCCAATTTCCCAGAGTATGTGTGGTGGAAAGCCATCAAAACTTCTCCAAATCTATCAGGCTCAGATTTCTTTGACCAGTGCAGCCATTACAAGGGAGGGAAGAACTGTCCTGAAGCTGAAGGATAGCTTTAGTGTTAAGAAGCAATGGTTACAGACCAGCTATGAGTACATATCTGTTGGAAATCCCATAAATGTTTTAATCATCAAGGAAATGAAACTACGGGACAGTATTTCAATAGGTAGATAGTGGGAACACACAGCAGTTATAGCATGATGTGTTTATCAACATGAAATATTTCCTTACTATACCAGGAAATTGCTTCAAAAACAGGTATCATCACCTAGTCCCCATTTCTACTCCTACTGAGTGAAGTCCTTTCCCATAACCTCCACAAGTTACGTTTTCACCAGGTTCTGGAGGGTCTCTTTCTCTGCAGATCCTGTCGTCTTTTCCTCCCAGGAGAAGGGAAATGATTCCACAGAGCCTGTTTAGTAATTGAATATTTAAGTAATTAATAGTACTATTGTAAGGTCTTTTGCATTGTCAAGCTACATGTCCAGCTGAATGCTAAGTTACTGGGAAGATGCAACAAGAATGCTATTAGAATTGTCCTGCTGTGAAAGAGGATGGTGGTGTATGCGTGATAGACTTTTGTGGGGTACATTGAAAATTCTTGGGAAATGTAGCTTCTCAGTTGTGTTAGATGGGCAATCCCTGTGGATGGAAGAAAGAAACAAACAAATGTGATAGAAAGTGAAGTATGACAGTGTCTCTGCTGGGTAGTGACAAGGTCATGCTTCCAAGAAAGCTAAAAAGCTTCTGTAGGCTGCTGGCTTGGCAGCACTTGTGTTGCAGAAGTAAGGACACAAAGAGGGCAGTTTCTTGTGGTCTCAGTCAAGTGGTGGTTTTTTTTTTTTGGGGGGGGGTGTAGGGAGAGAAGTTAAATCATAAACTAGATCATCTCAAGTACTTGAAACACCCAATCTCCTGGGTTGTTAAAGGCACTGAATCTGTGATGTACTTTACAAATGCCAGAGGAAAGCATTGAGTAAACCACGAGACCACAAATGTGAAGATAAACTTGGGCTATTTCTGTGGCTTAGCTTTAACCAACTTGTCTTGGTCTGTTTTATATTATTTTAATGCACAAAAGCAAAAGGACATGTCTTGTTTCTTTCCAAATACTGTTGCTAAAAGTGGAAATTCTTTGTGTTTAAAGGAGCTTACTAAATCAGGACACTGAGGTTGTGTTAATTCTTTCAGAGTCCCTTTTACATGTGGTGTTAAACACTGTGTATTAGAAAAAGTCATGGCTCAGCAGTGAAGTGATAATTTGAAATAAATTCTGTTTAACCACATTGTTATCTGAAGTGAAGAAACATACAGTGTATGTATGAAAATATGTTTACAAATGTGGCTTTAAGGCAAAAATTAAACATACTAGTTAAAAAAATAATTATCTAATTTTTAGTTCTTTTCTGTTTCTCATTACCCTTGGTCACTTTGACCTGTATGAAGTGACTATAAAATACTAAATTTTTTTTGGGTAGCATCCCCCATTCATGTACAGATGCATAAACACCTGCATAAAAATTCCTGTCTGTTGGCTCCAAAGTCAGCTAAATCAAGTCTGTTAGGTAACTTAACTAATGATATATACAGCTAATCTATTCTTCCATCCCCACTAACGCAGGATGTTTTGCGTTTTATTAGTTTCAGGTCAAAGCAGCAATGAGAAAAACTACTTTTAGGTAGATTTTTGGTGGTTCTTGATGATTTCCCCCCTCCAACTAGGCAGAGATTATTACTGTTTGGAGGTTGTATCTGGTATCTTATTATGGCTGTAGGTATTGAACATCTGGTTTGAAACACTGTAGTAATCCTGCAAAACTGATGTCATGATTCTTTTTTTTTTAAACAAACAAAAGGAAGAACTGGGATGGTAAGCTGAATTACGAGCCCACAGGGTTAGGTGCTGCTGTAAGAAGTGGGAGGGAATAACAGAACCAGCTAGTTGACTAACCACTTCCCTTCATTGTTGCTTTTAATATCAGAACAGCCTTGCTAGCTTTCTGAATCTCCATGAGTTACATAAACGAGACCATGTATGCTCTAACTGGTAAGTTCCTTTCATTTAAGATTTAAATTGAAAATTGAATTAGAAGTGATCCTCAGTGATTAAAATTTGAATAAGATATATTGCTTTGTGTTATTTTTTCATTATCATAAAAAATATGATCCTATGTGTTTTTCATAGTAAACAAATTGAGAGACATTTCTGCCTTAGCAAAAAACTTCATGCAGAGTCAGAAGAGTATATTCCCTTGACAAGTTGGAAGCTAACTACCACAATAATAATAACACTTGAAAAACCAATGGAAGCCTGTAAGTTCTGAAAGGTGGCTTAACTCATGTTTTTTGAATGAAAACTAAACTTCCATTTCTCTCCCAAGTACTGTATCTTATGCTGTGCTGTCCTTCACAAGCTGAAACCATCTATCTTGGTTGCTGTAACTACTTGGTGGTTGGAAAATTCTTGTTTCATGGTTTCTGTTGCAGGTCCTGTTAGTAATTATTATTATTTAAAAATCCTAAATAATAGGCTAAATAAACAAGCAAATACTTTTCAGTAGTTTCACTTCTAAATATACTAGATAACCTGAAATAGTCTTAGAGTGGAGATGTATAGTTAAGGCTAAAATAAGCTGGTTTTACACTTGCTGTGCTCAAAAAACTATCATTCAACCATAATGTCTGTATGAAGTTCAAGTCTGGTGTCTTGGCACCAGTACAATTGAAGGCTCTAGCCTGTTTTTACTGGTCTGAATGGGTGTTTGATTGGATTCTCAGTATGCAGCCAAAAGTTGTAATAGGGGTTTCAGCTGTTACAGCTATTTCTTTTTGTCTTATTGATAACGTGTCTGTGATGTGGCTAAACATACCCAAAACCTAGGGAAGGGCACATCAGTTCAGAATCTGTTTTATAGCATTGTTCATTTAGTGGGATGCGCTAACTTCCGTTGTCACTATATATCTTTACTTAATAGCTTTACTTGAAATGTGTCAGCAGCTTTTTAAACGATACTTTTACTAGCAAAAAAACCCCCAAACACAAAACAAACAACCAACCCCCCCCCAGTCATGGGTGTTTTTCCTAGGGAAGGCATCATTAAAAAGTTGACAATACATTTTAGGTTCTTCATGGAAGACATGGTGTCAACACCTTAATTCATTTTATTTTAATGCAAGCTGTCTGTTCACATTGATACTTTATAGTTTCTGCAACATGTATTTGCAAAGTGACTTCTATGTTTTCCACTCATATGTGGATATTTACTCTTGAAAGACAAAAATATTAAGCCAAATGTTTCAGGAGTTTCATGAGGTTGATAAAAACAAGGTTTTGAAATTATTACAGTTTTATTTATATTCTCATACTGAAAAACAGTAGAAGTAATTCCCTTTGAATCCCGCACAAGAAAACATGCTGGACCGTGGAAGATTCAGCTAGGAGAGACCTTGTGATTGCTAGCCATTCTTGCCCTAAAATATGGGTGTACTGTAATGAAAAGGCTTTCACAAAACTTATCTTTAATATCAGTCATTTTGGAGAGCCATCAAGGAAAACACCCAGTAAGTCCTGTAAGGGAAAAAAAAAATTAAATCTAACAGTAGTAAGTTACAGAGTGGTAATAGTTGCAGAATATGTTGCTTTTTGAGGCCATCCATATTCCTTATGAGCAACATGAAGCTAATTAGCAAGTAATTTGTTCTTACTGAAGTTACGGAATAAGATTGTTTTGCAGATCTTAACCCTTACTATTGCCCTCTGCTTTTTTACACCAAAGTTTATTATTATTTTTTTTTTACCCAGTTATCCAGCTACAGGAGATCCTCTTGGAATTCTTCAACTTTTTTCCTCATTCATGTCAGTAACAAATTTCACCACTTCAGTCTTCACTGCATTGCTATGTCTGATGCTGGATTCTCAGCAAATCTACACTGTTCTTAAAAGTTTTGGTGGACCTGTGATAAGATATACATGAGTGAAGGACTTGGTCAATGCTACTTTCTTTTGCAACTGAACTAGAATTATGCAACTGCATGATCATCCCAGCTTTCATTAAAGCAAACAAGCCACTGAAACAAAAACATCCTTTTGTGCCTCCACCTAGACCCTAGAGCAACACAGCTATAGCAGCCAGGTCTTGGAGGTGTCAGAGAGAAGCTCTTGGGTGTTCTCCCTGATGTCTAGCAAAGGCAACCCCACAATGGGAGCACTAATTAAATTCTCTTTCCTGTCCTAGCTGCCATTTTTGGGAACCTAACATCTTTTACACCCTGTTCATTCTATGAATTCAAAAGTTATTGTGATGAGGGCTTGACGGATAAGTTTCATTTCCTTAGGAAACCAGGCTAAAAATAAGTTTTCAGCTCCTCTGTATGCAGAGGAAAAATTCTCAAATGTTAGTACTAAATCTGTTGCACAGTGGGAGGCAAAAAGTGATTGTTTTAAAAATATGACGTTTTAGCCAAATAGTGTGTGGGACCTGTTGTTTTAATTTTTAAGATATTGGGTTGTCAATTCTTTCTTCCTTTCTCTCTAGCCCTCAGATATACTTAGTGCTGTTCCTGAGGCCATCTCTTTTTGGTCTTAGAAACAGCCATTGTAGCTTAGAAGTCTTAAAATCTTAATTATCTGTGTTACCAGAGCCTAATCTCTGGGACCCCAAAGCTGTCCAGTGTTTCAGACCAGTGTTCGCAATCCAGTATTTCATCTCAAAGCAATTGTTATATTATCCATTCCGAAATTTTTTGTGTTTGTAGTCATAACAAGTGTAGATTTACTGTTCATATTAACTGTTCAATTGACTGTCACTGAAATTAACTTCACCGCATTCTGAATATTGGGTGGGGGGCAGGGGAATTCTTTCAAGCCAAGAAACCTACTTTTTTGAGATACGTCTCCAAGCACAGCTTGCTGCTAGACAGTTTTCCTCCTCTAGTTCATTTTTTCTTTCTTTTGCAGTTAGTTGTAAGTGAAGGGGTGTGCAAACAAATGTAAAACAATTCCAAGGTGACTTTTTCTGTGCCATTTCTGTGCTATGTGGTGTTAATATCACAGAAAAGGTTGCTGCACAACCCCCACCCCTTCCCAAATACATTTTTCCAGTTCAAAATAGTACCGTTACTTTATCTATAACATAGGCAAAATAAATAATGTTACAAAAAGGCAGGTCAGGTCTTAAAATCAAACTTGTGAGTGATGAATATGTAACACTCAAAGTAGTCTTCAGTTACCAGGGTTTTTTATATACATGAAGTGTAATGTAAGTCAGCATACTGTATATGACCACTGCTCTCAGTGTGAGGGTACGTAGGATATTTTAAATAATATTTCTAAAATCTGACCACATAATACTTCTGTAGGTGGGAGGAGGTCAGAAGAAGGAATAGTGATGGAGAGTCTTTCATGTTGTACTATCTATGTAGTTGTTTCTGGAGGCATGTGGAAGCAATGAAGCTATCTAGGATTCCACAGTTTATAGGAGAAGATACTTAGGAGTTTGTCAGAATGTCTGTGGCAATTGCACATTGCTTTGCTTGAACTGTCTGTAATCTCCCTCCCTATCATAGGTATTTGGAAGGTCCAGCCTGCATTTGTCATCTTCCATAGTTACTGCCGAGAGTGAATGTCACGTGGGCCATGGTTAGAATTTTATATCAATTCCATGGTGCACTCCCACCTTCAGTGCCTGAGCGCTTATAGGAAATGTAACTAAAGTCATGTTTAGAATAAAGGCAGGGTTTGATATTTCCCAGCACTTTTTGTAATCCAAAAGGAGGATTATGGTTATAAAGCCCAAATTAGTCAGAATTGGAGGGTTTGTAACTTGTAGGAAGTAGAATATTTTAAAGCTTCTCTGAACCTTCTAAGTTGCTTCCTCTATCTATCAGATGTGAGCATGTCATTCTGGCAGTATAAGTTTCATGAGTTAATAGAGAATTTTGAATAATACAATTCACTGAGTAGTATGATTGATTTTGTTGATCCAATTTTCTACCCAGTGTTGGTGGAAGATGAAATGGAAAAGAATTACTTTGAATAGTATACAGGAGTTCTGTAGGAACAGAGTTAAAATTGTCAAATAATGACTTGAGAATATTTTAATAGAGGCTGGAAAACATTTGTGCTACTTAAGTTTCTGTCTAGAAGGGCACCTCTTGTGTCATAAATTCTGGTAAGTAATTTTATTCTCAATCATAATTTTTTCATTAAATATCCATGTATGAGGCATGATCGTTGCACATCCGCATTTGAAAGTACAGGGAGCAGGATGGTCTACAACTCTATGAGAAAGCTTAAAAGGCCCTGTATTTACAGCTGGATTTGATGTACTGTTGCAGTGAAATAGCAGATGCTGACAATTATTATCACTATGACCGCTCTTTAGTGCTGTTATATTTTTCGAATTATGCTCAGCTTGCTAATTTGATACTCTTAACCAAGGCTGTTACTAGAGCTCTCTTATTTCATTATTTATAACTACTTTTGGCTTTGTAAATGAAAACAATGCTGCTGCTGATTCCATAATTTATAATCCTGGTAATTGTAGATTTTCATTAGCTTATTATTATTTGTCAAATCTTTGTTGTGCAAAAGATTGTTATTGCTGCTGTTTATTTAAAAAATGGTCATATGACTTGGGAGTTTTCTTCTTTCACATGGGATCTGTTTCCAAATTCTGTGCATTTTGTGCAAATAAGACACAAAGGTGGCAGGATTTAATACATTGTTTTCATACAGCAGAAAATAGTCACTGAATAAATCATTTGGAAATAAATAGTACAATTTATGGAATAACTGCGAACAGCATTATTCATTTAATGCTTGGTATTATGATTCCAATTCCTTTCATAGCTGTCTTCATAGGGAGAAGAGTGAAGAAAAAAGGTCCATAAGCAAACTATTTTAGGCAGATGAGCACAATATTTAAGAATAAAAAAACCTCTGAATTTTAAGGTGTGAGGTCATAAGTATGTGCTGGAGATTGCAACCATTTTTTACTCTTACAGATTTCTGTTTGCAGATATTCTAGCAAGCTTGCTAGCTTAGTCTAACATGATGATTTGAAAGGATGAACATTTATATCAAAACGTATAGCAAAGTGGGAGTAAAGTTTTGAAGTTATGCCAGGAGAATCTTTGACTGACGGATGAAGATTTTTCTTATGAATTTTTTTTTCCTCCTGTTGTAGTGTTTTCCAAGACTATGAAGAAGATTTTAGACTTTGTGAACTAGATTTATCCTTTTATGTACTCACTTACTCTGAATTGCTGCATTTAAAAATGTTACATACCGTTGAATGCCGTTTAATAACAAATAGGCAAAAACTCTGAATAATACAATCTTTTCTCAGACAGCTCTTTGCCTGAAAAGGCCATGCAACAGTTCCTTAATGAGTGTTTGTGCTTTATAACCAAAACCTTCTCTCTCTAATGTCATGCATGTCTACTAAGAATATTTAGTGTGGAGATTGAATTAGAAGAGCTACTTTATTTTCTATGAAAGCATGACAAAACTTGGAGTATGTCTGCTAAAGACTCTTCTTCCTTAAGTTAGTTATTTGCTAATTAACTTAGGTTATTTTTCATGCTTGAACACATACTTGTAGACCAGAACAAATGTGTGGAAGCCTACATACTATTTTACAAAACCGTGTTTGGTGCCTTGAATTAACTCACAATAAGTTAACTTGAGGGGAGAAATACAGAATCATTCCAGAACTTGACTCAGGCTTGAAAGTGATGTTTTATGTTATTACTACGTGACTCTCAGATACACAGCCAATAGTCATATATAGCCTACAGGTTATGTATGTGAAGAAAATAAACAAAAATAAAACCCCCCAAACTTTCACTTGGACAGTAATGTTGTGTTGTGTATCTAGGTAGGTTCCTCTCATTTTCAAAGAACCCTCCTCCTTCAAGTACTCTTCACTGTGATAATCTCTTTCTTCTGCAAGGTAGCATCCTAGACTCTGTCTTTGGTTTTACGTGATTATATGAGGATCTTGCTTATCTACTGTCTTGTTTGCAAGGAATTACATTAACAGAGATGCAGGCTATATGCATGCATTTTATTATATTTTCCATAAGACACAGTAGCTTATTTGACAAGCTGTTTTCTTGTCCAGAATTTTTCTACATTCCTATATAAACCAAAAAAACCCTCCAAAATTATAGACCCCCAAAAAACTCTCGGAACCCTTAAACAATTAAAAAATACCTTTCATTTATGTGAAGCTCTTGCTGAAACACAGTTTGCAGCAGTTTGAATATAGTACATTACTAAGCTGCTTTTTTGTGTGGTAAAGGTGCAAATTCCCCTTGGACCTTTCTAAATTTCACTCAGTTGAGGAAGCTACTTTGGCTCTATTTTCAAGACCAAAGTACAGTATGGTACTCACCAGCAAGTTACCCACTACTTTCCATCCCATTTTAATGAAAATAAGTCATATTTCACATATTTTAACTGTTTTCAGATTTGATTCATTCCCTGATCAGTTATACTTCAGCAAAATTCATAATCCTGATTCTGTACTTACAGCTGTAACATCAGTAAGTCAGTGCATCCTTTTTAGACAGATTTGAGTTTACTGTTTCCATGCTGCAAACACCTGGAAGATGATTCTGTCTCCATCCTGAGATTACAGAAAGCTGTGCTGGTACTATGCACAAGCTAAGCTAATAGAGCCTATTTCTTAGCAGCAAGTTTTCTGTGCTGTCTTAATTGCATTTAAACAGCTTTCAGTTAGCCCAGGAGGCAGGCAGAGCTTTATTGCGTATGCCTTCAGAGAGGGTAATGGTATTTCCATTTAAATCCATGGCAACTCCTCCCTTCCATGCCCATCCGTGAACTGGTATATACTTTGTTTCTGAAATTTGAAAGAAGGCACCATTAATGGATAATCTTCAATTAGGCTTCGGAATAGTGGCTAGAAAATGTATTCTACTAAAGAGATTTTTAGTTTGTGAATTTGCAAAGTTATGTGAGGTACAGGACAGTACATATAAGACAGTGTGTAAGTGGTGTTTGCCTGGAACCTGAAGTCTGAATTGTCTCTTCTGAAGTTTGGCAGCACAAAAGGATTCCAGTCACTCTGGCCAGTAATTCAGCATCAGGGGCCCTACTTAAATGCCTCTATGCAAATGCACATAGCATGGGGAATAAACAAGAGGAGTTAGAGGCATGTGCACGCCTGCAGAGCTGTGATCTTATTGGCATCGCAGAGACGTAGTGGGATGGCTCCTGTGACTGGAGTGTTGGAATAGGAGGGTACAGGCTCTTTAGGAAGAACAGGCAGGGGAGATGAGGGGGAGATGTCACTCCAGTTATGTCAATGACCAGTTGGAGTGCATGGAGCTCTGCCTGGGGATGGATGAGGAACTTACCAAGAGCTTATGGGTCAGAATTAAAGGGAGGGTAGGGACAGGTGACATTATAGAGGGGGTCTGCTACAGGCCACCCCACCAGGAAGACCAAGCAGATGAGGCCCTCTATAGGCAGATAGACAGCCTCACCTTCACAAGCCCCCGTCCTCATGGGGGACTTCAACCACCCTAATATCTGTTGGAGGACAACACAGCAGGGCATAAGCTATCCAGGAGGTTCCTGGAACATGTCAGTCATAACTTCCTTCAAGTGATGGAGGAGCCAATGAGGAGAGGTGCTATGCTGGACCTTGTTCTCACCAACAAGTAGGGGCTGGTGGGGAATGTGAGGCTCAAGGGCAGCCTTGGCTGCAGTGACCATGAAATGATGGAGTTCAAGATCCTTAGGGCAGCAAGGAGGGCACACCACAAGCTCACTACTCCTGACTTCAGGAGAGCAGACTTTGGCCTCTTCAGGCATCTGCTTGGTGGAGTGCTGTGGAGGGAAGAGGGGCCCAAGAAAGCTCATGAATATTGAAGTATTGCCTCCACCAAGCTCAGGAGCGATATATCCCAAGAAAAAGAAAGTCAGGCAAAAATGCCAGGAGGCCTGCATGGATGAACAAAGGAGCTTCTGGACAAACTCAAACACAAAAAGGAAGCCTACAGAGGGTGGAAGCAAGGACAGGGAGCCTGGGAGGAATACAGAGAAATTGTCTGAGCAGCCAGGGATCAGATTAGAAAAGCTAAAGCCCTGATAGAATTAAATCTGGCCAAGGACATCAAGGGCAACAAGAAAAGCTTCTATAGGTACATTGGTGATAAAAGGAAAACTAGGGAAAATGTGGGCCCTGTCTAGAAGGAAACGGGAGACCTAGTTACCCAGGATATGGAGAAGGCTGAGCTACTCAGTGACTTTTTTGCCTTGGTTTTCATCAGCAAATGCTCCAGCCACACCACCCAAGTTGCAGAAGGCAAAGGCAGGGATTGGGAGAGTGAAGAACTGCCCACTGTAGGAGAAGGTCAGGTTCAAGACCGTCTAAGGATCCTGAAGGTGCACAAGTCCATGGAACCTGATAAGATGCATCCACGGGTCCTAAGGGAACTGGCAGATGAAGTGACTAAGCCACTATCCATCATATTTGAGAAGTTGTGGCAGTCTGGGGAAGTTCCCACTGACTGGAAGAGGGGAAACATAACCCTGATTTTTAAAAAAGGTAAAAAGGAAGACCTGGGTAACTACAGGCTAGTCAGTCTCACCTCTGTGCCCAACAAGATCATGGAGCAGCTCCTCCTGGAAACTATGGTAAGGCACATGGAAAATAAGGAGGTGACTGGTGACAGCCAACAGGGCTTCACTAAGGGTAAATCATGCCTGACAAATTTGGTGGCCTTCTACGACAGAGTTACAGTGTTAGTGGATAAGGGAAGAGCAACTGATGTCATCTGCCTGGATTTGTGCATAGCATTTAACACTGTCCTGCATGACATCCTTGTGTCTAAATTGGAGAGACATGGATTTAACAGATGGACCGCTCAGTGGATAAGGAACTGGCTGGATGGTCACACTCAAATAGTTGCAGTAAATGGCTCAATGTCCAAGTGGAGAACAGTGACAAGTGGCATTCCTCAGGGGTTGGTATTGGGACCAGCACTGTTTAACATCTCTGTCAGTGACATGGACAGTGAGATTGAGTGCATTCTCAGCAAGTTTGCTGCTGTCACTGTTGTGAAATTGAGTGGTTTGGACCACTTAAAGAATCACTTCCAATGGTATTAGCAAAAAAAAAAAATTAATAGGAATTTATGTAAAAGCACAACTTCACAGAATTTGATGGCAAGGTTCACTCTATTACTTAATAATACATGGATGAAATGTACACAGAGGAATGAAGTTACAACCAAACTAAAACTCTGTATACAGAAACCAATGCAAAGGTTAAGAAAGAAATATACAAAGGCAAATCAGGTTAGAATTTATTTATCATGATTGGTACAGAGATTGGGAATATAAAAAGGTAGGGGAGACCCTCCTGTTGACTCAGGAAGTTTAGAGAAGACCCCCTTGCTTTCTAAACTCCTGTTAGAGTCTAGGTACAGCTGGATGAACTCCTAGTCACAGACTTAGTCAACAGTTTATATCTAAAGGGATTATGAGTATAATAGCAGCCTGAGATTCATTCATAGTTGAATAAAGTTCATGACTAACTTATGTATAGATTTGAAAAGCGATATTTGTAAATACTTGGTATAGAATACTCAGGTTAGTACACACACACATGCACAAAGACACTAAGATATATACATAAGCAAGTAAAAGAGGTATACCTGTTAAAAATTCCCCTCGAGTTCAGTGAAAATATTCATGTCAAATGCTTCAGCATCTTTCTCAATGGACGAAGGGTTGAGCCTCAAGAAGAGAAGAATAGCAACCCAAGTCTCATCAGCTTTCGGCAACAGACCTCTGATCTTTGCAAACTGAAGAGTGTGTGAGCTCCAAGAGGTGTCCCACTCAGAGGGAGACATGGGTCGCAGCCTGCTGCAGTCCAGGAGAGCTTAAAGGGTCTCACTTAGAACCGCTGTTAATAGGTTTGTGAGTTGATTGGCTTTAGTCATCAGCAAATTACTGGGATTCCAGCTGCACTGGTACTGTTTCACATGAGTTACAATTCGGAGGAGGAAGGCTCCAAGGCTGTCAGAGAATAACTTAAGATTCAGATATGGGATGTTCCAAGGCTGTCAGGAGAGGACTGAGATATGTCCCAAGGTTGTCAGGAAATGACTAATTATACCTACTCCCATTACCAGCCTCTGCCAGGCAACAGGAGTCCTTGGTATGGTCAGTGCAGTTCCCTGTCTTAGCCATGCCAGAGTTCCTGGTACTGTCAAGGGATGCTTAACTGCTCAACTCATTATTACACTTATGCTAAGGCCTAGCAAGACTTCCTGAGTTCATAGATTGGCCCAGAGAGGGGGCAAAATGCACCACCACAGACACCAAGCTGTGTGGTGCTGTCAGTGTGCGCCAGAGGGAAGGGATGCCATCCAGAGGGACCTGACAGGCTTGAGAAGTGGGCCTGTGTGAACCTCATGAAGTTCAGCTAGTCCAAGTGCAAGGTGCTGCGCATGAGTCAGGGCAATCCCATGTATAAATACAGGCTGGGCAGAGAATGGATTGCATGGAGAGCAATGGAGAGCAGCCTGTGGAGAGGAACTTGGGGGTAATGATGGATGCAGAACTGGACATGAGCTGACAATGTGTGCTCACAGCTCAGAAAGCCAACCGTATCCTGGGCTGCATCAAAAGAAGCATGGCCACAGGTCGAGGGAGGTGATTCTGCCCCTCTGCTCTGGAGTACTGTGTTCAGCTCTGGGACCTGCAACATAAAAAGGACGTGGACCTGTTGGAGCAAGTCCAGAGGAGGGCCTATGGAGACAGGCTGAGAGAGTTGGGGTTGCTTAGCCTGCAGACGAGAAGGGTTGGGGAGACCTCATAGCAGCCTCCCAGTACCCAAAGGGGGCCTACAAGAAAGGCAGAGAGGGACTTTTCACAAGGCCATGTAGTGATAGGACAAGGGGTAATGGCTTTAAACTGAAAGATTAGATTTAGATTAGGTGCAAGGAAGAAGTTCTTTACTGTGAGGATGGTGAGATACTGGAGCAGGTTGCCCAGAGAAGTTGTGGATGCTCCATCCATTGGAATGTTCAAGGCCAAGTTGGATGGGGCTTTGAGCAACGTGGTCTAGTGGAAGGTGTCCCTGCCCATAGCGGGGGGTTTGGAACTAGGTGATATTTAAGGTCCCTTCCAACCCAAATCCTTCTATGATTCTATGGAAGATGTTTCAGCTTCAGTTTTGTTAGTACCTTCACTGTCTTTCTCCATGATGCCTCAATCTCAGTCGCAGCTATTCAAACATATAATGTGCATATTGTAAGTAAAAACAGAAAAAACACCTGTCTTGCCTTAGTCACTTTCTTCTAAACAAAGAATATATCCCTAAAGTCTAAATATGCCTGACCATTTGGAACTGGGCATGTTTTGATGTCAGAAAAAACTAGATGTTAAACAAGTAAATCTTTGTGAAGTTAAACTATATATGCAAATAAAGTCATTCATCTAATTAAAATTCAGTTGGTTATTAAAAACTGAATTAAAATGACAGTGAAAGAACAGCCTCAGGTGTATGACCGTGCATTTTAAAGTCTAATGTTTATGCAGAAGGTTTTTGTATTTTAGAAAGTGATTAGCACCATGGCTGTACTGCTTTCAGGAGGCTTGGTTTTGTTTTTTTTAACAGTGCATAAGATTTCAAGATTTTGTTTCAACATTTGACCTACTTAAAGAAAAAGTTCTGATTAGCGTCACGTAATATACTCCCTCAGTTTTGCAAATGCCTTTGGGTAATGTATTGTAAAGAAAAGTAATCTCATCTAGGAGTGTAAATGGACCCTATCACATTTTAAGATATAGATTTTTTTTTCCTTTTGTTCCCTATGCCTAATTTAGTCCTCAGATGGAGCCCTGTTTAATGAATCCGCATTCAACTGGTGTTCTGTACTGATAGCTTAATTCTGTTTGCATACAAATTCTTCTCTTCTGTGGCTGATTAAAAAGAATCCCTCCCTTTAAAGTCAGGTGGCAAACAAATCTGAACAAGTTGTTGGTTATGAGATTAAACTTTTGGTTTTTACTCATTTTCTGAGTTCTGTAAAGCACTTCATAATTAGCAGGGCCTAAGCAACTGTGTCCCCAAAAGGCAAAGGTGACTGATTACTATGGGTGATGCTCCTAGTTAGGGAAAAACCTCTGGGCAAGCAGAACGCAAATTAGAGGATAGCAGTGGGAGCAGGATAGTTTGGAAAGAGCTCTGTCATTCCCATTTCTTTCTTTACCTGCCTTCCCACGAAACGGAGCATTTGTTAGTGGGATGGACAGAATGGGGTAATACACATTCGTCTGGGAATTGTTGAGGGAGTTCCTAAATATCTCATTCCAAGTAGTCAATAGCTGCAGCAGAGACAGCGGTTCCCTGAAAATAGATTTCAGCAGCAAGAGTTGGCAGTTTTTCCATTTCTTGCCTTGAATTTTAGGGCTGACAAGAAGCATAACTAATGTCTTAAAAAAAACAACCTTCTGCACTGCTTCAGCTGGGACTTACAGACTGGCATTGGTGGGTGAGACCTGTCTATTGTCACTATAATTTGCCTGGTTAAATGGATGGGTAAATCCTAGTTGCTGGGTAGATCATGTAAAGAGTTGTAGAATTTCAGTAATAAATTATTGAAGGTGCCTTTTGTAATTAAAAGTAACCTTTGTGGCTTTAGAGGCTTATGAAGCTACAAAAGTACAAACTAATTTTAATAGTTTTGGATTCTGCCCAACCCCTTTCTGAATTCAGGTGCTGGATTTGCTTATAGCAGTTTGTGGCCTAAGTGTAGTAAATGATGAACACTTTTAATACCAAAGCTAGAATGAAGGCTTGGCAAAATTGAATAAGGCAAAGTTAATTAAGTAGAATAAAATGCTGTCCTCATGGAACAATACTATTACTTAAGTCTTTGGCCTGTTTAGAGTAATGGTTCCCAATTTTCCCTGAATGACGAGTAACAATTCTGAATATATAAAGCATTGTAGCCCTGCTTTTGTTCTTTGTGTTAAACTGGTGTGTAACTTCACCATTTCTCCTGGGCACCCACAGGTCTTGGGTTTGTGTCCTGCTGACTGAGGTCTGTTTCTTTTCTTTGCAGCATCAGTTAAAATATATTTTTTTCTTATATATTCAGTGCAGCACCTATACACTTTTTCCATAAATATTTTAATGATAAGAAATAACCTTTTAAATGAAACATTAATTCTAATTTGTAACTGTTAAAAAAGAAAAGTATTTGCCAGTATTGCATGTAATAGATTGTTTATTATTGAGTCAGAAAATTCAAAGTTGATTTATTCATACTTTTGGTATAGCTGTATATTTGTGTGTGATGAAGAAATAATTTATGTTTCTAGACCATGATCCCTGGATCATGTTTCTAAGAGTGCCGTCTTTCAGGTTTTTTAAAAATAGTTGATAGCACTCAGATATATTTTGCATTTTTTCCTCCAAGTTACTTGCACTACTGTGAACAGAGTCAGATGGCAAATGTTTGGGATGCGTATTATCAGTCCTTATGAGAACTGCCTTAATCATGCCAAATGACTAGAAGCCTGCAGAGAAGGGTTTTTATTTTTCATTTGCCCTCTTTCTCCTTCATTCCTCTTCATGTATTAATGTAGATAAGGAATGCAATACTGGATTACAGTTATTCATACATCTTAGTATGTGACATCAGTGTTTGACAAATACTTGTCTGTACTGCATTTTATCTGCTCTGAAATCCCAGAACAGTATTACAATTTCAGTCATTCATACCACAGGCCCATTCCTGTTTGGTAACAACAAAGAATGGAACACTCTTCCTAAATAGGGCCATTCTGTCATTTCACTTTGTCTTGAATAATTTTTAACATACTTAAAAAAACCACTTCGGGCATAACTATTTAGGTTTTCTTCCCCAGTCTAATTGCCTTTCATGGGAATTGATATTGTAAATGACTGTCATTTGTTCATAAACTTGACATTGAGCAAGAAAAAATCTTACCTGATTTGGAGAAGTAAATGAGCACAATGCCGAGGCATTTAAAGTAATATTACTTGCTTCATATTTGTATCACAGAAATATTCTGAACAATGCAACTATTTCCTGGAAGAAGATTTTACAAGATGGTTACTTTGGCAAAATAATTTGTCGTTTAGTAAAACTGTGTGTTTTCTGTAGTAAGTCCAAGCCAACAGCAGTGAAATACATGAATTGGTGTCCAGGCCTCAAAGTACATCTGAAGGACTAGCTATTTAAATCTTGACTCTTGTAAAATAATCTTCAATAATAAATGTCTAAGTGTGAGGCTTTAGAGAAAATCTTTGTAGTCATGCTGTAGGTAGAGATTTTTCTAAATGTGAATCCACACAGCTATTACAGTGATTAAAAAAAAATTAGCACACAAATTACATAATTATTTATTATAGTGCCATTTCAATATTCCGTGTTGCAATTTCATAAAGCGATTCACACAGCTGAAGAAGAGCTGAAATATTTTAAGAACCATCTCATTGCTGCCAAAACCACTTATTTTTGATTTATTAAGGATGTATAGTATAGTACAAGATAAAGATTATGATGGAAGTAGTAAAGGAATTGGAATTTAGATAAAAATTTTCTTTACATTGACTGTATCACATTTGTGCATCTCTGGGTTCAGTGCATGTGAAAAGTCATTTCTATATTCCCTCCAGTATTTCACAAGATAGCTAGTCTTACTTCTGTTACATATTTTTTTGTCTATAATTTTGTTTGAGTTCAGGTTTATAAAAGAAATGTTAACTTGATACCAGATTATTTTAAACAATATGCTAACGTTATCAAAAATAGATTACTACAGTAACACTGTCCTAAATTCTTTTGTAAACTAATTTATTACTTAGATATTTATTTGTCAGAAATGGAGACCTAAACTTTGTATGTGTCATGGTTTAACCCCAGTTGGCAACTAAGCCCCACACAGCTGCTCACTCACTGCCCCATCCCTGGTGGAATGGGGAGAGAATTGGAAGAGTAAAAGTGCGAAAACTCATGGGTTGAGACAAAGACAGTTTAATAGGTAAAGCAAAAGCTGTGCACACAAGCAAAGCAAAACAAGGAATTCATTCAGCACTTCCCATGGGCAGGCAGGTGTTCAGTCATCTCCAGGAAACAGGGCTCCATCATGTGTAACGATTACTTGGGAGGATGAATGCCATCACTCCAAACATACCTTCCTTCCTTCTTCCCTCAGCTTTATATGCTGAGCATGACACCATGTGCTCTGGGGTCTCCCTGTGGTCAGCTGGGGTCAGCTGTCCCGGCTGTGCCCCCTCCCAACACCTTGTGCCCCCCCAGCCTCCTCGCTGGTGGGGTGGGGTGAGGAGCAGAAAAGCCCTTGGCTCTGGGTAAGCACTGCTCAGCAGTAGCTAAAACATCCTGGTGTTATCCACAGTGTTTCCAGCACAAATCCAAAGCATAGCCCCATACCAGCTAGTATGAAGA
Source organism: Elanus axillaris (assembly GCA_026212715.1). NCBI lineage: Eukaryota > Metazoa > Chordata > Aves > Accipitriformes > Accipitridae > Elanus > Elanus axillaris. The sequence goes on along the minus strand of JANZLQ010000078.1, from coordinate 11,970,689 downwards.
AAATTAACTCTATCCCAGCCAAAACCAGCACACAGTTGCTTTCACAATATGGTAGTGAAAGGACAGCCATGATGTCCTTTCATGTAGGACAGTAAGGTCAGTATGGGTTTTTGAATAAGATGTGTGGGATTGCACCCATTTATAAACTGTTGTGTTGATTTCCATAGCAGCAGGGAAGGATGAATAGTGGACAAGAACATTCCTTCTCATCTTCAGAATGAATATAGTGAGCTGTGTTGTGTCTTAGTTTTTCAAGTAGGACGTTTAAGGAAGGAAAAAAATAATTGTTTGATTGTCTTCAGGCCAATGTAATTGGAAAGATCCCCCCACCGCCCCTTCTTGCTAGGCTGCAGGCTGGCTTTTCTGCCCTCCCTGCAGTTAAAGGAGAGTAAGGGAGAAAAAGCGTAAACGGTAAGTGTCCATAGTTCAGAGTGATATAAAGCCACTTCCCCATCTGCTGCCACTCCTTTGCCATGTAAAAGTTCTGTAGGTGAAGCTGGATGTCATTTTGAAGAGCAGTCTCACTGCTGGCTTTTCCTTCTCCGTGGCTCTCCCCGTCCTGCCGCTGCCTCCCCCCGTGCCTCTTCCTTGCGCACCTTTGTCTCCAAGGGCTGTTGCCTCCTTGAAGCCCTTGCCCCTCACTCCCCTTCCTTGCTCTGACCTCAGTCACTGCACCGCCAGTGTCACTGCTGGGTAGCCTAAGTCAGAAAGCCCAGCTTAGCTGGCACACTGCGTGGTGTCAGAACTGGTTAGGAGAGGTTAATACTTAGGCTGTGTGCTCTGCTGTGTTCTGCTAGATGGGAATTGATGGTGTAAATCATGTGAGGTCCAGAAGCATCACGGTGGTTTGAGGCCCAGTGAAGCAGATGCTCTGACGTGCTTTGCTGAAGCAGGGGAGGGGAGGAAACACCAGGATTTGAAGAGACTTGGCAGAGTGGCACGTCATACATGCACGTTCAGGTTAGACTGATGGTTTAATTTTGAGGATAGGAAGGAATTTTCCTCTGAGTCATATTGGCAGGAACGAATGTGGTTCTTTTTCCTTCCTTTACAGCACAGAGCCTTGTTCATTTGCAAGAATCACCAGGCGTGTATCACCTAATAAAATTTCTGCAAGGCTACTGCAACACCTCTGGTGTTGTCCCCCCCCTTCTTGTTCTCCCTATCCCTTTCTCCCACTTTCTTCTATTCAGTGTACTGCTGCTTTTGAGGCTTATGGTCTGTTAAGTGAAGTCTGATACTTGTTCTAAATATTTTTAGGAATATTCTCAAAAAAAAAAAAAGAAGAAATGAGAAATTTTTGGCTTTTGACAATCTGAAGGGCTGGTATCAGGTTTGGTGTGCACCTACCTGGAATTAAACATCTGTTAAGTCCATCTTTTTAATTGTGAAGAACTGAGCCAAGTGACCCAGGCAGTGTCTGTCTGTCTTGGATTCCTGTTAGCTACTTTTAGGCAGGTTTTTTTTCTCTGCACCAGTTTTGTGGTTTGTCCTCTGAGGTGACTAATTTTCTGTCACCTGGAATGCCCTATAATGGGAGCAGAGGTACCTAACATTGTATTTTGCGGTTGAGTGTGTTTACCACACAGAAGTTAGCTGTTGCATCGATTTCCTTTATTGAGTTAGTCCTTGAATTTACTTGTGTTTTCTGAAGTGCATGTGTGAAGTCGGAGAGGGGATGATACATTACACATCAGAAATCAAAGGCTTTGATTTTGAAGATTTTGTTTCAAAAAAGGAATGCAAGGGTTACATTTTTGCTGCCCCCCACCCCCACCTCCCTTTTTTCAGCTTAAAAAAATCTGGTGTATGTTGTAGGAGTTGCTTGTGAGTATGTAGGAAATGTACTATAACATACAACAACTCATAAATCTGTCATAAATCTTAAAATCACAACAGCTGTTATAGTTGACCGTAATGTTCACTCTGTGTTTATTAAAAGTTTTTTAGTTCTATATTTCCTAATTGTTCATCACTAATGAGGTTCCCACATCTTGTAGGGGTCACTTCCATGCCTGTATCAGGAGATATTCAAATGGAGATTGATTGTGCTTGTCAGTGGGCTTTGAAATCTAATTAGGCAATTATAGCTTAAATTCCACAGCTCAAAATAAACGGAGCTCCATCTTTTCTGTGAGCTATTTTCTAACAATGAAACCTGCTGAGTGCAGGCTAACTACGACAGGCAATGCACAGATTTTATTCATCAAGAATAAAAGTGATGCTGAAGTATGCTGTTACGCTCTGAGAAACATTACAGGCCACATTTTGAAAAATTGGCATTTAGCAGTAAAAGGTACCATATATGTGCAGTGTATATGGAAGCCACCTATTTTGTGCAGACTGCCATTTATACTTGCAGATGAAGTATTGTTTGTCATGAAGAATGCACCTACAAGTTTAAAAGGGTATTTCACTGGCTCCAAGCAGGTCTTCCAAGAGATTCGCTTAAGAAATTAACTGCTTTAAATGAAAATATCCTTCAGAAATTGTCACACCTTGACCTAAGTATGCAGAAACTTCTGCCTCTGACGATACTTCTTAGCAGTGTTTTTAAAGCTGACATAGGTGCCAGGATAGACACTGGTATTTCAGGAAATGAAGAGTCTTTTAGGGTATATTAGCCCTTGTGTGTGTGTGTACTGCATGTGTAAAAGCACTGTCGAACCTTTGCTGGTTGCTGACTGTACGGTCATAGGCAAGCTTCACTTACAATGAGCCCAAGAGTTTTTGCTTCCATTTTGTACAGATACAGAGAACTGTAGGTAAAAAGACATGTGCTAAACACTGTGTTAAAAGGAGTGGATCTATCTGTATCACAGTCCAGTCTGAAACCACTGCTGAGCAGTGAGGACATATTAATACAGGCTTGCAAACTATCCAAGCTGCACCTGGGTGCTAGTTGTATTTCCATGTGCCAGGCAAAGCTGGGCATGCTCCCCTGTTGAGAAGCAATAGCCTCTGATACTTCCAAGCTGTTAATCAGAGTAGCCATTGCAATGAAGTGGTTTTTCAAATAGAAATTTCCTCTCACCATTTTGAATCTAACATAATTTCAAGGTGCAGAGTGTTAACATCAAAATGGAACTTGGGGAATAACTCATTCAAGTCTAGACTAGAGTTGCGTTGGCCCTGAAAAAAATAAACACATCCTCAGATTTTTTTCCAGATGACGTGCAAATTTTGAAGAGGAACAGTTAACACAGCCAGCTTTCAAGTGTCCTCTTTCTCACATTTCTGTAATGTATTTATAAAAGTGTTCACTGGTTCCTTTGCTGGTGAGTGCCACTGAAAATGACCAAAACCAACTTGGTGCAATTTTTTGCTGCTTTTCTCCATGCCAGTCTCTCTCTTCTCAGACCGTTCCTTTTAGATTCAGCTGAATGCATTACAAAAGCATATTTATTTCTAAAAAAAGTACATAGAGGAACAGATAATATCTAATTCAGTGTTTCAGTACACTGTAAAGCTATACCAATCTGAATAACTGCATTATCTGAGAGAAAATAAAGTTGTGGTTTGTTATACAGCTTCTTACTTAAGGTGTTCTATGGGTTTTAGCTATGTAGAAGTGGCTTAGCCTTTCTCATTCTGCCTAAGTGCTCTCTGGTCACGTGAGTGGACTATTCCTTTTGGGTGTAATAGCTTTTAAGGAGAAACTCTTCACATTTCTACACTCATCTGCATCTTTTGACCACTTTTCTTTTTCCCATCCTTATTTGCTTTGATTTTGTTTTCTAATGGTATGTCAAGCTCTCTTTTAACTACCTGGAATGTCAAAGAAGCTCTGCCTTTTAAATATGTTGGTCTAGTCTGAGAAATTAACATTTTATGCCAGATCTCTGACTGCTGACTGTGTTAGTATTAGATCATGTTGGACATAGTTGTGTAGATGACTAATTGGGAATTAATGCTTCTTCACCCTTCAGCAAAATTGTCAAATAACAGAGAGAGCCCTACAGATGGTGCTTTAAATTAGTATTGATACGATATTGAAATAAAAATCTGGAGCACTGAGATTATTTCTGAGGCTCCTCATTATCACCTAAAATCTGCAACATTATGAAAAAGATTTTCCCTTTTTTTCCTCTTCTTCATAACAGCATCTACATAGATGATCTAAAGGTGGGACTTAGGAAATATCCATCCTAGTAGGATGCTTTGATTTTAAATGTTTAAAAACAGTTTTTAATTAGTCCTTCTTACAGCTTGAGTTCAACATGTATGTGTTACCTCAGTTATTCTGATAGACTAAGTCAAGTATTTTGGTGATGGCATTTCCTAAGCTTCTTAAGAATGAGTGAGATAATGTTTACTAACTAGGATCTCTCCTGCTTAGCTTTAAGCCCACAGTGCAGTGTAACCAAAGATACAGTTTCTTACATGGTACACTAAACAATTGTCTTACTTTCCCCTCTCCTGAGAAAATTCACAAATGCTTTTCTTTTTTCATGTAGCTTTTTATATCCTATTGAAATTTTGATTCCTTCTGAAATGACTACTGTGGAGATAAATTCTTAGCATATCTCATCTTGCTTTGTTTGAAAGGGCTTAATGTATGGAAAAGGAAGGAAGAAGTCCTGAGGTTTTGTGAAGACTCTTTCAGTAACTTTTAAATCCCTTTTCAAAATAAATTCATAATATGGTAGTCATAAATTAAGGAAGTGCCTGCTCTCTATGAGACTGTATGTTTCAGCATATTTACATTTGAAAAATGTTTGCTGCATTAGTGTGTTGTTGAAAATAAAATTAGTTCCCCAGCTTTTTTTAAGATCAGCTCACTAAAACCTATTGCTGCCAATACCAAGGTATTTGTTTGCTTATTTAGTAGTTTCATCTCTTTGGCTTTTAGGACAGAGAGTTACTGTCGGGCCTTTTCTTCTCTAGTTATTACATTACATATTTAAAATCCCCCCCGACC
>JANZLQ010000078.1:11924556-11965668 GCA_026212715.1 Elanus axillaris | reverse complement strand
CCCCTGAACTTGTGTTAGGTTTTGCCTGCAGGGCTCTGGCTTCTTGGGCTGGTGGTAAGACAAGGGGTAGCAGCACATTGCCACAGTGGTAGGCACTATTTCGAGAAGAAAAGCAAAGATACAGTGGGCACAGTGTTTGATATCTTCCTCTTAAATTTGGAAAATATTTGCTGGAGAAAAACTTGCCAGGCCTTGCAGCTGACTTTATTCCCTGGTTTTATTTCCATTGTTAAGTTTTTATCCTCTGCCAAGGACTTAATATCCTAAAAGATGGATAAGATCCAGTCTTCTCTTTTCATCCCTCCTATGTTTTTCTTTCCACATATCTTTCTTTCCAGCTACTTTGGAAGATCTTTCCTAAACTGATTTCTAGCTGCTCCCCTGTGGTCTAAACTTCATCTCCTGACTTATCCCTCTTTATAGCCTAGCCTGAACTGCCTCCCTCATCTTAGCTTGCTTTCTCTCTTTTCCTATCTTCAGGCATTTTTCAGTGTGTATATAAGTATTACTCAAAGATTTCTGTATACTAAATAAAACAAAGCAAAACAAAATACTGCCCCCCTTGAAGGACTTCTTTGTTATTCCAGTGGTCAAGTGCCATCCTGGTTTTCACCATCCTTTGCTTATAATTTGTTTCAGTAGATCTATGGCAAATACCATAATGTGGGCTTTTTTCCCCTAGTATCTCCAAAATCTCTTCTAATACTGACTCCATCCTTGCCATAGCTTCTTCTAAAGAAGGTCTCTTAGTAGTGCCAGTAGTCTTTCACTTGCTTACTCTTTTGCCCTGCTTTGTGATGCTGTCATTACTCTTCTGGAATTCATTCTAATGTGTTTGTATGCAATATTTTTCATTTTTCCTCCCTTCATTTTTTAAAATGTCATAGAATATTAACTGAATATTTAAGTCTTATTTACATTTAATAATTATGCCTGCTTTTCCTCCAAACGAAAATGTGTTAGATGCAGTCACAAGTCTGTGAAAATAGCATAAGTAGCATTGGATGGAAATTTTTTATTGGTGAGAACCCTCTTCAGGGAGTGTGTTTTCAATACAGAGTGGTCCCCTCTGCCACCTCCCTGACAGCAGGGTCAAGCAAAGTGGCAGCAGCTATAGCTTTGGTGATGGCACTGCCCGATGAATAGTTTGCAACACTTACTCCAGAGAAGAGGTAACACAGCTCCATGAGGAGTCCTGGTACTGTTCAGACAGTCTGAAGGGTTGTATGGTAGACTTCACAGGGACCTATCCATAAAGAAGAAAAGGAGGGATAAGAGAGAGGGACTGTACTGTTCTTTAAAGTAGAAATAAAAAAAAAAATCTTGCTTGTGCACTAGATGTCATGAAGGCAACTGGTAAAAAAGCAGACACACTTACTATGAAGTAGTCATAGATTGTCATAGGTACCGTTAAGTGTATCATTGCTTTGTTAATTTTAATTGCCTTTCAGTGTTGGATTAACAGTGAGTATCAGAAACCACAGACGTATTACTTCAGTGTAACTGTAAATATTGTGACCTTGAAAAATGCTCCCCCACCCCATATTTTTATATCTGTGTTAGTGTTGACCTTAGGACCATAAGAGCATGGACACAAAATAAAGGAGGGAACCACTGTAATCAGTCTGCCTACTGCTGCCATCTCCCGGCTGTAACCGGCTCCACATATGGACAGGTTGCTTTTCCTTCTGCAGTGAAAGCTTAGACAGCACAGACCCATGTGTTTGAGGAGCTAAAGGCTGTACAGTATTTCCATACCATATGTATGTGGGCAGCTGATGATCGTGATGTAAGTACAGCCACAGATAGTCAAATTACATTGCTTTACATACAGACGGCACAATTGTCTGCTTTATTAAATATCCGAATGAAAAAAAGCGCCAGATCCTTCCATTTTGTTTGCATTGCTGTAGTCTTTTCTTTGAACATAAGCCCTGATCTAATGAAATGCGGTCATACCCTTTTTCATTTCCACAGCTCATGTTTCCACCAACAAACTTTTCCAATACATTCTGCAGAGAAGGTCATTTTTATCAAATATCTGTCTCTAGAATAAATATATAACCTTCTGTATATTTATAACTGGTATGTAGGAGTGGTTTTTTGAACAAAATCCTGGTGAGGCAGATGTCTGGAACTTTCTTTAGTTTTATGTCAAAGACACATGGCTCATATCTTGTCTAAATTTGCTCTATCTAATTTGCATTGAACAAGGATCTGGTCAGAAGCGGTTAGTTGCTAGAACTCAGAATGGCATTACTATGGGAAGTTTCTGATGGATATTAGTCATGGGATCACTATGGTGATTTAAGGCAGCCACCTAGATGTTACAGAAAAAATATAAATTAATTTCCAAACTGTCAGTGTTGCTTTAAAAAGAAATTAAGATCTATATTATTTAAGAGTTGTACCCAGGGAGTATTTAATATTAAACTCCAGTAATGCTTGTGACAGTAAAAATGATAAAAGCAAATTACAAGTCAGTTACAACAGGTTAAAACGAGTTAAATGTTGTGGTCCGTTCAAAAGCAGTTTGAACAGAGCCAGTTCAGAGTAGTTGACCAACTGCCTGACCTCTCTCTCATCTTGTATAAGCCAGCCTGTGCGGGACAGGCACTTCATACTGCTGCCAAAATTGCCAGGGGACAGCAAACTCACCCTCCAGCCCTCTTCAGTCACCCTGCTTCCCGGGCTGGCTGGTCAAGTGGGGATGGCAGCCGCAAGGGAGACCAATGAAAAAAACCCAACCCTTTTGAGAAAACACAGCACAAAGAGATCTCTCTACTGGGCAGTGCACTTTAAAGATCTGCACGCAGTCTGTGGGAAACCCTCGGGAAGGGGGCATGCAGTGCAAAACTCTGTAACCATCCCAAGACTAACCTCTGAATAGAAATTTCTTGCAACTGCATAGCTGCATGACTCTTCCTGCCTTATAGGTCCCTCTGCTGGCCTTATTACTCGATTTAGTATTTTCAAATAAAGGTCCAGTTTGTCCTTCTGTGTATTATCATCATTAGTGCTGCAGGCCTGGTGAGAACAAACCCCAGCTTGTGGCTCCCCAGTTTCTTTTCCAGATTTCGTGTCCCTGGTAGTGCTGCAGAATCTTTGGAACAAGGGAGGAAACAGCAGGTCCGAACTGGTCAGAATGGTTAAGTGATAGAGGTAACTGACTGAAAAACATGAGGCTTTATTTAAGTACTTCAGTGTGTTAGGCCAGGAAGAAGAAAGATACAGTTTTCTCAGAGCGGTCCAAATGAGTATCTCTACTATTTAGAAAAAAATGTGAAATACTTTGGAGTTATTGTTTATTTTAGTTCAAGCTTATAATGTTTGCCAAATACATATCTATTTGAATGCACAGACAATGTGTGTGGCAGAGAGGGGTGGGAATATTCTTTTTCGGCTAATTAAATTCTGAAGACGAAAAAATGCTGTACACAATCTGTAGTGTTTCTGGTAGGTTTTGGGTGGGGTTTGGGGATTCTTTTGTTTTTTTACTTCCTTCTATTCTCTTTTTGTATTGATGATTATTTGTTGGCTTTGCATCTCAGTTCAGGGGTTGTAATGCTTCTTATTTTTTTCTTTTTTTTGCAAGTTTATATCCAAAGTGGGTGTCATAAATTCTGTAAGCTTCAGTTTATGGAGTTTTGTTTACTCTTTTTCACCATCAGCCTGGACTGCATTCCTCTTTTCTACAGCTGAACAAACAGAAGGCTGTATCCATCAAAAACAAGTGAGCTCATATAAACTCTATCCCTAAACAGTACTGAATTAAAATTGACTTGTACTTATGGGACAAGAAGTAATCTCAGATTTTCTGCTCATCTTCTAGGTTAGTTTATTATTTACTTAAATTTAGCTTATATGAGAATGGACTTGGCAAAACAAGATCTAAACACGAAACTGCTAAAAATAGTGGTGGGGTTTTTTGTTCAGTTGTGTTTTGTTCTCTTTTCTTTTCTTTTAAATTTTTCTATAAAACTGAGGTGAAGGAATTCTCTCAGGTTTATCTTCAAATAAGAGGATTGGGAAGAATCCAGTACTCAGTCCCACTACTTTTGCCTAAGAGAACCTTTCTCATGTCTATTGCTCTTTTCATTTTATCAGTAAAACCACCATCTGAGCTGATTCATATAGACTGCTGCAAATACATTTCAGTTGCCAAATTCTGATTAAAAACCCCTCATGCCTGAAGCTAGCTTGAGATTTTCAGGTTATCTGATATCCTTGTGCTTTCCATTGTGTTAAACCAGATTGTTGTATCAAGTCTTTGCTTCCAATCTAATTTAAAGGAAATTATGTAGAGGAAAAGAAGAAAAGTAGAAAGAAGGAATCCTGTGACATTAAGTTGATTTTGACTAAGCAAAGTAGGTTTTAGTGATGTAACGAAAGGTCATATTTTACATATACTTTTTATTTGTCTAATAAAATAGAAAAAACACAGCCCTTTGTTTAAATCCAGAAGTTGCATTTGTGCTGCAGTCTGGTAGGATCTCAGACAACTCATTTTACCTCTTCATACCAAATCTCAGGATTCTGCTTCATGCTAAGGTTTGTTCTGCTTGCAGAGAGGATCTGGTCACTTCCTATAAGCCATACACTGTCTGCTGCTGCTCTAAACCAAGGTATTGTGCAAGGGAGCTTTGATAGTCCTGGAATAGATTGTGGATTACTAAACTTCAAAGTGGAATTAAATCCCATGCACAAAAGAAACCTGGATATATTTTATTCCAGTCTTGTTTCACAGCCGTATTTTCTTAAGAAAACTGAATTCTCATTGGTTAGTATGGGCATTCAAATGCATTGGTTTTGAAATTAATTATAGTAATGTTGCACTCACCTTGGTGGTACTTTGTGCAGTTCATGCACTTTCATTTATGTAATTATATAGCATATTCAATCTCTAATTTTTACAGCATCATTATGTAGAAATAATAAATGAGATTTTTGTCAGTTTGAAAAGAAGCTAGAATTAAACTTTTAAAGCAGCCTTTTAGTTTTATTTCTAATTATTAAATATTTTTTCTGTTAATGTATTAAATATTTTCTATTATTTATATTATATTGCCATAAATATTCTGCTATGTGAGAAACACACTTTCATTAAAATGTCTTACGTGTTTATTACACATCAGTAGACTTGATTATTCCAGTTAATGGATTTTTTTTGTTGTTGTTCCTTCCTGGCTAGATTGTGAGAATCTCTTAGTAACTGAGGTTGTTTAAAATCTCTTAGATGTCATAAAAAGATTCTACAATTAGCAGGGCAACTACATGATGTCAGTACAGTACACTATAGTACAAATAGCAGAAAAGTAACAGAATAGGCTTTTTGTGTGCATATGCCCAATTATTCTGTGGTTTATTGAAAAAGCAAAAAACCCCAGGCCCCTGCCATCCCCAACCCACCACTCCTCCTGGCCCAATGAATTGTTTTTCTAGATGCCTGGTTCACAAGATACTGATTTACAGGATCTATTGTAAAATTAGAGTTCAAATAAAATTGGTTATTTCAATATGATGTGTTTGTTCTATACTCCCCCTCATTAAGAGTAAGTATTTGTTAACTTCTTAACAATACCCTCTAACGAGAGAAGCTATTTAAGAAACTATTGCAATTTTTAAGGTCTGGTAAATAACAATAATTCTAGTAACAGATCTATCTGGTTAATATTATTCCACGTATTAAAAATGAGATTATTATGCAATCATGTCTATATATTTGGTATTTGCAAGTTTCTGGGAAAGAACAAATAACTGGGTTTTATACTGTTTTGCATATAGACTGAACCTCTAATGGGAATCTGAGCCTGAAATTAAATGAAATGTTAAGTGGACTATAGGAGCTGTGGCAAGCAAAAATTTATTCATCTCTGTCCTTGTATTATGAAATAAGATCAAAAGCTCATATGCTTCCTGAATCGGACTTATGATTTGGACTTTTTTCATATTACACCATAAATGTCTTACGAGGGGTTTCTTACTGTAGTTCTCTCTGTATAGTCCATATATATGGTCTACTATATTTTTAAAAATTTCCTTATTTCACACTTCTTGCAGTCCCTTCCACTTCTTAAGGATTTAGAAAAATATAGCTTTATGGGTATAGCCGCTTTGAATTTCATTTCTACTTAAAACAGTAGAGAGACGCCCTGCCAGCAGTGGTTGGCTCAGCATAGTCTATTGCCATAAAGATAAACTGCATAGGTTTCCCAGCAGTGAAGGTCAAAGGACACATGCACAGCTATTTATTTGCTTTTAAAACAGAAGGAATATGATTTATGCAGGATATTAGCTAATGTCATAGTGTTGAGCTTTGCAGGTGCGGCCATGGGAGCCTGACCCCCCACTAATCCCCCTAAGAGCAGCGGGCATGCATGCAATAGCTTTGTTCTTGCCGTGCTGCTTCTTGACTTGCTTTGTGCTGCAGTTTGAGAGGTGAGGCTGTGTTTCCCTGAACAGGCTTCCAAACTTTTGATTAGATTTGAATTAAGCAAGTTACAGACATTGGGGCAATCCATTTGGACAGAATTACTGGTACCCGGAGTTGTTTTTATTCTTACTGCATGTGTTAGCTTGCTTGGGTTTGATGCTGGGTTTGCTTAGTTCTGTTTTAAACTTGTGCTGGCAGTACTTCCTAGCCCCCCACCTGTCTGCTGATGCAAAGCGTGCTGAACACCCGGAGCTGAAGCGATCCACTCTGCAAGGCGTTCGTACAAATGGGCCAGGCCTGATCCACAAACACTCTTCAGGGAAACTACATTTCCAAGACCCGGCTGTCATTGTTAAAAAGGGCCCAAGAACACATCTTCAGAGGTTCTTTAAATTATGCATTGTTGCCCTGTCTTATCTGCATCCTGTAAAAGGCAAAATATGGATGACTTGCTTGATCTACAGCCTAGTAAAGGCAATGGAAAGAGGCACACTGATTTTTTAGGCCTTGTTACCTTGTTTTGCAAATGTGTAGAGAGCAGAAGTGTTTTGTAATGGATCACAAACAGCAATTCTGTTGCTTCTCTTTCTTGTTTTTTTTTTTCTTGAGTTACTGTTTGGCTGAACCTGAAGTGGTGAGCTTATTCTTTGTGTACTAGCAGTGTATAAGCTCCAGCTGAGATGTAACTAGGTAACAATCTTTAGAATAGGATTTACAACAATGTTGTTTTCATCCCTTTGCTTGATGTTGTTTGATAGGTTCCAAACACAAAATAGGCTGTAATTTAAAATAAAATAAATAAATAAATAACAGTGGTTTAACACTATTCGGGATAATAGTAAGAGCAAAACCTGGAGGTGATGAAGTGCATAAATATGACAGATGATTGTACTTGAAGAAAAAATAATTAGTGATGGTTCACATCAGAGTTGGGCTGTGAGATTATTAACTGTAAAGATGTGTACATAATTGCTTTGGTTTGAAATATTTTCTCACAAACATTTAGGAGATTGTGGCAATTTAAGAACAAATGCACATGGAGTTTTTGCTCTTAGGGTCAAGAAAAGCTGGCGTTATTATACCTGTTACCTTTTGCACAGAGAAGTGAAAAGCATTTCTTCCACAAAATTGTAAAACATATTATTGGCATGTCTAGTTATATCAGAATCATACAGTTCTTCTCCATTACCAGGATGTAAGAGAGAGAAATACTCTTACAGGGTATGTTAAAAAAAAAAAAAAGTTTTGTAAGGGGGCAGGTAGAAGCCCCTAGAGGGAGCCAGAAGTCTTCCTTACAACTGCAATGGCAAACTTTTACATGGAGTTGAAACCGTTTCCTGGAGTAAATTACTCTTTTTTCCATCTGATACGGTATTTATTCCTACTTTTATAGTTTGAGGTTTAAACATACTGTCGGCTGTACTACTCAAAAATGTGTTTCATAGTTTACATGTTGAACTTCATAGCTATTGACCATGATGTTTCAAGGAGGGGAGTGTGCCACAGGGATATGCAGTGGATGATGGAGGGGGGTTTGAGTGTGTCCTGCTATGCTGGCACAGCACTTTGCGGGGGGCAGGGGGGAGTTTGTGTGTGTGTGTGTCTCTGCGCTGCTTTGGGCCATGCTCAGGGGAGTGAGATGTTATCCTCCCTACCACAAATCATAACTGTTTCAGTTTTGAAATACAGCATTAACAGTTTCCTTGATGACGTACTTGTTTTTGAAAACTAAAGTTATTATAATTTGTGAATGTTTATGTTTTCTGTTTAGTCCAGCAAATGAGGAAAAATCTTACTTTCCACCTTTTTTTCCTCTCTGTGTAAGTAGAAGCAGACGGAGAGAAAGCAGTGTGATCTTCTTACTCCTTTCCACCTTTCCTCTTCTAGTCTTAGCCCCCAGATCCCTGCAACCTGTTCATACACCATTTGCTTCATAAGCACCAACCTTTTATCCCATGAGCAAATTTGTTGACAACTTCACTATAAAATATATCTCCTTCTGGGAATGTCATGCCATGCACTCAACAAAATGTCTCCCAATACCTTAGCAAATCAGCAAAATATTTTAAGAAACACTTTATTTCTATGAACCAAATGCCCTGATGGTTATTGGATTTGTCACAGCATATAGGGTTTCTCCTGAAGCTATACCGACCTTCATATGCTATTGTGTTGCAAACCAACTCTTTATATAATCAAGTCAGGAAAAGAATGTGTAATTAACAGTAAATGATCCCATTTTAAAAACCAAGTAACTAATTTTGTGCACCATCATTAACGCTTACTTTTTTTCAAATTCTGGTGGTTGAGCATTTTAACCCATGTTTTGAAAACACAGCAACACACAGAACTATTTTTAATCAAAGGGCTATCAAACCGCTTTCAACAGGATACTGCGCTTATGAGTGGACTTGGATCTCATAACTCCTGAGTGCCACAGAAGTGAGCAGGTTATGAAAGGCTTTTCTCCTGAGAGAAATATATGTGCTATTTAGCTATAAATCATTATATACTCTCATTATACCGCAAAGAATTAAAAGAAGGCTAAGTAAATGACTTTTTCCCTCCTCCTATGTGCTCCTGAGTCATGTTGTAAATGCTGGATTCTGTTGTTGAGTGATGCAAAAGCTACCATCACAACCTTTTATTCCCTGGGTGCAAATCAATCATTTGTAATGTAATTGAAGGAAATTGATGACATTATTTGCTGTATCTTGGGTATCGAGAACATGCAGACAGGAGGGAGTGCAAAACCAGTCAGCACTCTGAACTACCATTGCGTGAAGGCTCAGGTCAGCAAAGATTTAAGTAATTATTTAGTTTCTGAAGTCCCTTGCACTTTTTTAGTATTCTTCTAATTGTCTTCATACATTTTTCTTAACATTTTACAGTGTGCTTCTGCCCTGCGTAAAGTAAAATATCCATGACATAAAAGAGGAAAAGTTACCCTAGCAGTTACTGAGTTACTGCTAGTGCTGTGATATAGTTAACATGTAGAAATGAGCCAAAGTAATATGAATTTGATTGTATTATTTGACTTGAGTGTAAACTTTATAATGGATTTCAATATGATAGAACTATTAGTAACAGTCTGTGTAGGTGAAGTTCTCTCTCGCATAAATTTCTTCAAATGTTTGATACCAGCTCTCAATAAATACTGCCTTGTTTTAGTGGCTGGGTTCTGCTCTTCAGCAAACAAACTTCTGACATTTTATGTGGATGTTAGAGGGGAAATAGTCAAATCTGGAATACAGAAATGTTAGTCTGCATTCCAAGTGTATAAATGGTACTTTTATCTTGAAAATACTGTATAAATGTACATCTTATGAAGGCAGATTAAAAACTACCAGATAGTAAGAAAAAAAACCCAACAACACACAAACCCAAATGAGAACAAAATATTGTGGTTTATAAAGTATGCATCTTATAGCAGCATTTCTGAGTTTCATGTGCTAAACACCTTCTTTTGACCTTGAACTGACCTTGAAGTTTATGAGCTAAAGGTAACAATTATGCAACAGCTAAAATATGCAGACAGGACTTTACTGCCTAAAAAGAAGTGCTGTCCTGTGTTCTGTTTGAATTAAAACACTTCGCTGTTTATGAAACTTAACTTTGTCCTATTGGAAAGCAAGGGGAAAGGAGTGCTGGTAGCTAATGTGCAGAAATCTCAGAACACAGTGGGAGGTGAGTGTAGGAGGGTGGCAGATGCATTGTGTTAGGTCAGTTCTGCCAGAGAAGCTACTGGCTCTTTCTTTGTGCCGTTTCTGAATGAAACAAGTTTGTCCAGTGAATGTCTCCAGCCAGAGATGTAATGCTGAGAAAGCTCAGTTGCAATATAAACTATCAAGGAGGGTGAAAGGAACCTTTGTCATCTAAAGCACTCACTCAGAATAAAGTGGCCTTCTCATAGACTTGCTTTTAGTAATTTTTATCATGTGTTACAGCCTCTACAAGGTGTCGTCAAACTTTAACCTTCCAGTCATGGTGCATTCATGAGGCAGTAAGGTGACTGCATTTGTTGTACATCACAGCTCTTTTTCTGAAGCCAGAAATTAACTGTGAGAAATAATGGGTTTAGACTGTAATTTGGACAGTGATCACAGGTATCCCTTATAATTTAAATTGATATCTCCATTTCTCATCCTTCTCTAAACAAAAGGCTTATTTGTCTGTTTAAAAAGAGAAAAACAAAGAAACCCAACCCCAAATCTATTGCATTGTTCTTCTATTCCACTGCATGATGCAATAGACAATAATTTTAAGTGCATAACGACATTTTGAAAGTAGAGGTGCCCAGACACACATACATAGTTTTACAAAAATACTTTTTTGTTGTTCATGCTTTCTAGCAACAGGAAATCTCAAGCCAATACAGGTGGTTCATGACATACGTGCAGGTCACTAATTGTGGCACTAAATGAAGCATCCCTTGGATCCTGTTTTACCCTTTGCATTGGCCACAACCACCTGCTTTTTCATGAGAGGACTGCTGAAGGTGTAGTTTCAATTTTCCTACTGTTTTTCATACTTGTAAAACCTTGGAACAAGTCACATAGTGTCTGCATCAGGTGCACAGTGATATTTATATCTACTTCTCTCACAGATCTGTTTAGGGAAGATGCTGATATTTGAAGAGTATTTTTAAAATAAAAAGGCCTGGAACCTTAAGGTCTGTTCCTCTCAGGCAAAATCAAATATACTATTGTGCTGTCCTATCTCTGCAACAGGACTGAGAAAACTAATGAAATTCCAGGGCATTGCTTTGAACATTAGGTGTTAGGATGCTGTGTCTTTCCCAAACAGATGTTTTAGCTGCAGAAAAAATAGAACAAATACACATACCCCAACTCTGGAAACATTTAAATCTAAATGTTTAAATGCATGGACATATTTCCTTTATATTAAAACTGCAGCATTATCATCATTAAAACATTAGTTAATGATAAAATTGTTCTTTGGATGCTTTTTCAAAACGTAGAGATAATGAATGTGAATATCACATGAAAACGGGCACACTTTCCCTTGAGAACTAATTGTTACAGATGCTGTGAACTCTCTTGGGCATAATAACACATCTTTGGTGACAGACTTCCCTAAAAGCATCAGAAAATGTTTTCTTTCATATTTATGCTTTAATGGAGAGGTTTCTAATGGCTGTAAAATCCTCTAAGTAATAATGAAACTCTGTCATTTTATATTTTCACAAAATTAGGTGTGCATGTCATTATTCTTTTGGAAATTATAATAAAATGAGTACATTTGCCCAGCTGGCTCTCCTGGGAAATGGGGTGGGGGCGGCAGGGAGGGTGCTTTAGGCAGAATAAAGTCGATCTCTTCAGTACTGCCAGTGTGAAATACAGTTTGTCCTTTTTGATACCTTAAAATTTGTTACACTGCTGTTCTAGGCTTCGTGGACCTTAAGGTAAATTATGACATCTCAGATAATATTCTTTTTCACAATTTCTATAAAAAGAGCTAGTTATCTATGCATGAAAGAGTTTCCAATGGGAAAAAAAGAGCAGCTTTTTCCATGAGGCTTGTGTTGCAGTGTATTCTAATGAGCTGAGAGACTATCCCTGACCTTTGCAGGTTAAAGAGACTCCTCACAGTACAATGGGCATGCTTTAAATCAAGCCCTGTGTGTCAATTTTGCTGTAGTGGAGTACCTAGGAAATAATTTTTTTTTTTATGTAATATGTATCTAAATGCTGTGATGATTCCCTGCATGGTTTTCATAACTTTCTGCCTGCTCTCTCATTTGGAAGATCCAGTAGAAGACTTTTCTTCAGAGCTTCAGAAGGTGCTCTTAGTGGATCCAAAAAAGAAACTTTGTATTGCAAAAATCCTAATTCAACTAACCCAAAACAAAACTCCAGTTGGAAAGGTTTATGTACCCTACAGGAGAACTGACACTGTCTGGAGCATTCAGTAGCCCATCTTTCCCTGACTCAGCTTTGGCCCTGGTTGTATCTGGGGCTGACACCGGAGAATCCAGCTGTGCAGCTACTCGACGGTTTGAGGCCGAGTCTCCTTCTTGTGTTCCTTTTAAATGCATCCATTTCATCTCCAGAACAAAGTGGGAAATTTTTTGAAGTCTAATTATTTGGCAGTGTGGCAAAAAAAATCTTTATCCCCTGGAGAAGGTCTTCAAGGCTCTTCTTGTTTGGAAAGGAATTGTCTTTCAGATAGGACCCCAGAGCCCTTTGCTCAGCAGCATCTGGTAGGCTTCACTAAGGTTCAGAAGCCATTCTGCTGAGCCTCAGTCCTGTAATGCATTACTCATGCTCTTTAAGGCATTCTCAGAAACTAATAGTACACTGCATGTATATGATGTTTCTTGTCCCTAAATCTTTAGGGCACTTACTGTACTGGCTCTCCAGAACACATCACATTTTTTCAAAGTCAAGAGTGTGAAACTTAGACATGATGTCAGTATGTTGTATTGAGTTTTATTAATATTGAAAAATTGATGTATGACTGACTAATATTTTAAATTAGTACTATCTACAGTAAAATGCAGAGATCAGGAATTAGAGTTGGTGCATGTATACTTTCCAAGTGAATGCTGCAACCTTGTCTTCACAAGGTCAGAAAATTTTTGATGGCCCTGGGTGTAACTGTCAGTTTGCTGACCATAACGATAATGAAGTACAGCCTGCTATTCCTTATTCAGAGTACTGCCTTTTAGAGGAAGGTGCTAGGCAGTAGGATTTAAGTTTATGAATGGTGTTTGGAAAAGATGCTATGGGCTGAATGAGGCATTGTCTTGCAATGTATCACTTACTCTAAGGTAAATTGTAGTGGTGTACGCTTTTCCTGGATCGGAAAGGCAAGAAAATGCATGTCAAGACACCACTGGGTAAGAATGTGTGCATAGGTGAATAACATACAGTAGCTATTGGGTTTTGTTCTCATGCTCTGTGTTTTTCACAGTAATATTTTCATCTGCCAAGAAACAATAATCTTAGTGCTTAAAATGGCATTTATGATGATGAATATAGTTGAGGGTTTGGGTTGGTTGTTTTTTTTTTGCTGTGTATGTCAGCTTGTTTTCTCAGCTTCACATATGATATGGCCTTAGTTTTTACTGCATATTAATATCACCATATGTGAGAAATAAATCCAAGAAAGGATAAGTGCCTTTTCCAAGACCACACAACAAGTCAGTAGCAGAACTGGAATGAAACCACAAGAATTCCTGGCTCCTTATTAGATTTTTAATGCATTTTAGAGGGCCTCATCCAGACATGTAGAGAATAGTTCCTATACAAAAGTAAATTTTAAATACATCCGAAGGGTGATTTACACTAAGCTGTATTCTACAGTACGGTCTAAAAAGGTGTTTGATGGCGCTGTCTACCTGCTGGCATTCTTCTGATTGATTTTTCCAGCCATTTGGTGGTACTGTGCTTCTGGTAATAAAGAAAAGGTAAAGAGGTCAGCAATAGCTACAGCAGATGGTTAAACCACATGTCTTGTCCTTAGTAGCATTCTCACAATTTGGTCCTTTAAGGGTGCAACTGTGAAAGACAGGACAAAACCCCCAACTGTATGCAGTCCAGTGGTATTGGGTCGGTGGTATAGATAAAAAGTGCTTTTGTAACTAAATTCAGCAAGTAATGGGCATTGCCTCTCTGGGGCAGAACTGAACACAGATGCTGCAGTGGGTACGGTTGTTCATTGACACAAAAGATGATAAAAGGAATTTATTGAAAAGTTTGTATAAATTCCTATCTCCTTGAATGGGAAAAGAATTGGGGGTGGGGTGGGGAGTGGAAGTAAATGCTGAGCAACATACGCTTTCAAAGAAATATTTATAGTGTCTTTAAAAGCCTGTTTATCTTTAACCTGAAACACTTGCATTCATTTACATCAGTACAAAATCATGTCAAAGTAGATGGCTGTCATTTACATTAACTCTCAAATGGTGTCAATGGCAAACTAAGGAGAATTAGCCCTACTAGTGCTTTCTTTTCAATAAGTTCTTACAGCAATGGTATATGGGAGACTCCCCTAATTAAAAGCAAATAAATACACAGAGAACTGAATTGATGGCATCATTTAGAGTACCCATGTGATTTGGAGAGCAGATTGTTTGTACCCTAATGGAAAGTTTAACAAGCTGGCCTCTTCCTCGGTCTGGTGCACAAGTGGCCTGGGAACTGGCAGGCTGTCACGACAGAACCTGGCACCACTGAATGCTTGGCCAGATTCATTGAATATTGAATATATGCCTTACAGCTACTTTTTTTTTTTTTTTTTGCAACGGCAGCAAATTTAAACTGCATCTTTAAGTTCAAGACATTCAAGCATGAGATTCTTCATGCTGCACCTTTTGCAGACTCTTAACTCAGATTCTTTTGAACTGGGAAAAGGAAATCTCATGTTGTTTCTGGCCTGGCCTACCTGGCAACAATCAGAACGAGGCCAGGGAATGCAACATTTATAATTATAGATGGATTTTAAGTAGTTGATACCTACTTTTTAGCTGAGTTTTGATTGTTAATAGAGCAAAAGAATTTATTCAAGCTACTGAAAGCAATACTGCCCCCAGGTTTTTTAGTTACCTGTATTTCACATGGGCATTTTAATATGCCGTTTCCTTTGCTACGCAGAGCAAGAGGATTTTTTCATCTGTGCCAGTCCTTTACTGAGAGAACTCCTAGCCAACTTTTCTTTATTCTTGAAAGACTGATTCCCTTCCCCAGCTGCTTTGGTCCGAGTGCAAATGCTAACTCAGCGCTGGCAGGCTCCTCTTAGTGGGAATGCATTCCTTCCTTTGCAGGATTTGACACTGGGAGAGCAACTGGCGCTCCGGGCAAGTCCCCGAGGATCGATAGCTCTTTCAGGGGGATGCACTTTGATGGTGAGAAAGCAGCCTGCTTTGTTAAGCTGTCTAGATGATTGGGTTGTAGTCTGGACTGCACGGCCTACTGTTTGCCAGGCCAAATACCTGTTTCTCAAGACCCTGACCAACAAAGTGGAAGGATTTTTCCTATCAGAAAAAACCTGAGAGAGTTACGGGAAAGTTTGCTATGAGAAGTAATTTGGTATTGGTATGCATAAACTGGAGCTTTATCAACCTCTTTTCAGGAGTGCCTTTTTTTTTTTTGTTTTTTGTGAAGTGCTGATATTTTACAATTCTGAGATTTCATGTTTTTTTTTTCCAGTTTTAAAACACCAACAGGAAATACTATGAACTTAATGCTGGTGATAAGGAACTATGTAGTCATCGAAATGACAGAGTTTGCTTTCATGAGTTTGGGAAATTTTTATCTAATTTAATCTAGAAATGAAAGGAAATTATAGGAAATAAAAGGAACTGCTGTAGCTAAAATGTCAGTTATCCAAATTACTTCATCTTAGAAAAAGAAAATTCTGCATATCCTTGCCTTAATTCCAAAGTATGGCTCTGAAATGTTTTTTCTGTCACTTCTTTTTTAATTGGAATGTCAAGTCAAGAGTCCCGTATGACTGGAACAAACTGTTTCAGTATAAGCACATTGCAAGCTATATTTATCAGCTCCTTTGGCTGTTGAGGTTTTATAGCAACCAAAGTTTCCCGGCCCAGAATCCTAACACATGCTCAGAAGATGTATGATACAGCTGAAGATTTTAAATTCGTGTTGTAATTTATTAAAAAAATAAAAGGAAAACCAAAGATCTGTAATAAGGCTGTGACTCTGCTTTTGAACTTCCTGTGAAGCAGTAAAACCAAAACTAATCTTAAGGGTAGGCATCAGAACCTAGATCTTCCCTCAGGGCTGAGCCAGAGAAAGGTACGTTTTTTGCTTGCTTTTTACCTTGTGCCACCCGACAGTCCAACTGTCTGAATTCAGGTACCTTCTTGGAAAGCAGAAGTTACACTTGGGACCTCCTCCAGCTGAGAAGTGAACTGGATTTAGGACTTCCACTTCCTGTTAAACTGGGCTTTCAGAGGAAAGTTGGCGGGGATCTTGAAGCAATACTACTTTACTGGGATGGCTATGGTTTAAAAAGAAAGCCACTATGATTGTGTTTGTACATGTTAGTTATGTACAGAGCACGGCTACTGTTAGGGTGATTGGGGTGCTCCTCTGCCTAGTTTCTAGGCTAGTCAGAGGTCAGGCTCAACCTAAGCACTGCATAGCTTGGACCAAAGAAGTTGTGGTTTACACAAAGACTGACTTTTGGGCACCTGCAGCATCCTCAGACCCAAAGCAAAGTGCTTGGTGAGTTTTGGTGCTGCTTAGGCTGTATAGGAGTTCAGGAAAACTTCCTCTGGAGACTGGAGTTTGAAAAACTTACCTATATTCTGGTTTGGATCTGGTCTGTGATATGACATGAGTATTCAATTCCCCATGTTGTGCAGGAGAATTACTCCTGAACTATTTCCTGAACGACTATGTTCTCCCTTAAGTAGCTGATACATCAACCTAGGCATGAGTGGCTGCAATTGCTGTCTCTTCATGACCTAATGCCCTTTACAACAGTATCGTCTACAGCAACTGTGACTACTGAGTTCAGAAGTTGTGCTGTGCCACTGGAGTGACTTTTTGAGACAGACTTGAAAACGTGTTATATGATTACTGCAACTTCGATTAATACTAATATTTGGGATATTTTTTTTTTCCATTCCTTGTTTTCTATGGATTAATGGAGTTTAACACTAGAAGGGGCAAACTGATCATCAGATTCAACTGGAGGAATATGAGAGTCAATAAATGTTGCTCTAAAGCATTTTCTCCAGCATTCCTATCATTTTCAGCACATATTATGCACATATTACCTTTCATCATGAGCTAATACTGGTTTTGCTGTAAGGAAATTATGTGACTGTGAAACAGAAACAGAGGTAATCATTAGGTTGAGGACAGGTGTTCTGTTTCATAGGATGATCTCTGTCAGTATATTTACCTTTTTAGAAGGAGAAGAACGTGGAAAGTCAGTGAGTAATTCCATCTTATTCTACACACAGCATTCCTGCATCAATCTGTGCTCAGCAAACCTTGGACTAGGGTATTCTTAACTTCAGAAAAACATTTTGTTTTTTCTGAGCAGCCTTCACTGGATTTCCTAGTGAGAAATGCGGAGCACCTGTGCACGAATTCAAGCTATTTTTCTTTTCCTTGATCCTAGTATTCCAGGAGAGCCAGATTTGCCAAACTCATATATATAATTTTCCTCCTGTAATCTCTGAGTAAGTCAGTGTGTGTCATGCCAGTTAGGACATGGTGAGTCACTACCGAAAGACAAACCTCGGTCAGGTTTTAATTCCTGGCACACCTCTGCATTGTGGTCTTTAATGTTGCTGTAACCATGAATTGAGAAGGCAGACTTGACTGTAGCGGGCTTTCTTGCATGCAGAGTTGCTTTGATCTTTCTTTCTAGAGGGAAGCACACCACAGACTTACACTCTCAGTTTTTGCATCTAAGATAGGCTGGATAGCGCTCTCTTTTTAAAGCAAGTGAGCGCAACCTGTTGGTAAGCGAGAGACGTGGGTCGAGCAGCTGGCTGCGCTGGATAGGTGTGTGTTGCTTGACTTTTATTTTGCCCTTGCTGGCAATATACCTGAATGTTGTTTGGCATGTTTTGCTTAAAGATTGTATTTAGCCCATAACAGTTTGCCTAATGAACCATTTGTCCTTTAGTAGGGGACACTTAAAAACCTTTAATGAGATGTCAGGTGAATTGCAGCGGTTGGCACTGATGGACGGTGATACTGAAGCACTGCCAGAGTACGGGTGCAGGGTTACTAAGATAAAGGTCTTGTTCAGAGCTTCCTATCATTTAAGCAACAAAGCTGTAATTACATAAACAGAACTGCTTCAGTCAGCCCAACGTGTCATTATGGATTTTCCAGCTAATCTGTCCGTTCACCTTAATGGTGCACAATTGTGCTTCATGTCACTCTCTGCCTTTGTTCCACTCCTTCATCTCTTGAAACGTCTGTCATGAAGAAAGTGTTTATCTTGAATTATGTGTTGAAGAAGGTTAGAGTGCACACTTCTGAAGCTTGGCATGAAATTTCCTAAACAAACCTTGCCGGTTGCTTCGTGAAGATAACTGTGGTATGGATTTCAGATTAACATTGTGCATTAATGTTTTTGGAAGCACTTTAAAATAACGGCTGTGGTGTTGTTGAATAAAGGAATCCCGTTGAAGTGCATGTGACATCCGCATTATTAACAAATCAACTTGTTAATTGCAATGAATATTATGATAAATGTTATCTTAATGCACAATGATTAACAGTTATTACAGAGATTTTTATTAACTGAAACATTTACTTGTATTACATTTTAACTTAATACAGCATAAGATTTAAACACTATTCTACTTGGATGTTTTTGTATTGGGCTAATGCTGGTATTGTGTTGCTGTACAAACACTTGCAGGACATATGTATGTGGGGAAGTGGAGTGTGCAATGTGAAGGCTCAGGGACCTGCTGGAGCTTGAGGCACAAAAAAGATTACAGTAGGAACTGCAGACTCTCCAAGTCACAAGCAGCTCACTCCTGTGGAATGAAATTATTTCACTTCACCCTCTCTGCTTCTCTTTTTCGAATGGCTGTCTTTAATTTAACCTGTGCTTTTTTCCTTACCCTTCAGTAAGAGATGGTCTCTGATGGATTTCTTCAAGTTATACATAATATTCAAGTTCTATTCCTGTAGCCAGTTGAGCCTATTCTTATGTGATGCTCGTTTTTCTGAATTTAATATATCTTCTATTATTTTTTTTAAAAATCAGTAGTTCTATGTCTTTTTATAAATATATTTTGTATTAAGATACCTGGAAAATTTGTTAGGGGGAATGAACAAACAAGCTAAGTACACTTGTTAAGAAACCAGATATTTCAGGAGGCTGTTTGGGTTCTCAAAGTTTGTTTTCTCTACATTCACATCTAGAAACAAAGAAAAGAGAACAGGTTTATTTAAATGCATCTGACTACTTTGCCTTCTTAGAAGTGACGATGTTGCTTCATCACTTAAGATCTTTGGTGTTCAATTTTCAGCAATTTATGGAGGTATATACTAAATCTTAAGAATATGAATACTTCTGTAGGAATGAATTGTAGGATTACTCGTGCTCAAAACTGAAACTATGTCTATGCACCATTCTCACTGAAGCCTAAAATGTGTCCTGTAATCCAGTTAGCAATCCTCTGATTTTTTTCCCTACAGTTCTTTTTTGTGTTTCAGAAATAGCACATTGTTATTTTTTCTGTGGATTAAGGATTTCTGAATGGCTGATATCAATACTAAGGTGAATTTGGAAATGCAGGTAGTAATGCAGCTAGACATGGTGAAATTAATTTCTGTAGTGAAAACAATACTTCCAGTTTAAATTCAGTTAAAATTTAGTTGGTCATTTCTACTTTCAGATAAAATTCTTGCAATCCTGTTAAGCTCAGTGGAATTGTCAGCTTGTATTTGAACTCAGGATTGGTTTTCTTTAGAGTCCGATATTAAATTGAGCAGAGTGTGTGGGGGTACTGCACCTGCTCTAAAAGTAATGTAAAGGTCTTACAAATCCTCATTAAAGTAATATAAACCAAAGAATTGAATAAGGGATCTGTGGGCTTTGAAATGTATGCATTCTTTTCCAATCTTGAAATGTATTATATTTATTATAGCTTATGTTTATTCAAAGTGTGGAGTTGTGGAGTAGAACCAACTGTTTTAAATTTACTTCCTTTTTATATATAACTGAACTGCATAACGCCAGTGGAAGACACAAATAATTGCACTCCTTTTTGTCAAAGGAACAGGATTAAGGAAGGCAGAACCAGAATGGTTGACTGTAATAGAGATTAATTAATATAATACCTAACAGCAGCATTGCCAATATCTAGGTCTATTTAGGAAGGATAATGGTGTACCAGTTTGGGAGTTTCAGGTTTATACAGATGCTAATAGGTGACTTCTGCTTTAGAAACATAGAAGGGTGGGAACAGATGATTTATGTGATGCTCAGGTATACTTGTCGAGAGACTTTGTAACAAGATTGAATTTCTCACCAAAATTTGTAGAACTTTGTCTTGTGCTTTGTGATTATTTTTGTTTGCTTGTTACTTCTTTGAGGAAATGACTGTATTGTATAATGGCTTAGGAAATAAACTGCTGCTATAGTATTTGAAATGTCAATTTTGTGTAGTACTAGATCTCTCATAAGTGAAAAGTAAGAGAGAACTAGGATGCCATAAATGACATTTCAATAATCTAGGTCACTGACACAAAATTAGCTCTGAAAGGGATGTATTTGGTACCGCTCCCAAACTTTGAACTGTTAAAGTAAATCTCTTTTATTGATCATTAACATTCCTCAGCTGTTCCTTGACATTCCAGTTATCTCTGGGTGAGAATGTTAAGAAATATATGATTTCTATTTTAGGACTATGGAACTTGCAAATAATCTTCTAAAATTGTTAACAGATTTATTCCTACTGTTACTGTTTTCTGCTGAGATTCACTGGGCTACATTTTAGAATGGAATTTATTTTCCATTTTAAAAACTATGAAAAACTGCCTGGAATTAGACACTTTCGGCCCCACTCTTAGTATGAAAATCACGCTAAATAGTTACAAATCTGAGGTAAATCAAAACCCTAGAATTAAAAAAGTGGAACGCTTTGGCAGACTTCAAGCTGCAGAATTCTTCTGTGTTCTGTCTGCATGTTGCAGCTCTTATCACTGAAATCCTTCTCTCGTCTGCCATTGCATACCAAATTAGATCCTCAACATAGCTCTGAATTCAGTGTTTATTAGACTAGGTTTTCCCCTAGGCAATTAAGCATTTAAGCTGAAGTCCTGACTTCACTAAAATAAAGGCCTGTATTTTTACTACATTATCGAGTTATTAGGTTTTTTTGCTTTCTATTTTAGTCCATTTATTTGTGATATAATCACAGTAAATATGCTGGTGACAAGTGCCAAGTCTCTGTCATGAGGAGCATATGATGGAAGTGCGAAGTCCATGATGCTTGCATATTAAAATAGCTCTTGCACATGAAAACAGTTCTGTTGAAAGCTAGATTATTAATAAAATCAACCCTGTTTAAAACAGGTCTCTGACACTGGCTTTGTTACATCCTCACCCAGTGCTGGTGACTACCCTCTTGGATGGGGAGTTCCTGTGTATTTGGGAGTATATTTACATTGAATGGACACCTATCTTTACTGTCCATAATCCTGCCAATTTAAAATCTGTCACATTGTCGACCTAGACTGATCATGCTTATGTAATTACCTGTTGTCACAAAATTTTCTAAAACAGAATTATATTTCATCAAAACATGAACATTCAATTTAGTTTCTGTTTTATCACATCACAGGACAAGAGGTCGTACCATCTGAAATGAATTTCGAGTTTTTTAATGATTTTTTAAACGAAATGAAACCGCTTTTGAAAAGGATGATTACACAGGTACCTGTTGGGCATGGTGAGCAGGGACTGAGCAGGGGGAGCACGAAGGCACAACGGAGCCGGAGGACCGGCGGTAGCCCAGTGCAGTAGTAGCAGCAGTAACCCAAGCGCTGCCGACACCTGTGCCTAATGCTGTGAAGGTCCCTGGCTGGAAAGCCACCCAAAGAAACCTCTCCCTCGGGTGCTGTGAGATCTCAACGAGGTTATTGCCTGAAGGGTGACAGGACTTTATCGTGCGTTCCTGCAGCTAGAGTATTTTGGGATTGGATGAAACTTATTATGAGGTGTTTTAATGGGATTGCGAGAATACGCAAGTTTTGGTATGGGATATTTGGGGGAAGGATCAAAGGCTGCTGAAGGTGGCTCAGGGGGAGGAAAGGCATGGGAAGACTGAGGGAAAAGGGCATAGAAGGAGCTTGTCACTTGTAAGCAGGTTGCTGGTCCTCACGCTCATCAGACTGAGTGCTACGCCTGATCGCTGCAGTCTATATTCTTACAGCCTCCTACTTCCAGCCATCCCCTACACACTCCCTCTGCCCTGAGCCTGCCTGTGTGAACCCCAAGGCCCTTGGAGGTGGGCTGGGCTAGTGGGCCCGAGTGCCTGCCACCGGCGTGCGGGGCGGTGGGCCTGGGGGCTCCTGGCTGCAGCGGGTGGCGGAGCTGGGCTCCGGAGGCGGCTGCTGGAGGCACCCGGCGTCTGGGACAGGACCGCCGCTGCTCTTCGCGGGACTTCGGATGTTTGTGCTGGGGCTGGTTCATATTTAGTGTTCAGAAGTCAGGGATTATAAATAAAACTGTGCAGTTAAAGACAGTTTATTTTCTGCATGTTTAGTATATGAAAGTAGCTAGCAGGTGACTAGTAAGAAAGAATTTTGTTCTGTCCCTCACGTTAAGTTGATTTACTATTAGGAAAGCAAACACAGATTTCCTTTCTTGTAGACTTGGTGCTTGATACTGCTCACAGGGTTTTGTACAGCATTCCTGAGATGCCTGAGAAAGTGTGTGGGACTCTCTTACATAAATAATAGTGCACATACAGTAGTATGTGTGTATATAAGAATATTATTTTTTTTGGTTTAATTCTACATGGATTTTGTGAAGGACAAGTACAACATCATGCAAATGCGGGTAGAGAACTTTGCTTTTTGGTGAAAGATTTTAAGAGCAAGAAGAGAAGAAGATAAAAGGGTGTCTAATCAAAATAGGAAAAATTTGTTTACAGTTCCTTTTCACAGTGGAGTTTGCTAAAAGATAAAAAAAAATGCATCTATCTACAGATACATGATTAAATAACTATTTGTAGGTATGTGTAATATTTTACTTTGTTAACAACTAATTAACTGATAAAGGTTCTCACAGTAATTAGTAAATGGGCTTTTGAGGCACTGTATTTGACCGATTTAGGAGCATAAGTCAAAGTGCAGTAGGCTGTTGTCAGGCGTCTTTTGTGGCTGGAAAAGCTGAACTGTAACATCTATCAGTGATTCACTTATGTCAGTGAGGAAAAGGTTGTTTCTTAACTGCACTTGAAATTGGAGATTTTCAAATTTTATGGTTTTAGCCACATAGCATCAATCAAAAATGTCATGTATTTGAATGAGAAATGCAAGTTTCGCTTACAGGAAGTTTCTAACATGCAGCTACATGAATATGCTGCAGTATGTTGCTATTCAAAGAAAAGAAGTAAAAATGGGATCTGTTCAGTTGTTCATTCTCTCTGAGATTGCAACACTGAACACTGTGCTTGTGCTTCAGGTGTGGTATGCTTGTGAAGGCAGTGGTGCCTTGCACATACATGGGAACCTGGGAGTTGGTTCCTTCAGGTTTATAATTATGCGTCAGTCCATGCTGTATAGAAATGGCATGTGGCAGTAACTGCGAATCCAGAATCTACACACAGTATATACAAGAGTTATTTTAGAGCACAGGTTTAAGGTACAGGCATGCTTTTTACAAGAAGAAAAGCAACAAACAAGTTATACATTTTTTTCCTTCTAGAGAGCTATTAAAAGCTTTAAATCACTCCATTTCACAATTGAGTATTTTATATACTCACCAAGTATTAGGGAAACCAATAAACATTTTAGAGGGCTTTAAATGGTATTAGAGGTATTATTTTTTTGTGCTTATATAAGGAATAAGTACCTTAGTTCAAAGGTAGAGCTTGGAGAGTGTCATAAACATAATCCTAAATGAACTAAAATAGATTTCTGACTCATAAGTATATCACAACTTTTAGGATCAACACAGTGGTTCTTCTTAGTTATTCAAAGTACGTATTTACATGTTTCACTGGAAATTTTGGGAATCTCACACTATCAGATGTGAAATTCATGTTTTAGGCATGCTGCTGTTACACTATACTATTAATAGAAAACATTTTGATTAAACATTTGTGTGCTTTGTGAGGTTTGTTGTTGATTATTTTTTGTTGTTTTGTTGTTTTTGTTTAAGGAAGGAAAGCAAATGGCTATTTGAAGCTGCTCAGAATGTTGAACACTGTTCCAGAACTGAAAATCAGTGCACAAATCACAGATTAAATGCTTTCAAAATATGGGATACCCTATTGGTATGCTGGCTAGATGTGTGTGCACAAAACAGGTAGATTTATCTATGTACTGTGTAACATGCCTAAGCCAACTCAGACCTCTGGAGATGTCTGTGTGATGGATCACATAGCCTCATGATAAATGAGTTCATTCTCTGTGTGTAGCTGAATACAAACAATGTGTGTGTTGTGTGTCCAGAAAATGATTGTAAGTTGCCCTTGAGACTTACTCTTAGTTAAATGCTTTTCACAAAGGTATGAATAAAAGTGGGAATAGCAGCCTTATGATATACCTAAGAGGGTGTTGCCTTGAAGGTGGAGCTAGGCTTCTTATGGAGATGCCCAGGAAGATAACAAGAAACAGTTGTCATAAATTGAAAATAAGGGGGGGGGGGGGGAATATATATGAGGATAATTAAGCAAACAGATTACTCAGGGAGGTTGTGGAGCCTCCCTCCCCCTTTGGAGGATTTCAGTGCCCAATGGGATAAAGCCCTAAACAATGTGATCCAAATTCACTGTTGATCTGGCAGAGCAGGAGGTTGGGCTGGAGATGTCCCAAGGTCCCTTTGAACCCAAGTGCTTCTGTAAGTCTGCAAGGCTTGCAGTTAACTCTGCCTCCAAATGTATGCCATTTCCTACTGCAGAAGTTGATGACTGTCCTTCCAAGTAGTAAAATTTATCTCGTTTTATAAAACAAAATAGAAACACTTTATCTTGTAGATTCAAACATGTCATTACAGTTAGGTACAGTATTTTTTCAGTGACTTTAAGATGCACTCTGTTGAGGTCTTGTCGTGGTATGAGGTTCCTTTTCATCACAAAACTCTAAGCATGAGCCTCTGAGCTTGCATTAAAATTTTCCTGCTGTTACTGGAATTCTTACCTTTTACAAATCCTAAACTTCAGTTTTTGCTTCTCTTGATCCTCTGGATTAGCAGGTAGGGGGAGCTGTTGGTTGGAGTTCAGTCCATCCGGTTAATATTGTTTTTCTTTCTTATTATTATTCACTAGAGGACTGACTGTTTAAATGCTTGAGCGAAAAGACCATTTTTTCCAGTTACTGTGTTCAGAAAATATTCATTTGGGTACAGAAAAGGAGAAACCAGGAAGCATGAACAAGAATCTGATGTTCAGCTCCAAACTGCAACAACTTAATCCTTGGGAAGAAGTAATTAGTAGCATGTATTTACCTAGTATTGCCACAGCTCTTTAAAGGACTGAGTCCTGTATTTGTAAATAGGATGTAGCCTTGAAGTGATACCTTGATAAATGTCATTGTGCAGATCATAAAACCAGCAGGGTTCATTTGTATTTAGGATTGTACTCTGTTCCAGCATTTGGAAAGTGTTTGATTTGGCTGCAGTATCTTTCCCGGCTCCCACCCTGGTTCAGATTTTGCTTTTTCTCTTTTCTTTTTCTGTGCTGGATGGTGCCGCTGAAGCAGTCCTTCGCTTTCCATGCTGCGCTAAAAGCAGAATGACAGAGTTGTTTATTCCCTGGGGGCTGGTGTGGGAAGGAGTCAGAAATGTCTTTCAAAGAGTCTTTCAAAGTCAGGAGTAATTGATGCTTTTTGAATTCTCCAGACTGTGGTCTGTAGCTTACAAGTAGACGTGTTATGTGGTTTTGTCCCCATCTGCTTGTTCCTGGCAATTTCTCAGAGTTCGTACAATTTTCACCACCAAGAAGAGTCTGATGTCTTTTATAAAGACCTGGAAACCAGGAGAAGGCAGCCAAGTTATGTCAATATTCAGAAATCACTCAGCTCCTGTTCTGGTGCTGTTTCTAGTGTCGCTTGTGATTTAAAGACAGGTCTGGAAGAAGCCTGAGAGCAATACCTGAGGAAAGCATCTAAACATGTGTGATGTACCTCACCAGGCTTGTGCCACGGAGTGGATGTGGGGAACAACTGATTTTCAGGGGAGCTGTTGAAGGTAGCTTAGCTTAGTCATTTGCAAACTGCTCGTGCCATAGTCAAACCACCGAACTTTTATTTCAGAGTGCAGATACTCCTTAATGTACTATCTTCTTTATGGCAAGGATCCAAACTGCAACTACAGTTAGACAGTCAAGAGTGTAGGTACTTGAGTTCAGGTATTATACCAAGGTTAAAATAAAAAAAAAGATGACATTTCTCTTGGGTTTCTTTTCCAGCCATTAGAAGTTATCTGCCCGCTTGTGTATTTGCTTCCCACACAGACACAGAAGTTATGTGCAGTTATGAGCTCCGAGGGCGAAATCTGCTCAGGATTGCAGCCTGACCCCTGCAGAGGGAGCTGGCGCAGAGGAGTTCCTGCACGCTGTTCCCCTCTACCTTGGGCTGCTGGAAAGACTTGGTCTGCATACAGATGAGCCTTCTCTGTTCCTATTTCCTCAGTTTGAAATGTTGACTCTTTGCTTGCAGATAATCTTTTGATCCTTCTTTGTCTGGCCCACAAACTTGTAAATCATGTCATTCATGTCCTCATGGTTGCCAACTGTATTAATGTTTAAAAATAAAGCAAGCCAGTATATTTTCTTATGGCAGACATCCTGGAGCCCTCTGTTTTGGATGTCACAGGCATCATGCTACACAAGGGCCAACAGAAAGAAAATTCCTGAGTATAAAGTGATGGAAACAAATTTATATATAAGATATCCAGTTTAAAAAAAAAAAAAAGAAAAAAGAAGAAAAGAAGGCTTTTGCAAATTAGGAAACATTTTGGGGCAGCAGATTTTCAAATAAATGGCCCTGATTCAAGCAGAACTGCAATGACTCATAATTGTATCAGTATAACATTTCTCTCTTCCACTGGGCTGTTTTGGCTTTTCCAACTGACTAATAAGAGTATCTGACAGTCGTCTTTATTTCTGATATACTGGAAATGTACTCAAGGATTTCCAAAGACATTTTTAATACAGGCATAGTATTACAGAGACCTCATGGGATCCAGGTGCTATTTGCTAAATGATTTCTTTTCCCCCCCTGTTTTAAAAAAAACACAACAAAGTGTTTGAAATTCATTTCAGTCACTTAAAAGGATTTGACAGACACTCTGCTGGTGAGACTCAGCTAATTAGTGATGGTTTATTTTCCAGGGACTGTTTCTTTTCAATTTGGCAACAGGAAGATATAAGAAAAATAATAATCATAACACATTTCTCTGTGCATACCTGAATAGACACACATAGTTTTAGATGTGTAATTCTGGAGTAAACTGGTTGCAACCTCTGTTGTTGGGTTGCTGTATTCTTCCTGTTGTATACAATTCCACAATTACATTTTGCTTTGAGAAGCTTATATACTTTCCTTGCTTGTAACATGCTTTAAGCTGTGCCAGACACAAAGATTCTTTGTTTTTCTTTAGCATTATTGGAACTATAAAGTATTAAAAATTACCACTTGCTTTATGCCAGCTGTAATGCTGGGCAAAACTGCGGGTGATCGATTAAATGGTAGTTACATGTCAGCATTCCAGAAGCTAAAGCCCAAACTGCTCAAGCAGCAGCAGAAAGAGCAATAGGATGGCAACGTTGGAAACATCTGGGAGCTCAGCGCAGCAGGAATGCTTGAGGAAGGGGAAAGACAGCTGAACAGCCCACTTCTCTGACTGCCCTCAGTACCTGAGTATATTGGAGGTCTGTCTGCCTCTTCTTAGAGAGCACCACTTGGGGCATGAACTCTCCTGATTTCTGGGATGTGAACAGAAGGCCATAATAGGCTTCCTGCTGATTGCCCCTTCAAATTCAGCAAGTCCCAGCTGCGGTGCATCCTCTCAGCCCTGTCAAGGAACAGTTTTCTCTTGCAGGCTAGTTTTCTGTTCAGCAGCAGTGCTGCTGCTTGGCAGTGCAGTGGAGGGCTGAGTAATGGTTCTTCATACAGCTGTGGTGGTATTTGATGGGGTGGGGCTAGCATGGCTGCATAAACCAGGATTTATTTTTCTTTTTATTTCTTTAAACATATTCTTACATAATTCATGTTGCTACTTTAAAATTATGTTGTTTGCATTGTGAACTCATGCATGCAAATTCAGGATATGCAAGTTTCCAGGAGCTTGCAGAACCTTATATATGATTATGTGTTAGATTGGTCTTTAAATGCGTAAATACACACTAAGATTTCCTCAGGAATTCTGTTCTTTTCAGAGCACAGAGGAATGTAAATAGCTGTTATGCATCTTTGCATGTTCTGGAAATTTCACTTGCATAAATATCCAGGAGTGGACTCATAATTAACAAGCTAAACTTTCCAGAGTTGCAAGCTGTTCCTGCACAAGTAAATAATTGCAGAACAAACTTACTAAATGTATGCTTAATTTTACCACTACATGGTATGTGCACAATTGAGATTTACAGGAGAGAGGAGTGAGTATCCCTGTGAAAGTATTTCAGCAAGATGAGATTTGAAGGGTAACTAGTTAGTTGAACCAGTCATGAGTTCATCCGATCAAAACCATATTGTAGGATGTTTCAATTCAAAGAGCACATAGTCGTGTGCAAGAGAAGCTGGGAAAAAAAATCCTAAATTTACTGCAATTTTTGTTTTCATAGTAGCTTGCATTTGGATTTTAGACTTCATTTCATCTACCCAGAACAATCACAAAACTTAACCCCTAGGAAGTTTTTACACAGCTGTAAAAGGTGCTTTTTCTGAAGCAGCATCTTCCTGTCTGTGATGCTGTGATATGATGTTTGGTTAATGAGGCTTGAAAATTGAAGGTTATCGAGTACGATATTCTAATTAAAACAGGAGCATAGTCTAGTCCACTGCTGCTTCCAGGTTCTTTCCCTGGCATCAGCTGAAAACTTGGGCTGGCCCTGGGCATTAGTGCCCCTCTGCCCACTGTAGATACTTAGTACTACTTTAGACAAGTCGCCTCATCTTGGTGTTTCAGTTCTTTATTTAGATTACAGAGCTAATATGCTGTTCTCCCCTTCTTTGACTTTCACATCTGTTTTATCTCCGCCCAACAGAGCCCTGAGTTGGTCTTTTTTCCCCTCTCTGTTTTAAAAAGAGCTTTGCTTGGTGGTATTCCCATCTCAGGTGGGGCCCCTAACCATTGCCATAATAAATCGATCTAACAATAAATAATCATATTTTAAACACACAATCCCCTATATTTCTAGAGGATTTTACACTGTATCTGTGCACCCTGTAGTGAAAAAAGATCCTGCCTGCAATATTTCAACTGACTCATAAACATTTAATCAAAATTTATGGCAATAACCATAACCCTGATGTAGTCTGAGACCTTTCTGCTGTGAATTCATTCAGTTCAGTAGTATTTCAGTGTGTGTTTTGCAGAAGTTTTATATTTTTCAAAATTGGAGGTTTTAAATTAAATACGAAACCAGAATATGTTCAGCATATTATATTCAGGTTTTTATTTTTTGTTTTGTTTTTTTTTTACTGCCAGTGCAATTTTCATTTCCAGAATGTCAGTCCTTTCTGCAACTGTGCGTAAGTGCTTCGAACGTGTTGTTGGGAGGCCAGATGCTTTGATGCTGTTGACAAAGCCTTGAGCGATGGACCCGCATTTGATGGCGTACAGTGACTGCGGCCTGCGCGTGCCTGAGAAGGCGACGCAAGGGGGGCATGTTTACCACTGCTGGCCACTGCTGAACGGGGCACCATGTCTGCCTCAGCAGACACTGAAGGCACACGCTGGCACAGTTACAATGGCAGCAGCTGCCTGGGGTAGCTCACGTGCTCAAGAACATGCCGGGGAATTTCCAGCAAGCTTTGAATAGGTGGGGCAAGTCTGCAAGTTAAAAATATTTAGGGTTTTGCTTGAACTCTGCATGGACTGCTGTGTCAAGTAAAGAATCCTGCCCACCAGCAGGGTCTTCCGCAGAGGAGACAGGCAAACGGCACCAGTGAAGACAGGAGCTGAAGTACAGCAGAATGATGAGCTTTGTCCTCCTGTGGAGAAGGAAGGCATGTCCTTCTCCTAAGCTGGTTGTCATTCTTGTGACCCCTGGCCAATACCAGGAGTCCGCTGGGCCAAGCTGGGGACCTTGTGTAGATTCAGGATTCTTTTTTCATCCAAAGGAGCTGCATTATGAGGACACTGAAGGTGTCCTAGAGACTCCTTCTCCTCCTGCCATCAAAGGCGGTTTGGTGCCTCTTGAGAGCTCAAACCAGGGAGTAGTGATACACCTGCTCGCTGCAGCAGTACTTAGAGTTATGTATGATGGAGTGGACAATTCTACTGCAGCAATTCCATGCGTGCCCATTTTTTAAAAATCTGCTTCTCTGGTATTAGTTGCTGGGTGCTTATTCATTTCATAGCATCATGACGATGGCAGGTTGCATTTTTACCAGTGCAAATCATATTTCATAGTGCAGCCTTCTGAAAGATGTGTGGTGAAAAATAGTATGGTGCTGTCATTGAAGCCTGTTTGTTATTATCACTAGAGAAATGAAAGAACAGGAAAGTATTTTTTTTTTTCATTAATGACTTTTTGTTTCTCCAGGCTTAATTAACCAATCAAATATAACTGCATTTTCATTTGTTGTTTAACACCAAACAATGACATACAGATGCAATCTGTAAGGTAGATGAATTCAGGTTTCCACTGGCATTAGTGAAACTTCTGCTAGTTCAGAGAAGATACCATATGGTGCATAGTCCTTTGCTTTCTCTCTTGGATAGAATAATGTCATTTCACAAGAACAATGGGGATTTCAAATGGATGGAGGACAGCTTAGAGAACTGAAAGAGTGAAGTGTTCAATGAATTGTAATGTAAAACGGAAGAAAAATAGTAAGTTGAGCATGCATTATATATGAAACTTATTTAAAAAAAAAAGCTGTTTTCCTAAATGGTAGCAAAAATGTATCATGACACTTAAAAACCTGTAATCCTTTATTGTAAAGATTTGTAGGACAACCAAACTACACTTTTAAATTCAGGACTTTTGGCCTTCATTCCTGAGGCAACAAGGCTAAAATGATAACACTCTCTGCCTATTCCCCCTCAAGCTTTAAAACACATTGGGAGATTTCAGCCAGATTTAGCAGAAGAGCAGAAGTCTGGAATTCATGACAGAAAATCTGCAGCACAGGCAGTGACTGTGTGATAGCTTGGCTTGCTTATCGCTTACTGAAGGCATTAGCATTTGTAAAGCTTTTCAGTGTTAATTTTGCTATATGATTTCAGTTTGTGTTCATTTCTTAAACAGAAATTAATTTCCCCTGGGCTTTTTTAAAGTACATAGGTACAGACAAGCCAAACTAGTATGTACTGTTTGGTACAATTAGAATAAAAACTAACCTTGGAAAAAAAAAATATGTATTTTCTCACGAGTGGGGATCTGTGTTCCTGTTTATTCACAGAATTGGGAATATGTATATTTTCAAGGCTAAAAAAAACATTTTGAGGAGTCATATGTATGAAGAAAGTATTAATACCATCAATTTGTTGTCTTGAATCTTTGGTAGAGAATCATCCTGCCCTCTGTTCATTCTGAAGTACACCGCAAACTCAGAAATTCATGCCAGTTAACAACCTGAAGTAATCTTGCTTGCCTATATGTTTCCTCCTGCTACTTTCTGCTGCTGAGAGCAGTGTGCAGATGTTCTTTCATGTTAATCATTAAAGAGAAAATAATATGCTTCATTTCTTCTGACCTAGTCAATTTGAATAGCAAATCACTACTGTATGCCTAGTTCCTAAGTTAATTTTAAACGCTCCTCATTCTGATCCACAATACAGTTGTTTTTTTCTTGAAGGGCATTGCTTTAATATTTTTTTCTGATGTAGTGCAGTACCTCAGTCTGCAAGGAATTAATTTTAATGTCATTATGTATGAAAACTATTAAACAAAGGTTCTGAAGTCTCTTTCTCAGATTTTAAGATTTGCCTTTTTTAGTAAAAAAAAGGATATTTTCTTTTTTTTACACAATAGCCGTTCTACACAACATTTGTGTCATAAATATATCCTAATACATCTAAACAGACAGTCCCAGTCACTGATTTGCATGGTTGCAGCCAAAACATTTCCAAATTTGATACTGATATTACTGAGCAGTATCACTCTCTTACAAAAACATTTTGTTGCTATCAACTGTCAGACTCCTTTTGCTGCACAGTTTCCTTGTGGAAGCTTCCGTCTTTTCTATTCTTAATTGTATGATGGTTTTTCTAAACCATTGCTGATAAACTGGACAGTATTGAAAGATTTAATAACCGATATATAGTAAGATACAATATTACTTTACGTTAATATACTTTAAACTAGATTATACATGTAAATTTTTAATACCAATGATGAACCACAGGATAACTAGACTGATGCAAAACAACATACAGTATGAGGAAGCACTTACGCTTTATTTTTACTTCTTGCACGTGTTTCTCTAAAGCTCAAATTATCCCTTGACTAGTGGAAGACAATCTGTTAATTGAAACCTAGGCTACTTTTTTCTTTCTCAAGGCCCAATTTAGACTAGATTTCAAAAACTAAATAAACAACAGTCTGCCTGCCCATTAAAAAGGAGTGTGTCAGGTTTCTGTGTAATTAAGTCTTTTAAATAATCTCCGCTTAACCGCTCACGAGGGGCCATGTAATCTTTAAGGACTTACATTGCCGTTGCCTTTTGGCCCAGAATGATGGTGATATACTTGGGTGTTGCAGAGTGGGAAGGATTTGCTCACTGAAATACAGCTGCAGGTAAATCACCAGCGTGTAATGTGTGCCACTGGCACTATGTGCAATCCGTACATTTAAAAATGGTGAGGGAAATGTTTTGTCTACACTGGGACTTTAGTTGATACGCAACCCGTAACAGATGCACTGACTAGTTAAATACCGGTTTTAAGTGGAATAAATGGTCCCTCTACAATTTGTCTGTATTACAAAGTTAATTTAGTAAAGGCATTGCAAAACCACTGGTGTATGGAAGATGTGCGTGAGCCTTGTGCCTTACGGCTTTGCACTGCTCTCTTCCCTGAACCCCGGGGATGGGCAGGAGTCTCCTGCCGTTGTGCTCCTGTGACCTGTGGTGGCCACTCCAGGTCATCTGGATCAAAACTGACACTAGAGGTTTACAGGTAGAAAAACCTGCACAGGGTGGGTTTCTGAGCACACTGGGACTTCGTGGGGAAAGAGCCCAGAGCAGGGAAGGTTAACAGACCTCACAGTGCGCAAGGAGAAACCCAAAGAGTTGGAAGTAGCAAGACATTTGAAGGAGGAGACCTACGCAGCAGAGGTGTCTCAGTGATCTCCTGGGCAGGGACGCTGGCACTGTGACTGGAAGCTGTAGGATTGCAGCTTGGGGCTGGCTAGACATGGAGACTGTGACAGGAGAGAAATCCCCGATAAGTGAAATGTAGAGTAGCTGTGCTTGGATTGCTGTAAGTGCTGTGCTATGCTAACCACTGCTTAAGGATGAAGGTAATTAATGTCACTGGTAATGTCCCAGATCGGCAACCAAGAGGAGTGGCTCCTCTTTTCTTTCCATCTTCTAGCAATGTATTTCTGCTTTGACGGATCAGTAACCTGCTGCGCATCTCGCCAGACTTTGCAAAACTCAAAATTAAGCATGTAGCTGCAGTGTGAATCAGAGAAAAACCTGTAAGGAAATGTCAAGACCCTGGAAAGAAATGTCTTTATATCTGCCTTGCTATTCTGTGCAAAGAATAAGGTGTGAGTGAAGACGACATAATGATCAAAGAGGAGAGAGTAAAAGATGTAATAGAGCAAATGACTGCTGTGAGCAAACGTGTTGTGAGCAAAAGTTCTGTAAAAAAAACCAGCACATAGAGGTGTAGTTAAAGATTGAGTTACAGCAGTCACGCACAAGGGTGTTAAAATGAAAGTTCTGCCGTCCAGATTAATCTGGTATTTCCTGCCTTTATAATCAGACCTTTTAAAGTTTGTTTGACTTGCTGTATATGTGTTGTCACATACTGATGCGCAGGCGTGTATCATTCTGTCACTATATCTGTACTGAATCACTATAAATCATTAGCATTTTATGTGCAAAACCCAAAGAATATTCACAGACTGAAAATCTCCAGAGAAAATTACATAATTTTACATGAAATTTTTACTCTTGCAATGGTTTAAATATATCAGAAGCTGCGTCTGGCTCAAGATGTTGTCAAGCTGAAAATAGTTGGAGGCTGGGAAAACAGTATGTTTGTTCTGTTCTTACTCTTTCCTAGGTACCTGCACATGAGTCACTGCTTCAGGCTGGGTACAGAGCTAAATAAACCTGTACTCTGACCCAGGACATCCATTCCTATGTCACCGTAACTTAATAGTGCAAAGTAAATAAAGGCAAATTCATTGAAATATTTTTGAAGTTTTAATGCCAGCACTACCAATACCTTAAAAAAAAAAAGAAGAGCCCTGATAAAATAATTATCTATGCTTGTCAAAGTGAAGTGAAGCATCTTTTTCAGGAATCAAATGGGAAAGTTATGTTTTAATTTAATTGTAGTTTTGAAAAATATACACCTAAAAGGAGGAAGATTTGGGAGAGCATTCAAGTATTCATGAAAGGGTCTGGAAAGAGCAGTCTTTGAAGATTGTGCTGCAATGCTTAGGTTGCTCTATTGGTATTGCTGGCTCTGCTTTGCCATGGGAGAATATTGGGCTTGGTCAGGCAGATGGCCACCGAAGAGATTATTTTTGGCTTTTGGGGTCAGTACTTCAGATCCAGACTCAAATCTTTGCAGGTGTGGAATTTCTTTGAATGTTTGGCACTTTACTAATTTTAAAACAGCTAAACTGAGGGTTTTCTGTTTTTTTTTCTTAAATGTTCATTGAAAAAATTGCTGCTGAACTGAGTCTTTACATGCCGTATTTCAGCCCCAAGCAGATTTTTACGGCTGAGTAATAAAACCCTGGAAATGGGGTTTTATAATGGAAAATGCAACTTAACCTTAAGTAGAACAGCACCTTACAATAACACATATTTGGAACCTACAAAATCCCTTGCTCCCAAGGGTGGTGTTACAGTGAAAAGACGTGTAATAACAGTTTAATTTATCATAAATACATAACATATTTTATGATGATTTGATTGTGTTGAAAAATTTCACCTTATAGTTTTTAATAAAGCAACCTACTGGTAAACTTATTGCAGTTGGCTTTCTTTTCCTTTGACTAGGGGTCTCGGCAGAGTGAAGCATAAATGGCTTAGTTTTAGAAGCTGGTTAATAAAAAATAGATTTCCTTTCCCTTTGACTTGTTTATGAAGCTGAAAAATGACTAGGCATGTCACTGGTGTGTGGCAAAGCTAATTCCTACAGTTCTTCAACTGTCAGTGAGTAAAACATTATGGTGAAGCTGAATAATCCATTTTCCTTCATGAACATGTCATGCAATAAATAAAGGAAGATGAGTGTGTCAAAACCAGGAAAATCCCTGTCTTCTGCAAAGGAGAAGAAACAGATAAATGTGGACTATGCTACCTTTTGGGCAAACTGGTCACCAGGAGTGCCCCATAGAAGGTATAGATCGGTCTTGCTTTCTTAGTTTGCACTGCTATGGCGAGAGCTGTGTTTCTTGGCCATACTTGGCCTCAATTGAAGTGGCACCAAGGACTGCCACAAACCAAAGCAGAATTCATGCAGACAGTTTGCTTGCCTGGTAACCAACCTAATGTTTGTGATGCCTTCCTACTGAAATAAGGGTTACTGAATTTTCAGCTTTGTTTATCTTCCAATCCTGTATAATTTCTAAATTAGAAATTGAGAAGTGGAAGTTAGGTTTTCATTTTACTGTACATTGTTGTGTTTCACTGTTATGTTGGTCTTATCTAAGGTATAATAATTTAGAGAAAAAAGCATTTTGACTTAATTTTTTGTTTGGGAACCATTAGGATTGCTTCAATTAAACTTGGAATGACTTTTGAATCAAGCATATGTTGTACACTGACACTGTATACTCATAATAATAAAAAAAATGCTTTGTATATGTCCTGGTTTCAGCTGGAATAGAGTTAAGTGTCTTCCTAAGAGCTGGTACAGTGCTGTGTTTTGAGTTCAGTATGAGAAGAATGTTGATAATACTCTGATGTTTTTAGTTGTTGATAAGTAATGTTTAGTCTAAGTCAAGGATTTTTCAGCTTCTCATGCCCCGCCAGTGAGAAGGCTGGAGGGGCACAAGGAGTTGGGAGGGAACACAGCCAGGGCAGCTGACCCCAACTGGCCAACGAGGTATTCCATACCATGGGACGTCACATTCAGGAAATAACTGGGTGGTGGGGGAGTTGGGATCGCCGCTCGGGTACTTACTGGGTCTCCATCGGCAGGTGGTGAGCAATTACTCTGTGCACCATTTGTACATTCCAATCTTTTTACTATTACTGTTGTCATTTTATTAGTGTTGTTATCATTATAATTACTTTCTTCTTTTCTGTTCCATTAAACCGTTCTTATCTCAACCTGTGAGTTTTACTTCTTTTCCTGATTTTCTCCCCCATCCCGCTTGGGGTGGAAGGGGGTGAGCGGCTGCGTGGTGTTTAGTTGCTGGCTGGCGTTAAACCACGGCAGTATGTAAATATATGGTGCTTATAGATGAAACTTAATAGTGTATGCCAAGCCCTTAAAACTTGGGAAAAGTTATCTAAAATGACTTGAATAAACAAAATAGTTCTGAATTAAAACTCCTATTGAACATTTAGAGAACCAGAAATAAATGGTATTGCTTGTTCCTTTTCAACAATTCCGAGCCCTTTCCTGAGAAGCCAGGAATCTCTCAAAGAGATTCTTAAAATGCCATTCCTACAAAATGTGAATGTAAACTGATTTTCATTGTTTTTATTGGAATGTGAATTGGTTTGATGACCAGTAATAGGTATGTGCTTGATGTTATAATACAGATCTAGAACCAAGTGAATGATGAATTAGATATTACCAGAATGTCACATCGTTGCATTTTTATTGTAAAATATTCAGTCTGCACTTGTAAATGCTTTTGATCCCCTTTCATCTATAATTATGAAATGAAAATTACAGTATATAAAAATAATGTGGAGTCAGAACATTTCCTATAAGGGTTTATAGCCTGTGTGTGAAAATGTTTGGCCTATGGGCTTTCATAGTGGATTTTTTGGTTTGTTTTCATTGGTGGTTTTTTTTCAGTATGGTAATCACTTCCTTTCTTCTTTGACCCCTACAAATATTGATTTTATTGTAATTCTCACAAATAGAGACACAAAGGATTTACTAAGAAAACTGTGTGACTAGGAAGAAGCTAGATTTTTTTTTTTTTTAATATGCGGGAAGATGCTTTGAATGTGGCATAAAGCCCACAGCCATTTCTTCAGTCAGTTTGTGATCAGGTAATGGAGCACAAATGAGTTGCGGGGCAATATTTCAGTTACTACTTCTTTTCAGTGGTAATGGATGCTGGTCTCCTGAAAAGTGATTTTTTAGATCTCTTGGCCCGACAAAAATCACAGCAGTTTGAAAAATGCTAATAATGATTCTTTGGAATTGCTTGATATAGTTCATCATTGCCTAATGCTTATCAAGTTTTATAGCTTTTCATTACAAACTGCAAAGACAGAAAGATGGGGAAAAGCAATAGAAAGGGGAAGAAAAAACAAAGCTAAGATTCCAGTACAGGAGAATCAGTTCAAAGCTAGGACTCTAAGAAAACTGCTTACCCTTGTCCAGATAAAGGACTCTGTGGTAAAAAAATTTGCTCTTCTTTCATCATAAAAAAATTGGTAGTATTTGATCCATAATTTTTATATAAAATAAAAACTATTGTCTCTGAATTCAGTGCACCTTCTCTCCATTGAGGGGACTGGAGCATTAGAAATTACCTGAACCTGCATTCAGGGTGTTTCTAGGACTTGTCTTCGGCTATTAATTAGCTCCTGTAAATTGTGTACACTCCTTTTACATAATATCAGCATTTTTTGACACCGTGGATTCAGTTTTTGAGGGCAAGGGGTAACTGTAGTAGTCAAACTGTACTGCGCCTTGAGGGTTCCCTGTGAATACATCTGAACGCTCAGTTGTAACCTTGTAGTGCCAGCAATTCGGTTATTCTGTAGCACCTGCATCCCTATGGCAGAACGTTACCATGTAAACCCAAACTCTTTTCCATCTATCATTTAGTCTCATCCGATTGCCTGTAGGCCCTCTTTTTTTTCCCAATTCCTTCTGCTTATGCCCTAATCAATTTATGACTTCTTTTCTCTTAGATCCCTTTTTTTCATTTGCTCTTATCCTCTTCAGGCTGGATGTCTCTCCAAATAATTTGTTTGCTTTAATTCCATGAAGTTCCAGCCTTGCAGTTCCAGCCATGTCCCACTAACTTTGACTTTCTTCTTCTGTTTTTCTGCCACTTCTTCACGGCATCTGCTCTCCAGTAGTCAAGATGCATTCTCACTTTGTTTGCTTAACAGCTTGCTTTACCAACTCATTACACTTTCAGATGGACATCTTTGTTTTCTCATTGTGTTTTTTACATTTAGGAGATCCTGTCTTCACCTGCAAAATTGTGTGGTGCCTACGAAAACTTAGCACTGATTAGTTTGATGTATATGAGTTGGTGCCTGTTACAGTTGGTGATAGCATCTTTGATTTCTTTCCTGCCAATATACATTAGACTTTCTTCCTGTATAATTACATCTCGGCTCTCAGAGGTGGATATGTTTTTATTTTTCTCTTTTTTTCTTCAA
This sequence comes from Elanus axillaris, assembly GCA_026212715.1. Lineage (NCBI taxonomy): Eukaryota > Metazoa > Chordata > Aves > Accipitriformes > Accipitridae > Elanus > Elanus axillaris. Next base: position 11,926,644 of record JANZLQ010000078.1, on the reverse strand, counting down.
GCTGTAATGGGAGTACTGGCCAGTGCTTAGGATCCATGATTATCAATGGTAATGCCAAAAAAATTTATACCTCCCAGTTCAGATCTACATAAATGTAACTATTTTGCAATTCAATTTGTGTATTCCTGGAAATGGTTTGAAAGCTGATAAATTCTTATCTAGTTTTTAAAGAATTACTGAAAACCAAGATAACAGTATTTGACCCCCTTATTTCTTTGATGCAGTATCGTTAAATAAATTGAAAACTATTGCAGCATACTTCAAACCTTGATTAACCTGTATTGAATAGCTGAACTCTGCCCTTACTTTCTATGTCCCCTTTGAGAGGAAATATTAGAATGAAAGCCTCTGGTGTGTTTTTTTTTTCCTTATTTTTTCTCCTCCTTCCCTTAACAAATAAGTGCTTTTTATCCAGAGCTGGCTTTGGCAGGTCTACTGTCATGTATAAAAATTGATGAATTTTTTCATACATAATACACTTACATTTTTCTCCTGCTATTCAACTTGTAATAGATAGGATCAAAACTCTGGCTAGCAATTTTGTGGAAATATTTTCTGTATTTTGTGAAAAGCTCTTGGAAGCAATCAAAATATTGTACAAGGCTGGAACTTTACCTAGTTGTTAATTGGCAGGTTAAACTTTTATGGGTTTCTGGTACCCTGGCGATACATGACTATTAAAAATTGCAGGTGGTTCAGGGGAAAGGGGGAGGTGAGTTCCTGTGCTAGTAATATATCATAAAACTATATATTTCATGCGCCTGTTGTGAAAGTGGAGACTTTAATACTTTTTCACAATATAAGCTGATTAAAGAATCTTTATGGATCTCATTAACTGAAGTTTTTCTCTGTGAACATTGAAAAATGTAATGCTTATGGATAAGAACAGCAAAAATAATTAGCCTCTGTGGTGCCTCCTTTGGTTTAAGAAAAGCAGTGTGGTATCAAATGTGCTTATTCGTTCTGAGCTTGTTTGTCCTTTTGCACAAAATTCTGTTGATGATTTGGCCATTTTTCTTAATTCCAGCATGATTGAGCATAGGAATTGAAAGGGTAGGATTGTTGCATGCTCCAGCTACAATAAAATACTACAATGTATTTCACAGAGTCACAAAATTATGGAATTGTTGAGTTTGGAAAGGACCTCTGGAGATCATGTACTCTCACCTCCCTGCTCAAAGCAGGGTCAGCTACCGCAGGTTGATCTGGGCCAAGTCCCATCAGGTTTTGAATATGTCCACAGATGGGACTCCACAACCTCTGTGGGCACCGTGTTCCAGTGTTTGACCACACTCACAGTGAAAAAAGTCTTTTCTTATGTTTAAATGGAACTTCCTGTACTTCAGTTTGTGCCCATTGCCTTTTGTCCTTTGAGTGGATACTATTGAGAAGAGTTTGTCTCCATGTTCTTTACAACACCATCCCCAGTCAGACATTTGTACACATTGATGAGATTCCCCTGAGCCATCTCATCTCCAGGCTGAACAGTCCCAGCTCTCTCAGTGTCTCATACGAGAGGTTCCAGTCCCTTCATTGTCTTGCAGACTTTGCTGGACTTACTCCAATATGTTGATGTGCTGGGAGTTTCATCCCCAGAACTAGATGCAGCCTTCCAGATGTGTCTCACCTGCATGGAGCAGAGTGAAAGGATTGCCTCCCTCAACATTGTCCAGCTCCCTCAGCACTCCTGCGTGCATCCCATCAGGTCTTATTGTTATGTTTAACCTTTCCCTAACCTGATCCTTCTCTATGGATGGTCAGGCTTCAGTGGTCCAGACCTTCCCACTGGTCTCAGTGGCCTGGGATTCTTGCAGATGAATCTTACCAGTGAAGAAAGAAGGCATTGAGTACCTTGGCCTTTTCCATGTCCTTTGATATCAGGTTCTCTGCCCCATTAAACCATGGACTCACTTCTTCCCAAATCTTCCTGTTGTGGCTGATATCTCAACAGGTGGTCTTATTGTTGCCTTTAATGTGCTGTGTCAGATTTACCTCCAGATGGGCTTTGGCTTTCTGTCGTGGTTTCAGCTGGGATAGAGTTAAGTGTCTTCCTAGTAGCTGGTACAGTGCTGTGTTTTGAGTTCAGTA
>JANZLQ010000078.1:11884200-11924456 GCA_026212715.1 Elanus axillaris | reverse complement strand
CTAAATGCCTAATCCATAATCAAAAACTTTCTAAGACAGTTAATCTGCTGACTGGGGGGGGGGGCATGGAATGGGAAGAATGGAATAGCTAAGAGTAAAATAAATATTCTGTCTGCAGTATCAGCAACCCTAGGTGTTCAGAGCCATTAGCGAAACTCTAAGAATCATGACACTGGTAATGAAAGTTGTTTACATTTTCCCTGTTTCCTGAACCTCTAAGAAGCAGTCAAGTCATATTTTCAGGCTTTGCTTTGCAATCATAAAGTCTAAAAACTCTTTTTAAGGCTTATTTCTTCTTGCATTGAATGACATGGCTCCACAAACTTTAAAGAAGGAAGTTAAATATTCTAAGTTATTATAAATTTGTGAGAACACTGGAGGGCTTATTACACTTTTCTCCCATTGTGCGTCACTGATGTTTGCATCTTCTCTCCAGGTAAAGGAGTTTATTAGTATTGTATATGCACTCAGAGGTAAAGCTGTCAGTGCTTAGACCTTCGAGGTCACTTTGCAGATTGGCTTCATTCTTCTGGTCATTTTTTTTGCTGCCACTTAGAGCAATTTGTTCATAACAAAGACTGATGCAAAAAAACTCTACAAAATGTAGAGATTTAATTTAATCATTGAAAAGAGCCACAGGAAATCCAAACTCCTGAAATGAAATGCTGCTTGTAATGCATTAGGAAGAGGACAATACAGAGGAGTACAACAATCACTGCTTATTTGAATGATGACATTTCCCCTGGCTTTGTTAAAAACAGACCCAGAATACTCTCCTATATGTACTTTACAACACAAGTCAGTTGCTGCTACCCTGAAGGAGGGCTAAAAATGGTCCTATGTGAACCTCAAATTGTTTTTCATGTATTACAAGGACTACCAGGTCCCTCCTTCACCAGAAAAACCTGTTCCTCAGGCACTCCTCTTCCTCATAGTTAGACACATAGTCAGAGGCCATTATGAAGAATCCTTAACTGGGTAGATTTTATATACAAAATGTGTGTTTGACTAAAGATTTGATACCTCTGACCGCTTCTATGGTTTGTTTGGTTTATCATGGAGATTCTGTTTTTCCCCTCAAGTTTTTCACAGATTTTTTTTTTTAATGTTACTTTTTGAAAAAAAAATATTCTTTCTGATTGTAACACTCCCTCTACAAGTTAGGAGACTTTCTGCAAGACCACTGCAAGCCATTTATTATTAAATTAAGGATCATTGCTCTTTTCAACTCCTACTCACATGTTGCCATTACTCCCCTTTCCCTTAACACACAGTAGCATCTCATCTATCAACCTGAGCCACCTAGACAGGGAGGTGTGAGATGGAGCCCAGCTTTTGAGTGTGGGTTCTTCCTTCACTTTTTCAGGAGGACTAATTGCCACTTGTCCTTTCTCATAGTTTACATCCAGTTGCAGAATGACATACAGGTTTCTCTACAGTTTATTGTGAAAGAATTGGAACAATGTACGCCACTGCTGCCGACATGAGAACATCAGCAATACACCTAAGGTCATGAAAGATTAGTAAAGGCATAATCTTAGATAAGCTTTTGCAAAGTGACTCACACACCTGAGTATGAATCCTTTCAGAAAAGAGATATCCTAAATTAGGATGTTGAAATTCTCCATATTGAATCCCATAATTTCCTGATAACTCCCATTCGCTCTTGAAATAGTTCCTCTGGAAATGCCAGCTTAAAAAGGATTTGTGAGCCTGAAATGCATGTTTTGTCTTTCCCTTCCTCCTTGATGTCAGTGGGTTTAACAAAGGGTATCACTTTTTCTTCAGGCTGAGCATACAGTACTTCAGGTTTATTTATGCCTCATATTACAAGCAGTACAGATGCTGCAGTCAAATTATATCCTCACATTAAACCAACAATACAGTCACGTAGATTTTATCTGGAAACACTGACTATTAACATCACTTGACCCAGACTACTCTGGAGTCAAAGTTGAGATTGCAAAGTAACAGACTAAGCTAAATTCTCTTAAACAGCTATGCACAGGAGTCTGCAATGCAGTTTTGAGTTGAAATTCAGATCTGCTTAGTCATCATACCAATAAAAGATTTTGGATTTATGCAGATCATTTACAACCTTTTGTAAACCTGTTCTTGCTAGATTCCCGTAAGGATCACCATTTCACTTTTGAGATATGAAATAACTGCCAGAAAAAGCCTGATTTACTCCAAACTCACCAGTGCTTTGGAGGTGAAAAAGGACAGGAGAAAAGAAAAGATGTGTTCTGTCCAACTCTGATAGATGACTGCTTTTAACATTGTTATTTTGAATTTTTATTCATCTATTCAATTATTAGCTACATCAAGTTCTTCCTCAATACAAGATGCAATTAAAATTACTTAACATCTTCAAATGTTTCCAGAGTTAAAGCCCAAACAGCAGCTAGTTCTCTAATTTAAGCTCCAAATTATCTGACAAAAGTGACAAAGAGCAAGGCTGGAACAGAGATTTTCCAGTTACAAAACATAAATCAATTGCACTGGGTCTTTTCTTGCACCCTTCTGGAGCAGTCCAATGAACACACAATTAGAAAATATATCAGGGGAAAGAAACAAAACCAAGTTGGAATAATACTATTGTGCAATTTTAAGTTTTATTTTTTTTAAGTCACAGCCCCATCTACATCCAGCTATGGAAAATAAACATCTGCCCTGCAAAGTCTTCTAGTACTCACCTTCATCCATCTTTACTCTCTCTGCTCACCCAGTGCCATTTTTTTTTGTTTTGTTCCTTACGCTGCAATATCTGGACTTAATACTTCCTTACTTGTATTCCTCCTTTCTCCTACTGGGAATATGCTTCCCTCCTCCTTTCTGCTCCTAGGCCCCTAGTGTAGCAGCATCTCCATATTTCTTACAGAAATACCTCTTTTTCTCAGGGCTAAGCATGAATATGGGCTGATGTCTTCTGCTTTGCACCTAGGGAGGGTACCATCCCAGGGGAGCAAGCAAGCTGCCAGGCTTCGTCCATCTTCTGTTTCTCTCTCAAGCCAAAGGGCTTCTATCTCAGAAAGTAAAAGTGCTCTGGGATAAGGCTGATGGTAGCTACCAAGAGGACTCCTGGATCTAATGTCAGTCATTCTCACTAATGGGGAAAGGAAATGTCTGCTCTGTAACTTTAAACTGTGTGCCTTTTCAGTAAATATGAAATAGCTTTATATAGATATATCAAATACAGTTACAGTTCATTATAGCAGGTCCTGTGGTTGGTTTTGTTGTTTCACCTAAAGCCACCGTCTGTGCAGTTATGAGTCTGAGGCATGTGATGATGAAAGATTCTGCTCTAGGCAAGCAAGTTTTTGTCCTTCCTCCTGACACAGAATTGCTTATGTGAATCCTAAAGCCTTAGAAAACCAGGGAAGTACAGAAGACACATTTCTATTTTGTGATACAGATACCCCTTGACTGAAACTCCTCCATTATTGTTACTCCTAATGCTTTGAGCCTTCAAAACTTTTGCTTGTTAACTTTGCTACTGGAGTAACTTTTATAATCATTCAATGCACAGAACTAAATCAAACATGTTTAAGTGTCTGTAGGATTGTGACCAAAACACACTTAGACATCTGACACCTGTCTACTGATTGGGAAGCTCTATTCCAAACAGTGCTCCACAAGCAGATCAGTATTTCGAAGGATGTCATCAATATTCTTCTCTGAAATCTGGAAATTTCCAGAACTCAGAAGACCTTTTTATCACTTTAGCATTCTGTACCCAAAAATATCTATGAAAGACAGAGCTTTGTTCCCCAAGGTCATTTATTTCTGGGATAATAAGGAAAAATACCTTTCTTCTCTTACCTTAGGTAAGAGCTGTGAGTAGAATTGCATTAATTTATTGGGATGCACATAGCTAGGACTGGGCTAGTTACACAGAAGCTGTCATAGCTTTGTAAACTCCTTCTGAAATCTTTACATTATGACTAGAGAAAGTTCAGTTGTGGAATGAATTACAATGAAGTGGAATGAATCTAGAATGAATTGGATTGCTGCACTGGAGCTAAAGAAAGCAAAATTACATCTATTTCCACAGAACATTTTCTTTTTTTTTCTTTGTAGTTAACATTCTCATCATGCATGTAAAGCACGCAGCTGCTGATTAAAAGATTGCAAAAGGAATGTGGAAAAAAATCTTTTTAAACATACAGAATGAAATAGTTTGAGTGGCACCTTGTGATTTGTTTTCCAATTAGGAATGACATTTAATTTTAAGAGTTGAGCTGTTTTTAAGATAACATTTTGTTGGTTCAGGCACATATGCCTACTAGTGTGATTACTGACTGTAATTTTCAGGATTTTAGGCACAGAGTAGGCCACATGCTCCCTTGTATCTTTTTCCAATATTTTTCTGTTTTTATGTGTAAGACTATACTATTGTTGTGAGTGACAGAACTCCAAATTTATTTTTGGTTCCAGTGGTTTTGTATTTCTAGATTATTAAGGAAGCTGTAAGTTCTAGATCTTCACTGACTTCACAAGTATTTGGGACAGGCCATTCTCTTCAAGAAGAACAAGGGAAAACACAGCTTGTTATGCAGTTCATAAATTGTCCTAAGATCAGTTTTGACGCATGTAGGCATTAGCATTGGTTTGACAGTTTTTGCATTAAAATCCAATGCTCAAACTAACAAAATGTACTTTCTTCATAATAAATGTAAGTTGTTTAATTAAAAATGGCAACAGTTACAAGAAAAATACACTTTTTTAAAGTACACCCCAACTGTATGAAATGCTTCATAGAGTAAAACTACATCTCTGCTGCTAACTTGCAGGTAAGAGGCCTGCAGTGATGGCTACATGCTCATGTTAACCTGACACAAATTGACTGTCTTCCTGTGTGCCCAGTTGCTCACTCCAATAATCTTCCTTATAGTGGTACAATCACTGAGGCTTTTGAGCGGGCGCAGTCAGGCAAGTTAAGGAGCACATTTGGCAGCAGCATTTAATCAGCAGGATTTAATCACATTAAACTGACTGTATAATCATGACCTGATTCTGCAAAACTCTAAGTTCGAGTTTTGCATCTTAAAAGACTGCACATTTTAATCATGTTGTAGCTTATATGATACTAAGCACAAAGCAGGAGATCTATGGGAAAGAAATTTATTTCCACTTCAGTATGATACAGCTGACGGTAGTGCTGAAGGAAAACTGCAATGAGGGAATTAGTAAGTTGGATATGTGCTTTTTAGATAATATCAAAAATAGGTGTGCCACCAAGTAAAAAGAGGAAGGACAGAGAACTGGATTCTTTCCTGTTTTGCTTTCAGAGAATTGTTTACTTTGAAATGTTTGCATGTCTTTAAAAAATACTTTAAACATGCTGCCTGGATTAAATCAAAACAGTAATTATGTTTTCATGAGTTATTCTGTGTCTTTTAGGATTGAGGCTTTGATCTCTGACATGCTATACCACATTAGTGTTTATTACAGACCACTATGCTGTTACTTGACAAATAGGGCATCTTTCATTATGCTAGGACTTACATAAAGTATCTTGCTGGGACTATAAAAATAATCTTTTTTCCTATATAAGCTTAATGCTGTATTTCAATTTTGGTTTTCATGAGTGATAGGGAAATTTTCTAAGCCAAGTGAATAGTCAGCTGTGCTTTATGTATTTGCTGTTGTAGAACATGCAGATTACTGCTGAAGGGTTTGTTTTAAATTGTATTTTCAGATTGGTTTTTATAAGATAACAAAGTTGCATGTGTGGGCGCATATGTGCATGTGTGAGTGTGCATGCATGCACACATGCATGTTTATCTCTGTTTTCCATTAATGCCTTTGAGCCCTTAGGCTAATTCCAACCAAATTAACTTAGGACCAAGTTCTAAAAATAAATATGTTCCCACAAGGCTTGGAAAATGGTCAAGTAAAATAAGGAAATCTTATCAGTGTTCTGATTAAAGGAAAAGTCGTAGTGTAAGTGCATACATTATTAGACACTAGAGAATCTACTTTGAGGACACCCTGTATAAGTATCTCAGATGTGGAAAAGAGGGACTTTCTTGGCCTGTGTCTAAACTGGATGGTGCATGTTATGATACATTCAACATGCATAGCTGTCTGGTTTTATGTCTTCTTTCTTTACCAACCTTGAGAGGATTTCCAAATCCTCCATTCATGTGCAGCGTTCGATGTTACAGATGTTAAGTCCCTAGAATACCCAGCTTCATGTAACTACTTGAAGATTTTTAAAGGATAACTATTGCCTTCATCCAGCCTGTTTAGAAGTTTGTTGCCTGCAGACAGCAGTGCGAAGCAGGCAGAGCCTGCTACAGGAACAGCCAGCCCTGCTACCCTGTCTTCCACCCTCTGTGATTCCCCCCATGGTTTGTGGAAATAACTCTGCAATCAGATAGCTAACTGAAATGTCTAAAGATAGATTTCTAAAAGCTTCTCACCCCATTTTCACCTGTGAAGTCATAGGCCAATCTCCATGGACTAGCAGAGACTTCATGCTGCCAGCCACCTTCAAAGGTCTCCAGAGCACTAGATCACATAGCTTAAAGGAACTGAAAGTGCATGAACCCTGCAGGATGTGCCCCACTTGATACTTTACAACTGTTGGGGGTTTTTTTCCATTTGTCTGATACTTCCAAGCAAAATACTATATGGCAGTATAAAAGTTTGGTGGTATAAAAGTTTATCCTTTCTCAGGAGTCTCACATGTATCACAGGTACTTTTGTCAAAACTCTTAAACTTATGTGATCTTGATTTTCTTTGACACCCTCTGCCCCCCAAAACGTAAGTTTCATAACTTTGTGGTTGAAGAGAAAACTTTAAGAAGTGATATAATGATGAAAAAGCAAATAAAAAGAAATTAAAAACCCCATAAACCTGCACTTATAAAAATAATCTCAGATTGTTTGTAGACCAGTCTCATGATTTTGACTCATGATTTTAAATGTCCTTGTATTGTCCTTGTATATTAATAGCATATCTTAACTGGACAAAGAAGTCAAAGGGGACGTGGAGAACACCCATAGCAACAGCAGTACTACAGTTACTTACTACTTTTAGATTCTTTTGTTTGCTGTAGCCTAGAAAAGGCACTCTCCATTTGGCATAGGATATAACTCTACTATAAAAATGTGTTGTAAATTGTAATCTGGTCTTTTATAGTTATTTTATATGCAAATATATTCAAAATGTTTGATGAAGAACTAAAGTTTTCTTCTCTGTGACCCTGCTTTTAGTAGAGAAACTGGGAGAAGAGACTGGTTTCTTGTTACTCTTTTTTAAATTATGGGCATTTGATTTGGCAATAGATTTTCCAGGTTCTAAAAGGCTAAGAAAATATAAGGACAATTATTTACCTCTTTTAAATTAATTATGGAGGATGTTTGGGGAAATAATAATCACCCCTGCATGAAACTATTGCTTTAAAGGCAAACAGCAGTCCCAAATAAGCAGATTATGTAGCTTTTTTTGTCTAGTGGTGTACACACACAGTAAGAATTTAGAAGCTTTTATGGAGTCTATGTTCTTTTACGGAGCTTTTGGGGAATGTTGGTATTTGTAAAATATTTTACTATAGAAACTTATATGTAAGACCACTATGATATATAAAACAAGAGTCTAATTAAAAACTTTAAGTATCTGTGAATGCATTCCATAGTTCAATCATAAAAACATATTTAAGGCAAGCTGTTTTGTACCTAAATATGTATTTACATAAATCCAAAGGCTAAAACGCATAATGGAGAAAAGTTATCATATTAAAGATACAGCTTCTTGGTATTTCAGTTAAGGTGTGGGATTTCAAAATAAAATGGTTGAGCATCCCGTAATGTCTTTCCACAAGACCCAGAATTACAAAACTTAACGTTCTTGATAATTTTAAGTTAAAAAAAATACTTTCAAACCCTAGTTATAAATGATAAGGAGCAAAATAAGATGACTTAAAAACTGGAAGGTAATATTTAAAGTTTGGTTTTCTGTGGATTTATGACCTAGTCCTGCATATACTCTCGCAATAATCCCATGTTGCCCCAGGTCCATATAGCACACCCACTGCAAAATGCCTGTCTTCTCCAACACCTTCGCTGACCTCTCCCTAGCAGTATCTCCAATGTCCACCATGATTTGCAAATATAACCCAAATACCCCAGCACCCAGCAAATCCTAAATCTACCTTGTTTTACCTGCTGGCTGTACAAGACAAAGCACATGGTATGACTAGCTCAGTTACGCATGTGCTGGCCAGCTGGCCAGTGTATGTAGATGAGCCAAGTACTTCTGTTAAATAGGATGCAAAATGTCTGTATTCTTCACGTCTTTCTTTTAATGAACATTAGTAGCAGCTCTCTTCTCTCCCTAAGTGTCATTTTTTTCACTGAACTTGAACATATGCCAACTGTGAAACCTCAGTGCTTTTATTGTCGCTGATGCTACTATGTTCCAAGTTACGAGAAGGGGAACTTGCAGAAGCAGAACCATTTCATAACCCTAATTTTCTGAGGAAAGCACACAAAAAAGAGCCAAATTCAAGTTTTAAAAAGTCACATTACCTTCTGACTCTCTTCTGCATTTTTTCATAGTGGCTTAATATAAAAACCATGAGCAATTATTATATAAAAGTAATTCTGAGCATGTTCTTTATGAAGCCCATGCATTTCAGCATTATTTATTGGCTCCTGAAGTGATATTGGGTTAATTATATGATTCTGAGCCACTACAAAAATGGAAGACCAACAAATGCTGAAGAATGAGCCTCTGAATCATTATGTGTCGTGAAGTCAGATCATATGCCCTGGATGTGTATTCAGGGATGACCCTTTAATGTATGGCTCCAAGCATATAGTATGTTAGGCATGCCATTTCCACAGTAGCTTTGCCACCCCTAGATTTTGAGTACAGGTTGTCACTGATAAGCATTTCAGTTGTGAGGCTTGTTCTACATTGTGTCTGTCAGTCCAATTATAATTATGTTTATTCATGACAATCTGTAGTAGTTTCTGATGATCTCCCAAGCTTCTAACATTAGTGCAGGAATACCGTAAAAATCTTTATTTTGCCAGCTTTATAACATATTCTGTCTGAATTTCCTCTTAATCACGTTATCTTCTTTCTTTTTCCCATATAAGCCCCAGGAGACCTAATTTAGTTCATTATATCTTCCACAGTGATGGCTCTACCTTATGCTTAGCTGAAGAACTGACTAAAAATTAAAAATAAAAACCTCCACAATCAAACAAGGAAGCTACTAATAGGTGTATAAATTCACAAAATTATTTAAAAGTCAGAAAGTATATGTAATACAGTTGCTATCTGTCAAACAGACAACAATGCCAAAAACTACACTTACTATAAAATTTGTGAGAAAATGTTTTCAAGAATTACTGTGTTTTATTCACCACCACATTGCTTGGTACAAAGTCTCTTGAAGACTAGAAATTGCATTCTCTGCTGCAATGCAAATCATAACTAATGGGAAGTAACTGAATGTTTTCTCCACAGTCTTTGTCCCAGCTGGTGTGGCTAATGTTTATAAATTTATACCTATGTTCAGTTAACTTTTTAGGATAATTCTCTTTCTGAGAGGATGTCAGAGGCTGTCTGGTTGTTCAGTTATATCAGTTGAGCCATTCAAGGTGATATTTTTGAGTTAATTTTTTTTCTGGAGGATAACTGTAATTCTGTAATCAGAGGAATTATCCTGATGAATGAAGACAGATGGTTCATGTCAGGGCCCAGAGTGCACAGAGAGGCTGCAACTGCTGTGGGAGGTCTCACCTGGGACCTTCACCCACACAGCTGCTGCCACTGGCCCAAGACCTCCATCTAAGCTCTGACCCAGACTATCACTCTCCATTTGAGTTTTTCTGTAAGTATAATTCTTTTCAGCCTTGTTTTATTGGGGTGTGGTTTTATTTAGATTTTGTGTGTTAAATTTGGATTTGTTACCTTACTTTTGCCTGATGATGGCTGCATAGTTGGTGGGACCTGTTGCTATCACTGTCCCTGCTCTGCTTGCCCTGCTGTGGTGGGACTGTGCCTTGTTGGTGAGTGAGGTCCTGCCCATGCTGTCCTCAGCTCCCCTTCCCCCTGGGGCAGTCTCACTCCCGCTGCTGCTTGTTAACAACTTCTGACTCAGTCAGCTGGTTACCTTAACTTCCTGGCTTCGATTTTCTTTCATTTCTTCACAGTCCATCTGTAAAAGGAGATCAGGGTGAGTCTTCATCTTAGATTTCATTGTACCAATTAAAAATGGGAAAAAGGACATGTGCCTAATTTTGGAAGACTATTGGGAGATCTCTGCTAATCTGAAAAGGTGCTGCCTTATAAACATGGTCAATTACTTTTCTTTCCTGGCTGTAACTATTAGTCATTTATTTACTCAAATATCAGCTTAATATACTGAGTGTTGCTCTTTCAAGCCTGTTACCTTATAATAAACAAACTGGAAAATGTTTTGTAGTGGAGGATTGCATAATGTATTAATTCTATATGCCAGAAACAACAAATGTTCAGATTGGACTGCTGAGTTTTATTAGGAGTTCAACACTGAAGAAAAACTTGGTGTAACCTTGTCTTGTCCCTTATTTGAAACTTAAGGCCCTTACCATTGACTATAATGGATGGAGAGTTATGCCAAAACTATCAGTCTTCCCTATTTGCTACCAACCTATTTCTTCTGAAGCACTCTTGCTTGACACCTCAGAATAGAGCTAATAAAACAAGTTCTGTCTAAAAGTCTGCAACTAATTCATTGCTTGATCTATGTTTCCACAGTAGCATGTGAGAAAATGGAGGAAGGAGGGGTGGGGAAAGCAGTATGAGTAAAATAAGTGAGAACATGCTTTGCCAGGAGAATCAAAGGTACTGGATGCTTCCTTGTATTTTAAAAGGTCTTGGGTGGTTTGTCACTTGTTGGACAGATGATGTTGGTTTTATCATGGGCTATGAATTGTCATGCTGATCTGTTTATTATGTGTGATTCTGCAATAAGTGTTGGAAAATGTAGTGCAATGTTTTGTTTTGGAATGTGCTAGAAAACAAGATGAATTTTCTACTTCAGTAGAGCAAGTCAAATCATAGAACCTAATTATCTATTCTCAGAGCAGGGTTCTGCTTCCTGCAGAAGTGCTTTGTAGGTGCCAAAGGTATTTTGGGTTAGCAAAACTAATCTCTGTCCATGAGGGATCCTTTCAGTATGAAACCTAAAGGTTACAAGACAAGTGTAGAAGGAATGCTTTCATAGGGAGCAGCTGAGAACTGCAGCTGCATATCCAAGAAGTGTAATGTATTTTATACCTCACTTCTCCATTGACAGGTATAACTCCAGATCAGTGCTTTGGTTTTGTTTGCTCTGTTGCAGTTGTAGACAGCAACTCAGAACATGTGAAACTCCAGACAAGGGCAGGAAAACACAGTTGCTGTTTCCAAGACATCTAGTTGAAATTATTACTAAGGACTCTTTCCAAAAGCCATTTCCTCTCCTGCTATACACATCAGTGCTGCAGTCTCTGCTAGCACCCTGTGGTGATGCTTGGCAGGGCCAGCAGCACCCAAGCATGGTTGTGGGGCAGGAAATGGGGCTGTGACTCAGCCTGCTCCTCCCAGTCCTCTTTCACCCCAATTTGGTGCCTGTTTAGGCAGGCTTTATTGAGATTATTAGTTTTAGTTTCTTTTTGTCAGAAGATATGATTTTTACTGAATAAAACCACCAGCTATTAACTGATAACACTTTACTGGTAAGTGTTTGGAGAAACAGGACTTACCTTGTGACATTTAGACTTAAGAACTTCTTTCCTCAAGCAAGGACTTGATCCAAACTAATCCTGCATCTCTATCAGTATTTGGTGTATGCATTAAAAGTATTAGAATTTCTGAAGATGACTGTAAGGGAAACCTGGTGTCTGTTTGGGTACTGTGTGTTCTTCATTGTAAACCTAACTTTATCTCTTATTTCTGTTGTCACTGAATAGGCTAAGAGAAGGTTATTAACTGCTGCCTTAAGCTAAGGCTGCAATTTGACTTCCAAATTGCAATACAGAGGGTTTCTGCAGCCAGAGGCATATTCAGAGTCAAGTAAGATCTCTCTTCAGTGCAGCGGTATCTCCAATGTCACATGCATAATTTCAGTGGTCCTAGATGACGCTGGCAAACTATGTGACTTGTGAATCAATTTAACTGCAGCAAAGCAAATAGTGTTTGGCAGGTAGAGACATGGATATTTCACCTCTTTTGTCTTCCAAGATGGGACTGATATTCAAAATTCCATACTGTGGAGGTCATAGGTTGTGTTTGTTCACATTAGAACTAGGTCATTATAGTTTATACTTCCTATTTCTTATCTTGCAAGTATTCAGGCTGCTTATTGGACAAAGGCTGCCTGGGCTACTAATACAGTTAGAACCCAGCCTCTGCATAGATTTTTTTATTATTATTTTTGTTGTTTTTTTTTTTAAAGGGTGATCAGCTAGAAACCTAGATTTTGAAGGACTTTGAAAAAAAAAAAGTATGATTTTTTCTGTACTGCTTTTCAGTACTTTGACAGTTGTCTGTCATTGAACTTAAGTACAGAAAGACACAAGTACTTGAAGAAGCCTTTCTGTAAATACTGTAGATGAAAGCAGATCTGCAGTTGAAAAAACTTAAAATGACCTGCTTCTAGGGAAGAATCATGCATTTATGGGTAGTCCATATATTTGTAACTTTCTGGAAAATACCATATTTCATGTCCCTTTCAAATAGTACTAAGCGATCCTATGATTCTGAGTATTCCAGTACAACTCAGAAGGAAGAACAGGATCCTTTAATTACTGCAGACAAGAAATATCCCTTCTTTCATCCTTCTCTTTCATATTTAAAGAATCCCAGTGATAATGAAACTAAACAAACATTTCTAAATGTGTGAAATGGATTATCTGCCATTACTATGAGTCCATATCTTTTCAAAGTCACTGGACTTACAAAATTAAGAGTATAGGAAGGAAAGGAATTGCTGTGCATGAGGGATACAGGAAAAGCTTAAAAGCAGAGCATACTTACAAAGTAGAGAAGCAGTTATTTATTACTGTATAACTATAGCTTGATAAACAATTGTTTGACATAAGCTGAACTGCAGTTTCCCTGTATTGTGAGAACTCATTACTTCAACTGCAAGAACAGATAGAACTTTCTGAACATCTAATGGCTTGTGATGAACTTTGTGCAAACTTTTATACTACTTAAATATTTGTGATGGGATAAGTCTTCACAAACCATGATCATGATGTAGCAACAATAACAGCATGGCTTCTACAAACACTGCTAAAGTGCTAGTGACAGACTTAATGCTGCACAACAGCTCTGTAATGGGAAGCAACATGGTTATAACATGTCAGCTACTCTCTGAAATGGAGTTTACTGGTGGATTTGAGTCTTGCTGTAAGCTATTACAGAGGAGACACACGCTGTGCTTCCAGCGTATAGTGACAATATAGTGAATATACACAAAGAACCTACTTTAAAGTAGTTAATAACTACTGCTGTACAATTGTAGAAACAAACTCCCTGTGGTTTAATTCCCACTGTTGGGGGGTGTGTGTATAATTCTGGTCAGGATAATAGACAGGTGTTAAGGAGAGGGGTACAGACAGTCAAAGAGAATTTAGCACTCTTCACAAGAAACTGGAGGAAAAAGAAATGTTGATGTATTTGAAAAAGGGATCATATTATCCCATCTGTGTATCCTATACCTAGCGGCAATTTAAAGTTAGGCTGCTAGGTGCTTCTGCAATACAAACATGAAAGTTTCTAATGAATATATGTTACTGATCCTTTTATTTTTTTAAAGGAAAAACAAATGTCTTCTACAGTGATACATTAGACTGACATACTTTTATATGAGGAAAAAGTGTTTTCACTGCTGTGAAATGCTAGAAACGTTCACTTTGGATGGTGGACTAGAAGGCCACATTTCAAAGACAGTAGTTTGAATACAAAATTAATTCCAGAGAGGTCAGTTCCAGAAGAACTTAACTTCTTACTGAAACTAAGAAAACCTTGAACCCTTCTGTTTGAGTCGGGTGTGCAAGCCTGCTGGTATGCAGTCTTAGCGTAAGATAACTTGCTCAAATGTGATTTTTTTGAGACAGAGGCAAACACTGAGAAAATGCAAAAAAAAGTAAGACTTACTAATTAGGAGAGAATGACATAATTATTTTTTATCCTCTGTATCTATGGCAAGTATACTAGACAGGTTTATTAATGGGATTGTTAATAAAATGAATGCAGTAGCTTGTCTTCACCAATAAGATATAGACCAAGCCCTCAAAACTTAAGATTTTTTTACTATGTTTCCAAACAGCTCTGCCTCTGCACATCACTAATCATTTAGATGTCAATTAACACCTTAGACTTCCACCTTTATCAAGAATCAAATGTGTTTAACTAGGATGGTCATTTTTCCTGCTATTATGTTGAACAGGAGTACATGTTGATAAGATGTCCCTGAGCTTTCTCTTCTTCGGTTTGAACAGTCACAGGGCTGTCCCTCATATGAAAGGCATGCCAGTCCCCTCATTTTTGTGGCTCTTCACTGTACTTGCTCCAGTGCATCCATGTGTCTCCTTTACTGGGGAGCTTTATCCCCAGAACTGGACATCAGATGCATATGCCTCATCAGTGCATAGGTAAGGATCACCTCCCTCAACATGTCCAGCTACCTTGGCACTCATGGGTGCACCCCATCATGTCCCATGGAGTTCTGTGTCCAGTTTGCTTAAATGTTCCCTAACCTGATTCTCTATGCATGGTCGGTCCTCATTGCTCTAGACTTTCCCACTGGCCTTGTGGGGCCAGGGATTTCTGTGAACAAGTCTTACCAGTGAAGAAGGCATTTAGTACCTTGGCCTTTTCAGTGTCCTTTGATATTAGGTCCTCATTCCATTCAGCAAGAGGCACACACTTTTTCAAATCTTCCTTTTGTGCCTGAAAGCTCAGTAGAAGCTCTTCTGGTTGCCCTTCATGTGCCATGTGAGATTCAACTCCAGATGGGCTTTGGCTTTCTTAACCCCATCTGTGCATGCTTGGATAGTGTCTCTGTATTCCTCCAGGGACTCCTGTCTCTGCTTCCACCTCTGTATTACTTCCTTTTGTCTGAGTTTTGTCAGGAGCTCCCTGTCCATCCATGTAGGCATTTGCTTGACCTCCTGCCTCTCAGCTGGAGGGATCCTTGAAGATCACCCAGGTCTCTTAGTCCCAGAGGAAAGAGGGGTCCATCTCACTAGATTCTTCCAGGCAACCCCCTGAACAGGCCAAAGTCTTTTCTTCTGAAGTCCAAGGTTGTGATTCTGCTTATTTGCCTTGTCGCCTCCTCTCAGGATCCTGAACTCCACAATGTCATGGTTGCTGCAGCCAAAGCTACCCACAGCCTTCACATTCCCAACCAGTTCTTCCTTGTTTGTCCAGCAGAGCACCTGCCTGTGTCCATTCCTCAATTGCCTGTTTTAGGAAGTGACCACCAGTGCCCTCCAGAAACCTCCTGGGTTGCTTGTGCTCTGCTGTCTTGTCCTTCCAGCAGATAACAGGTGGTTGAAGTCCTCCCTGTTGAGTATCAGGGCATGTGAATTTGAGGCTTCTTCAGTTGTCCAAAGAAGGTCTTACTTCTTCATCTGATGATTTTAGAACCTGTTTTGTTCTACCTGAAATGAAGAGAGTCTTAATCCTTCATTCAACTTTGTTCGCCATTCAGATTTTACATCATTTGCAGTGTTAGATGAAGGATAAAAATCCTGAATATTAGTAATAAAATAATGACATTGTGAGATGTGTTGATTTTAATTGAGATAGAACAAAGATAGGCATTCAAGTATTTAAAAAAAATGTAAGGAGTTTTCCACTTGCGATTCCATCTTATCTAGTATGTGAGTGGTAGGTTTCATTCTCAGCTAGGGTAAATATACGTAAAGATATTTCCTCTATTATGTGTCATAGATACATAGATCATAGTGAGAAATATCCCACGCTTTTTTTTGAGAGAGACTTGCTTTTATTAATTTTCTAAACAATCATTTTGTTCCTGGTATTAAAAACCAGGAGAAGGACAGGTGGAGGCTTCTCTGGAATGGTCCACGAAGGCCAGAATGGTCTTTCTTATATTGGACAAACTTCAGAGGAAAGGTAGGTGGTTACTGGCAAAGGCTGAAGAGGTTTATGGTTGGATTTTTAGCACATTCTTCTTCTGTTGTGTTAGTCCTGGGGCTGCACAGCCTCTTTTGCAGAATGCAGGATGTTTTCACTTGTGAAGAAAGGGCACCAGGCAGTGAAATACAGCCCCGAGCTTTGAAACTTGAAGTGATCTAGTCTGGTCAGGGCTATGCTGAGCCCTGCTCATCTAACTTTACTGATTTCTGAAAGGGGCAGGAGTCCTCTAAACTTTTTCATTGAGATGCTTTGGCCTTCTTGGCATCCCTTCAGTGCTTTTTTGGGTGTAGAAGTACCCCAGGTCATCTGAGATGGCTGAAAGAGCAGCCTAGAGAAGTATAAGTGTTTGGCTTTGTCTCCTTGTATAGGGAAGATGTCTTCAAAGTCAGGAAAAGTGTCTCATACATATGTGTATAGATATGCATAAATATTCATCGGGAGAGCCTTTTTTTTTTTTTTTAAATTTGTGAGCTTTGTACATATATTTCTTTCTTCCCTCCCTAATGATATTGAAATAAGCACCCAAAATCCCAACATGAATACTTGAAAAGCTGGTTGTTGTTTGTACACGTCATTCTCCCATAATTTCTATAAATTAATTCACTTTTCTGATCACTCTAGAGACAGTGGCACTGGAAGTTTCTTACTGGGAAGACATCTCATGTCACTGGGCAGCCATGAAATTCAGTCTGTTCCTTCTTGTCTGTACTCAGATTCTAATGATGAATATTGGAAAGAACTAGGCAGGAACCTGGAATGTGAAGCATGGTGATTCAAGAATGAAATAAAAATATTTTGATAGAAATATCAAGATACTTTTGTTATTGGAAAGATCTTGATTTTTCTCTCCTTTTCAAAGATTTTATTATTACAAATACAGCAAGGACTTAAACTGTATGTCTCCAAATACCCTTTGAAAAAAAATAATTTGATCATTTACATTTAACAAATAGCTTTACTTATAAAGCGTATAGCTTTATCTTTCATACAATTCAAATGCAAGATTATTATCTTGCACTCATCATTTTAATGTTGCTTAGTAATTTAAAATTCAATGGCTACAAACCAAAAAGCAAAAGATTGCTTGAAACGTATCTGTGAGCTGTGACTGTACTGGAAGAAAAGACAAGTTCTCATGCATTAGTGCAAAGAATTTTTACAAAACATATCTGCGTATTATTTCTTGCTCTGTGATCTTCATAGAACTTCAGAAAAGCAAATGCAAGGAATTAAATTTAAAAAATACAGAGATTTAAGGTAGAAAATTAACATCTTGATACAGAATAATATGCTTGTAAACCACTGTTAGGATACAAAAATGTACAGAATTATGATGTTGAAACAATAAGGTTAGTTCAAGGATGGCCCCCAAAGGTATGTATTTCTTCATGCAAATAGAAATTTGGGGATATTGTTTTCCCTTCAGTAAGAAATTTTATACTTCTCATGGCATGGAAATAAGAACAACTCCCAATATTACATGAATGGGTTCCATAAATTTCAAAGCGTACCACCAACGATGCCCTGGCATTCAGACACAGAAAGAATAAAATGGCTATTCAAAAACTGCACGCTCCTCAGCTATATTTAATACTAGAAAATAGAGTAGCACTTTTACGTTTATTCCATTGGGCCTCGTTCCAGAAAACACTTCCACGAATAGAACTCAGAGGCACTGCTTATATGCATAAAGGTGCTTATGGGTGAGAGTGTTTCCATGAAGAATCTTATTTGCTATCTCTGTATTTGAAAAGTTGCAAGAGTTTAATTTATTCAGTTTTAAATTGCTGTTACAAAAGGCATGCAAATGTACCTAAAGCCTGCTTAACTTAATTAAATAATTATTGATGCAATTTTAATTGTTATAAAAGAACTTTAAAATAAGCATTAAATTAATATTTATTTAAACAATTTAAGGCATTATTAAACAAGTATTAAGTGAGAATGTGTTATTTTTGTTATTTGCATGAGTGTCATCAGTTTAAATTTAAAAGACTTGGGCTTTTTTCTCCTTTATAACTAGTTGTTTCTTATAAAATCTAGGATCTACTAAAAGAAACATGTATTCCATGTATGCTTACTTTCACATAACATATTCTGAAATTATAAGGCCTGTAAAAGAAATGCAGAGAATTTCAGATATGGCTGGTGTTAAAATGGAAGTTAAAGATCTAGGATCCTTAAAAATGCTATTATTTGAGACATAAAATTTGCTCCTTGAATGATAAATGGCTGCGTGGAATATGAAGAATGAACATGTTCGGATCTTGTTCCTTCAGTAATAGCTTTCAGTTTGTTGTCCTTCAGGTTCCTTGCAGCAGCAGCATTATAATTTTAATAGTATGTAAAATGTGTCCTCCATTACAAGAAAGCTCTTAGGCAAGTGCAGTGACATCTGCACATTACCAGCAATGAACACCAAGCAAATGTGTAATGAAGAAGAACTTCATGTGCTACCACACATCAATGATCCTGATTTGTTTCCCTGATTTGTTTTGCTGTTTAAATTTTCAGCATTGAGTCCTTAATGTTCCTGTTTCCTCATACCCATACAGAAACAACTGTTGTTTCACCTCTCAGTGCTGTGAATTTAAATGGGCTGTGAACCAAGTTCTTGGCTCGTTCGTCAGGTGATTTCATCCTGTTCATAATGAACAATGCCATTTCTACATGGTGGACTGCAATACTGGGGGACCAGGGCAAAAACAATGACAGTCATCAGGGTTTTTCTGTCTCTCTGTTTTCTTCTGCAGTGCATGAGGGTTGTGTGCGCAACAGGTTGTGCATCTTACTTGCACATCTACTGATCCATCCAAAGAATATGCAAAATTTTTTCTGAGACCTTATTACCTCCATGCTGTCCACTATTCCACTCTCTGCTTAACTGTTGTTAAGTGCCTGCTGCTTAAGTGTTGAAAATAGAGGGTCATGATTCTCCTCTTTGAGAAAAGCTAGAAAAAGTAGACACGTAAGACACAGCTGACATTCAGCTCATGTCACTGGCATAGGCTCTAAGTGAGTTGACCATGCATTCATCATGTGCAACGGCTTTAACACTGGTCAGTTTTGTTTTTAATGTTGTTAGAAAACAGAATATGCCTGGCCAGTGATAACTTTTGTCTCCTGAGTCAGAAGAATGAGTTAAAAAAAAGTGGCATTAAGATGCACAGAGCACAATTCATCTCACGTCACTTTATCCATCTAAAAATTAGTAATCTGCTCCAGGATAGTCCGTTATGTTTTCCTTCACAAGTCAATTGAAATTGGTGGTTCGGATCACATTCTGAGGGTGCCCACTTCAGCTGCCTTTCTGCTTACTTGCAGCTTTATGGTCACCCTTTTAAAATATAGTGTATGTGTAATTCTCTGGTAATATCACTATAATAGTCCTATTATAGACTTTAATCCCCTCAATTTTCTGACGGGACATGGTTCTTTGTTACCAGCACAAGAGGTACACAGATACTGACTCTAGAGATCAGTGTTTTAATTCTATGCAATTCGTTAATAAACACTGGCACTTCTATGAAGAAAGTAAAGAAGTTCCACACATTCACTGTAGCAGTGCTAGGTGCTTAATGAGATTTTTCAAGCAGATTGGACTGTGGTCTGCTGAGGAAAGGCAAAGGATCTCTGCATCGTAAGTATGTTTGTCAGGGAGTACTTTGAACAGAAGACCGCTTTGCAGGGACATGGCTGTGACAGAGATCTCAGTCCTGAGTCTTGGGACTCTCAAAATTTTCACAATAAACTCATGTCTAGCATTCCTATTTATATCTTTAGAAAACCACCCTTCTTCAATTGCTGCCTGTATTTTGGTACCTCTAGGCAGTTATGTATTATATTAAATGTTAGAACAAATGTTGGATAAAACCGTTGACATTCCGACAATCTTGGAAGTGGAGAGCTCTTAGGAAATTTAATATCCTAACCCCAGAACAGGAAAAGTAATCTTACAGGTTTCAGTAGATGGATGGATGTATGCACCATTTTATTTTTCTACATCAAGCTCAACAGTCCTAACTGTCATTAATCATTTCAGAATCTCTGCATTGCTATTTTTAGGAGCATAAAGAATTTCAGTATTATAACATGATCTGTGCTAGAAAGGTCAAATAAATGGTCTGCAGTGGAGATTTGCTGCTAGAAATACATTTGTATAAAGTCGAAAGTAACTTTATAGTGCAGGACTACTGGGTGGGTGTACAGTAATTTACTAAATTACAACAGATTTAAGCTGCTGGAACATTTTTATTAATACTCCTATTTGTTTTTACAATCCAGTTACCTCAGAACACAGCAGCTTGTTCAAAATAGGTATCTTGGATTTCCTTTGTTAAAATATTTAGGTATTTTTTATGAATGTTTAAAACTCAGAGGCTCTGTGTGCCAAAACCAAAACATAGACAGTTTATGGCTTTCTCACTTTTTGTCATCTACTGTAAGACTGTGCATATTGTGCCAGATCACCAAATGGAGGCAGCTCTGATTAGAAGCTTAGGGACCAAGTGCTTCTTCACCTGTGGGAACTGGTCTTTGCAGGGCCACTTAAAAGATGTGAGGAGCTCAACTAATGTTCCTCATTTGCATGCAGATGTGTACATTTCTTAAGAAATGAACATCAGCCAGAGACAAATTTAGAGCTCTTGCTTTTATGAACTTACTGAAGAGTGTCATGTATGTAAAACACATTATATATAATATGGTGAAACTAAGCATGTTCCGATGGTGTCTTAAGGCCAAGGTTAGTTTGTTAAAAACGTTACTGGAGCTTAAATTTGAGGATAAAGGCATCTTTTCAGTGCAGAGGTTTACTGCGGAAGACCTGTTTTTAACCAAAGCAAAGCAAAGCAAGTTTACTACATCTCCAGATACTTTTTGTGCAGTTTAATAGTCAGCAAATACAAAAAGACATCTCAAAGTGATGCAAAACATGCAGCCTAAATTTCGGGCTTGCCAACAGATATCTTTGGGGTTTGGGATCCACCCAGCTGCCCTGCTTTCTGTCTCTTGTTTTAATCCAACTTGTTTTCTTCAGTACCAATCCTGCTGCTTCTATCACATTGCCATAAGAGGCAGTAGAGTCTACTAGACTTCAGTGGAGCTGGGTTCAGGCTTATGCCTATGTGAGTTGAATAAACAAGATTGGGGGGGGAGAACAATCTGTGCATATTGTTATTAGTTTTATCAACTGTACTATATGGATGGTAGTTAAGCATACAGATGCACTTGTTTTCTTTATTAAATGAAGGGCATTTTCTCCTTGAACACAGTCCTTTGAAAATCTGTGTCTTTTTGCTAATGTAATGAAAAACAGAACAGTACTGGAAACATGGCAGATACACCTGCACATGGATATAGACAGAGCTTTAACATATCTCGTGTGTTGGAAAAGCATTTTCTTGACCAGTGTATGTTCATAATAACTGTGTAAAATATTAAGTAAACTAAGATGCAGCAATACACACTTGGGCTGTGATGCTGTTAGATGTCCTCAGTGAATATGGCTTGGGATTGTGCACAAATTTAGGGGCTGATTTAGGAATTGTTTTTCTGGAAGATGGTATTTTTCTCTTTTGAGTCCTCACTAAAGCAGTGTTTGGTCACAGCATTATGGCTGCAGTTCTTCTGGATGTGCTTTTAGCCATGCTGTAAAACAGAAATTAGGTGATAAATGTTTGGGACAATAAAATGATCTCAGAAGTTGAAATACTGACATAATAAAGTCAATGGCAGAACTCCCATTAACTGTAATGGGGCCAAGGATCTGAATCATCATCTCAGGACTTTGATCAAGAGTCATGACATTTAACCCAGTTTTCATAGTAGGTAGAACTACCAAGAAAGAAGGTGATTCCTTGTCATTAATTCTTTGGAGCACCATTCAAATGCTCATAGCTTGGAAAAGTAACATAGGTAAGTGTTTCAAGGATCACATTGAAGTCTTTATGTATGTCCTCATGTTTTGAGATCTTTTGCTGGAATGTCTCACAGGGGAAGAGACAGAAAGCTGTTCATTGTTCTTGGTATTGTTAGCAGCCTATAACTGCTATGATATGTATGCATTAACGTACCAAAATAGTATTTTAGACTTAAATGGATGTGTTGGTTTTATTCCCCACCCCTGTTGGAATGTCATGTATTGCTGCTTTCAAGCTCAGATATTTTAAGTGGAAAAATAAAAGTGCATCACCAAACCGTACCAAAGTGGCAAATCATATGCTGCTTGAAGGTTTAAGATGCTGGGAATTTTAGTTCTAAAAACAATAGAAAAAGTCTTGCTATTCCCTTTGTTTACCACCCTTGTCTTTATTTCAAGCATTTACTTTATGAATCTACAAATTATTGCCTTTACTGAAAAGTTTGTGTGTTATTCAAGATGACTTGTAAACTCTACTCAATCTTCCCTAGCAAGGGAAACAGGAAATACCAGAGAACACTAGACTCAGTAAACCTATAAAATTTGAGAATGCAGCCCATTATTTCTAGAGACTTTTCACATAACACTTTGGGAAGCAATGACTAATTAGTTTTTGGCTTTAACAATAACAGTTTGAGGTTGGGGTTTTTTTTTGTTTTGTTTTGTTTTTATAGCTTTCATATTAGGTAGAGGAGGGAAAGTGACTCTGAATGATGAAATATTGGCAGTGTATACACTTGCTTCTCAGTAGGAGCTCAGCTCTTTGATCCCTAGTACAATTACAGTCATTGCCCAAGTTTTATTGCCATGCTGGAGAGTTAACAAGCAGCCGCTACACTCACGACAGCATCCTAATAGATTTTTGTTCAATAGGTAATTGAATATTTAAAATTAATGTCTTAGAGTCTCTGGATTCTTGGTAATAATTAAATGTTCACAGCATTTTTTCTTGACTACTTCACAGCAGTAAATAGAGTATTTATGTTCATCTGATCTATCAAACACTCCAACAATGCTTCTGAGCGTTAACTGTAGCTAGAGCAACATTTTGGTTATTGTTCCTTTTTCCTGCCTGAATACTTTGTTGAGTGTTATTCTCAGAATTCATAAAATGGCAAAGCTTGACTGGCAGAAAGCTCCACAGCTTCCTGATGAATATTTAAATTTGTACTCACTTTGGGTTCTTACCATGAGAATGGACTTCATATCAAGTACTAATTACATTTAAAAGTTGCAAATATGATGGAGGCATATGTAAAATAACAGTGCTTTTTCTTTTTTGTTATTCATTGGTGTAGTGTAATTCACTTATTCCTTAATGATCCTTCAAGATCCTAGCTGATACTTCAGCTATGTATGCGTAGGATATATTCTATGGGTAGCTTTCTGAAAGGGAACTGGGAAAGACGCTATTATCCAGTGATTAGAACAGGAGACTAGAAATCAGAATGACCTGATTTCATTTGTATTTCTTCCTCTTTTGCTAAGTGCCTTTGCACAAGTGACTACCTATAAGTGCTTTAAGTCTTTCTCTTTGCAGTTCTATTTTTCCTTTTTAGGTTTAGGGTCTGACCTTTTATGTGTGAAAGGTGTATCACCTGTCACTAGTAGAAGTACAGTGTACAATAGTCAGACTACAGTCAACATGCAGTATTTTTTTAAAATACAGCTTCCCATCCCAGAATATGTTAAAAAGTTTTAATGATTTTAATTTCTATTACCAGCTCTTAATGGGATAGTGTAAAAACATGGGCATGAGCTAAAATATAAATAATTACCTATGAACCTGAAGGGTTCCTATCTGCCAAGTAAATGCAACATTATGTAACGTCATACAGAATAGGGTGCTAGAACTTATGCCACAAGTTATAACTTGTGCCATAAGTAGAAATGCAAACAAATACCTTTGTGACAGTAGGTTTTCTTATCATCCTAAACCCACAACTGTTTCTTGTTTCCAGGTTCAGCAGGCCTCACTGGAATAAACTTCTCTACAGATGGTTTTCATTTTCAGGGTTAACTGGTGGTCTGATAGGTTGCACTTGTCTGTGTTATCCAGATCATCCCAGCATGTTTATCATAGATCTTGGGGAAAAAAAAATTAAAAAAATAAAAATGTCTGTATTAAAAAGATACGCTTTCTCTTAAAAAGCTAAACCAGGACTGAGTAATATTCCATATGTTCTATTTGATCAAGATTTGTTTGATCAGTTGACAGTAAATTTAAGGAAGGCTTATTATCATCAATACAAATTCCTTTCTCCCACATTAAAGAAAGAGATTGCATACTGGCAGGTTTCTTTGTGTTTTGATTATACAGAAAGTGGTTGCTCAATTATGACAATGGAAGTATAAAAGAAGATGATAAAAGGCCTCTTAGAGCATTTTCTCTACCTAATAGTAGGATGCAGCAGCACCTCTAGCCATACTGGTGACCTCCATTTTGCCAAGTGAGGAGGATCACTCCATGCTGTTGGATATAATAGAGGTCTCAAAAGGCACAAGAAGATGTGAACTCAGGCTAATTATCTCAGTGGCTGATTGACCGTTTAAACCTGGGTAGGTTTAAAACTAGTTTCTGTTCAGTACCTAAATCAGTGACTAGCGCTGTATTATACAGTGGAGCCTACCAGGTATGAATGGCTTAAATAAGTGTCACCTAACCTCTCTTCTCCTGCAGAACCACAGTGCACAGGTAATGGACTTGAGCTATCAGATTCCTTTTCCTGTTGGCTTTGATTTTAAGGCCCAGATTTGCTATGGCTACAAGCAGATTCAAGCAATTTCTGTCAAGATGTTGCCCATGTAGTATGACTAAGTGGAATGACCAAGGTGTGTAAAATTCCGACAGTAGCACTGTGACAGGCCATATCAAAATTAATATGTACAGACTTGATGATTGATATCTACCTTACATTTATGCCATTCCTGTATTTTATCCATTTCAAAATAAACGCTTGGAGTGCAGCCCAAGTAAGTTTTGTCCTGATTACTAGTATGAGTAAGACTGCTACAAATTTCAAGTGATTTTGAAATATTTTGTGACATTTGGTAGCTACCTGGCATAGAAACATAGAAATAACAATTTTTGGTGATGAAACATTTTCTGATTTAGGATATTGTCAAAATGAGGTTCTCTCGGTGACAGACAGGTAACTAAAGCGGTAATAAAACTTAATAATGCCTGTTTAGAAGAACATTGAGGAAGAAAAAATATTAAAAAGCATTAATTCTTTAGAGGATTCCTCTCTCTGGGTTTGTCTTTGTAATTTGCCTGTAGAATTACAGGAGCAAGAGTATAGGATACTTGAAAAGTAAATATTTTTTTTAACTTTATGTTTGCAAGGGTGAAGTATCCCCCGGTCCTGAGAGTAGGTCTGTCTTGTAATTCAAAACCTAAGTGGTTGAGTTTGGTCTATGGATGTTGTCTATAAAACCTTTCCTGTATGCTATAGAAACTTGTTGAAAAGCAGTATGTTATTATGAGTCATGCTGTATATCTAGAGCAATTTACTTGGGAAACTAGCAGGGCTGGTTTGCGGTATTTATTTTTCTGGAAGGTGAGAGGTAAAGCTGATGTGATGGAAATGACTGGCTCCCTCATCCTGAAACCTTAGACCAGTTTGTGCTAATTCACTGATGTATGTGCCTAAACACATTAATAAGGCTAAAATACACAGGGGCACCTAATGACGCATGCTGGACTGGGGATAATGGACTAGCAGAGGGGTTTACTGAGGATCTGTTCCACTGGGAACAGAGCCTTTATATCCTAATTAAAGCCCTGTAAACCTTCATTTAGTACTGGAAATCCAGTATCAGGTTTACTGAGCTGATTTTAATTAAAGCTGATGTTAGCCTCAACTTCATGTGAGTTTCTGACCAAAATAATATTTTGTAAGTAATTCATGTGTGTATGTATGTATGTTCGTATGCATGTATCTGTTGGAGTGTACTTGTGCATATGTTTGTATTCTGGTGTATTTAAATCTTCTGTAATTAAGAACAGATCATCCCTGTGTTTAAACTAGTAATTGTCTGACTTTGACGGGAATACTGACAAGTTATTTTTACTTCTGTGTTATCACCTGTCATGTTAAATCTAGTACCAGGTGAGGGCTCTGTGACCCTTATACTGGGGGAGGTAGGAGGGACATTTGTGCTTCCCTGGTCTATAAATAACCATCTTTGTGTAGCCATTGCAGAACCAGATGTCATATTGTAGAGGAATAAGGCACTACTCCTACATATAAATAGGACTGTAATATCCCAACAAAGGAAATAGGGATTTTTTAATTTTTTTTTTAAGCCTGATTGTAGAAACTGGTGTATCAACATAGATTTTAAAAAAATAGTGCACAATAAAATCTGAGGGAAGACAGCCACCTTCTATTTTCTGGTCAGGTGGAAAGGAATATTCTTGATTAGAAAACATATTACCTATATTTACATATTATAAGAGTGTGTGTGTGTATGAGATACATATGTGAAACTGGAAAAAAATGGAGAAAGAGAGGTGAAATAGTGGAATGCTAAAACAGAAGACTTAAACTGCAATTAGATTGTCCATATACCCTTAATTTTCCTGCTTTCTTCGTATGCATAGCCATTTCACTTTCATTATAGTGACTTTTTTTTTTTTTGCCTACAGAATCTGGCTTGTTCGGTAATACTTGATAGATGGTCTAGCTGTATAGGTTGCTCTGTAAAGATGTCTTATTCTTTCTCTTTTCAGTAAAGCTCTAACTTTATTTACTACCTGCCCTCTAACCCTGTGCTAAATACAGATTTTATTTTGTGTCCTGTAGGATTTTTGATAGCAGTTATTGACTATTTTACCTAAGTGTTTCACAGATTATTTTTTTCTCATAATGTCCTTAACAGATGAGATGGTATTATTTTTATTTTATAACTAGACAACTCAAACTCAGGGCACTGCTGTGCTGAGTTACTTTAGCTAGTTCTGGTTGAGCTAGGTAGTCTATTAGAAGCTGCATAATAAGATGTTCTGCATTGTGTTTCCCAAATTAGCCTGACTAAAGCACTGTGGTTGTGCTATATTAAGACAGGATATCTCTGACTTGCAGAGCATTCTGCTGTTTAGACATATCCTCAGAGGTTATCTAAAATAGCAGTACAGCTACCCAACTTTAAAAATTCTGTTTCTCAAAGTACTTATTAATATTTTTGCTGTGTATTGGGTAATATCCATTCAAGTTCAGTTCCAAATATAGCTCTCTCAGCAGAAAAATCCACACTGAACCCCAGGCCGATCATACCAGATCATTCAGTTAGAAAACAGCAAAACCACACATGCTGCATGGGATAAATTTGGCTTAAATGCTCTATCCTAGAAAGGTCCTGTACAGCTAAAGCTGATTATTGCGCTGTCTAACTCATGGGGTCCTGCAGTAGCATCCTGGGCACATGGACTCTGCCATCCTGGGGTGAGGCAGGAGTACCAGCGTGGCTTTCTGGGGAGCAGGGAGCTCTGTGACGGGCTGCCCAGCTACCCAGGAGGAAATACTGAGGACAGAAGTATGTGCAAAATCCTGTTCCTCTCTGCTGCATTAGGACTTACTTGGGGATTCAAGAGCCTGCCTCCACCCACTGGGCATCCATGGCACTAGATGTCCAGGCTCCATCCTTCACACAACTGAGGAGAAACTATTGTTCTTTCAAAGCATGGCCATGGGAAAAGGGTGATGTTTTACGTTTACGTTAACGGAGTGGCAGCTTTCCTGGGGAAACATGAGCTCCCTTCCTGCAAGCAACGTGGATAATAAATCCAACACAAACCATGACAATTAACAGCTCAAAGGTAGTGCTGCTAGTTACTCCCTTCTTGCTGTCTGTTAATGGTTGTGCAAACAGGTAGCTTAAAACACCTATAATTTCTTTTAAGGGTAAGCATTCTCTCCATGTTAAGGTGGAGAAGAGGTGCTGGGGGTGCCACCACCTGAGAGACAGCTGGCAACAGGGAGGATAGCCAGACTGTTGATTGTCACCTCTTGGTTAGACACTATTGTATGTTGCATTAGATTTTCATTCCACTTGGTGTCGAGCCAGTGTAAAGGAAACTGATGGCCAGTTTGGTTTCCTCTGCCCTCTAGGGAGGAGAATTCTCACAGCCCGCTCCAGTCAGATGAAAGGCTGCATATAAGCAGCACAGGAGGGGCTCACCAAGACCTCGGTGTAGGCTTGGGCCAAATGAGCAGCTTAAACATGCCTTAGTCTTTCACACAAAGGGAAGATGTCTCATGTCAAGGCTGCAACCCATAACTCTCATCTTCCTGGAGACTTCAGGAATCACTAGTCAATCACTTTAGCTGCACAGAAGAATGAAGCAGTAACTAAGTATTGCAGTTTTATCAATTCCACTCTCCTAATGACCTGTCAGTTCCAGACCAAATCTAGTTTGCAGTCACTTTTTGTCAGCCAGCACCCTAAGGGACTGGCCCATGGGCACACAGGAACAATATGCCAGGGCAAGGAGAGAATTCAGGGCTCGGGGAGCGTTGAGCTCCTGTAATTAAGAGGAAGATTTTTCACTGTTTACAATTTATTTCCTCATTCACACAAAACTTCCTAACCCTGTAAAAACCTAAGGAAGTATTCCTGCAGGTGACAGTCTCCGAGCTGAGCATGCATAATGTTGAATTTGGAAAAGAAAAATACTGTCTGGCACAATACACTTGCTTTAGACTGCCTAGGCCCTGCCAGGGTCAATCCTCTTAACTACATTAGTTTTCCCATGCTCAACTCCACCAGCTGACAGCCAGTAGACATTCTCATGGTCTGGTTCACATTTCTGGCAGAAATTTCTGGCATTGCCAAACAGTAAGCTCAAGGAGAGTCTCAGTCAGCTATGGGCTGGATTGGCCTTTTTTTCAGGTAACAGAAACAGTGAAAAGTATAGGTTGGAACGGACCTCTAGAGGTCTTCTGGTCCAATACCCTGCCTAAAGCAGGTCTACCTTAGTATATGATCAACCAAGAATTTTCGTATTAGTCACCAGAAAACTTTTTTCTTGCACAATGTTTAAATGGTGCTCCTCAGATCTGTAACTCAACAGAAGATTAGGTGAGGACAGTAAAAGGCAACTCTCTGGTCAAGTGATAACTTCTCTGGCAAATTTTGAAACCTGTTTCTAAGACTGTGAGAATGTGGATTCTTAGATACTGGAAGTGTGAATGATAGGAGTTTTAAATGGGCAAAACAATTTTTCCCTCTGCCCAGATTTCCTCTCCAAAAGAGCTGTCTTAGCTGGCTCAGTTGTTTTACCTGCAACTTTGTTCCCCCATGCCTTGTAAATGATGGGAGGCAAACAGCCAGGCTAAGGAGATGAATAAGTTACTTTGCAACTACGAGGAGCCAAGTATGGGGTGATATAATGAAACCATTGGGCAACCTGAATAGTCGCTTCTTCACTTGCCTTGTCCCTATTCCAAAACATGGAAAATCATGGTTTAGTTGGAGATGTAGTCAGCCTCTGCTAAAGTCATTGGGAGCTGAAAAGGCTGAAGCCTCTCTTTGTTGATATTGGATCATTTCTGAAATATTTTAGGAAGAATAAAATCTGGTACCCCATTTCTCAGAGGAGACCAACAGCATTAGGAAGCTTCTCTTGCATTGTTGTGGGAGTAGTAGTCTCAGCTGTGGACAAAGAATTGCCTCCCCTCATCTTGGCTTACTCCATATAACTTTGCTCTGGAAGGTCTGCATGCTGAGACTGAGGAGGTCAAGTTGCCCATGCAGAAGTTTTGTCTTGTTTTTGCCTTTTCTAGTCCTGCCAGTGACAATTCAGCAGTGAACCTGGCTGGGCTCCAGGAGTGACATTTGGCACATTCAGTAAAGGAGAGGTCTCTTTTGGTTTAGTGCAATCTAATCATGCCTGTAAAAACAATCCTGAAATGTATGGCTTAAAATGCATTTTCACATGACACCAGTGTGTACAGACTCTTACAGGAGGCTGCAAGGCAAGGATAGTATGCAACTCTCATACTCTTAAACTTGTTTCTGATGTTTGCTTTAAAAACACAGAGGAAAATAACATAGCAGTCTGGACTCCATTACAAATGGATACAATTTGGGTAACTTTATGAACTACATTAGAGTAACTGGATATATACTGTGAGAAAGACCAGTGTTTGGACCAATAACTTTAATGCTCCTTTATTGAAGGGCCTGGAAGAATTTTATTTATTTGATACAGGATGCTGACCTAGCTGCTATATCCAAGATCAAACCTTGCTTGCTCTGCTACAATAACCTGATAAAAGTACAGTTTTCATCATGATTATCTGATTATACATCTAATTTATTTAACATAATAATAATGTTTTCCTTGTGGTAGATGTCAAACGTTATAGTATGGTATGTCAGGGTTTATATTCCAGGGCTCCAGCAGATGGCAGAGGAGACAGGCTTTGAACAGGTGAACTTTTCAGGTACTCCATTAAATTGGTATAAGAAAATAAGCTTTATTTGAGCTTCAGCAAACCTGCCAGTTTCACTTCACTCGGTTTCACTGAAGTGGAACCAGTGTGTAGGGTTTATGGGGGCTCACATGCCCTTCATGGTTGTTAGGCCTTAGTTTGTGAAAATAAAACATGGTCTAATAGAGGTTGCCCATTTGGGATCTGAAAAGATTACAAAGGTCTTTTTCTCCTGTAAATTCAGTCATTGATTTTAAAATCAGCGCCTGAGGGGATAGCAACCTATGGGGACAGTCCTGCTCTCTAACTTAAAAATACTTCGTAAAAGAGGCATAAACATAAAGGGCTCTGATGTTTCTAGGTGGGAGCCAAGGCCTGTCTCTGTTCTCATTTACATCACAGTAAACCCTAAATACTAAAACTGACATAGTCCATGTATATATTATTAAAAGACTCAGTTTGGATCAAGATCACCTCTGTGATCCCATAGAACATTCAATAAAGCAGCTGTAGAAATTCTAGGTAAGTAAGAAAATGCCATGTAAACTAATAAGCCATACACAACCGTAGGTAAAGCACAGCAAAAGCAGGCTGAAACAGCTGTGGTTTTCCTCTTCCAAAATGGTTTTGCAGTATGCTCTGTGCTCACCTGAATGAGAACTACAAACCTCTCAACTGTACAAAGAACAGCATAAGGCGTAAGTGTGAACATACAGGTTGTGAACTGTGGTCTAAATTCACTGAAACTTAACATGAGGAGACATTGAAAAGAGGAACGCACAGAGGGTAAAGGAACAACATTGCAACAATTACTTTTAATCATATTTTTTGGAAGTGACATGAACATTTGTTGGTGAGGTAAGAGGACCCATATTAGGACATTCTGATGTGGGAATTTACAACCTCAGTGCACCCTCTGATGTACCTCCCCTTTCTCGTTGAGCTTCCTTCAGACTAAATATAAATGGTTCTGGATCTTCTGTGATTCCTTTGGAAAGCAACATCTGTGGCTGTCACAGTGTTTCTCTGTCAGGCACCCCCTGCCCAAGGAAATTTCTTTATGCATGAGCTTTACAGCAAAGTTGCCAACTTTGTTCTTGAGAAATTCTGTGCTACCTTAAGAACAGATACCAGAGCAACTCTGGCCATTGAATTCTTTTAGGGACCACAAATAGCCATGGTTAAATAGGAAGCTCCACTGAAGAGAACAGAATTGCACCCACTTATGTCAAGAGCTGAAATGAATTTTGTGATTTTATGTTACTGCTAGGGTATCTGTAAATAAGTTAACTCTGAATGAACAAACAGGGGACTATGTTTTTCCAGTGCATGTTGCACAAACAAGGCAGAGGTTGCTAATACTGTCCCTACCTTAATGACAATTTCTGGGATTTTTTATCTGAAGAAATAGATGTGCTGCTGGTCACCATACAGTGAAAAAACATATGCAGAAGTGATGAATTTAGTCAAAAGAACAACAGCTACCACCTTCTTCATCACGAGCAGAATATCTCAGGTTTTAAACTATTTATTTCACGTCTGTCTTTTGTCTTTTAACTTTTCTTTTCCTCCTCTGGTCAAACAAATGAGGACAAATACTAAATTACTAGATTTTTGCTAAATTTCTGAAGTATACATGAAAACAAAGAACTTTTTCATCTACCTTGTGTGATGGCACTTTTTAATATGAGGTTTCATTTATTATTTCACTGAGGAGTTAAACCTTCAGATTTAAAGACACAGGGAAAGTTTAAAGATGTGGAGAAGGCGGTGAATACATGATTATTTCCCAAGTTTTTCTGTCTTTAATTCTAGATTCTGAGTTTCAAGCAAAGCACATTCATTAAATGAACAAAGTATCGTTAAACACCCTCTTTATCACTGGAATGCAGAGCGATATCTGCCCCTCTTCTCTTGAAATAACAGTACCCATCACTAACATGTATCCATTATCAAATGGCACTACTTGACACATCATAATATTCAAATGCATGTTTCAGGTCATGTTGCAGTTCTTTTACCACATACTTTGTTGTTCATATCCGATTAGTGAGACCATTTGTGAGGCCCTTCATTGCATGTTTGTGATGAGGGAACTGCTGTCTGGCCACTGTGGGATGCCAAGATCTGTTAGACAGTAGACATCTTGTCCACCCCACCTGAACTGTTGTAAATACCCACCTGTCTTCTGTATCTTTCTGCTATGTCTAGTCTTTAGTCATGTTTCAGTCTGAGCAATCAAATAATTTGTCACATGAGTAAAGGAAATTAAATGGGAATTATGGCTAGATAATTTCACCATTACCATGTTTACCTACCTCTTTTGCAGTGCCTCAGTATCAACTGAAGCCTGTGAGAGTTTTAACTTCTGTGTATGTTTTTGCCTTTGTGTAGCATTAGCAACTAGGACTGTGAGAAACATGAGTTCATGTTATAGTTACAGCTCTCTTATCTCTGAGAACATAGATCCTAAACCAGTGGTTTCTCAGTCCCTCACAGAATTCAGTCCATACTGAACAATGACAAAAGCTCCTGATTTCTACACAAGAGTTTTGCACATTATAGGAGAGCTTAATAATATGTAAGTAGTGGAATACTTACAGTGTTACTGAGCATACCTGTTAAAGAGAAATTTGTAGCTGCAGCAAAACTAATAAGACAATTTTTGTAAGACAATAATCATGTCAGAGCCAGCAGATAACATACTTAATTCTAATCAGCTTTCACTAATCATGGAAGGTAACATTAGTTATTAGCGTTGAGTCACAACTTTCTTTAAGTAGCAGTCTAAATCTAATTACAGTAAGTTACTTTACTTTCCACTTAATACTTTATTGTTGTCCACAAAGGTTTTGGTGAACCGGAGGCTATTTATACCTGAGTTGATGATGTGCTATTTTTTTCTTCAGTTTATTTGTATGATTGATGTGGAGTGATCAGATACTAATGCAGATACTGATTTTGCTGCTGAAAATTTGATGACTCTCACAAAAGCTAAGTCTGGTATCTTGATTAATCATAGGATGCATTTTTAAGCTGATTTCAAATTTGTGTAAACTGGCACGACTTCATGACCTTCCAAATTCAGTAAAACTCATATCTGCCTTTGCAGGAAAAGAAGATTAAGAGAAAAGGAAGGAAACATAATTTATTCTCAGAGCAAGTTTTATTAAAACATAAACCAATTTAATTTTAAACATGTAGTTTATTTTTAAAAAAACAAGGTGCCACAGCATAAGAGAGTATATGGGTTTCTACCAGGTTCCTGTTGGCTTAAATACTAGTATGACTGTAGAGTCTTTAGAATAATAGAACTGAAATCAGTGGAAACAAAATTAGACCAATGCCGAAGGTTTCCAAAAATTCTGTCCTAAAAATACATGTGCTGTCTTATGCGTTCATTCATGTGATGAGGGCATACATTTGAACTTGAACTCATCGCTTGATACCTTTAACTCTTTAACTGGGCGCATCTGAGGCCCCAAGAAGTGGCTTGCCGCTGCAGCTGCTGATCTCCACCACACATACAGCCTGCAGGATGGGTGGCTTGCTCTGGCCTGGAGAAGCCACCAGAGCTGCAGCATGGAGCTCATGAGGCAGCGTGAAAGGGCTTGGGCTTGAGTTATTCTATCCCTACCAGTATCTGGCGGTTAGCTGTAGTGATGAAGGCAGCCTTGCTATCTTGGGTGCTACAGCATGTGTGTTGGATTCCAAGTGGCATCCACAGCCTGTAATCCCAGGGAGTGGAATCCAAATAGACATGTCCTCTGCCAGAGCTATGTTGGGGATGGAGAGCAGCTCTGGGCCTTTCAGTTTTGATGGCTCTGGAGCAAAGTCAAGATCCCTAATGTGTAACACAGCCAGGGCCTTGCATAACTCTGGTCCCGATATGTTTGGACACAGTGAATGGGTCCAATTCTGACACCGTGGGGTGGTGGTGGGGCCAAAGGGCATGACCGCAATACTGAGGTTTTCAGTCTTCTCCCAACTGTCATCTCATCTATGCCCCTTTAAAATGACTTTGTATGGATTTGTAGTCCTGGCAGCCTGTGCATAATTTATCCCTAGATGTTGTGATGCTATCAAGTAAATAAATCAAAACAATTTTCTGGCTCTTAGGATGACTATAGTAAATATTTGCTATGCAAAATTTAGCAAGAAACATAAATTCTTAAAGAACTAATTTTCTCCCCCCAAAATGGAACTGTGTATAGAAGTTCCAAACCAATTTTTTAAAATTTCCCAAGTGTTTAATTGAAATTTGTTGGATTTTGTTTTTGTGGTGGTTTTGTTTTTTTCCAAACAGGAATTTCCACTTTGCATTTGAAAACTATTGGTGTCAGGGCTTCTATAAATGAGGGCTAATGTTGCTTGTGAGAGCAGATTCCCTGCATCAGTTCAGAAAAACACCAAGCTTTTTTCTCCAGTTTTTATGCAGTTGTACATTGGTCAGGTAAGATAGCAAGCTCTGATCTCCAAACGTTGTTTATAAAAGCATGCTTCCACCCAACTCAAGGAAAGTGATTATCTGTGTGAGAATTTTTGCACTGAAGTGCTAAGGCACTGTTTTTAAGTCAGTAGAGTTAAGCCTGTCTTTAAACCTGAACTTAGCCTGAATTTAAACCTCTGAGAGATTGTTCAGTTTGAATTGAGATTGTTTTGGTTTAGCCGATGGCCACGCTGGCTCTATGAGTAGCTGTGCTGGTTGAAAGCCTTATTATCCATGCCAGTGGCTTGTTACTTTCCATCTGGGGCTTAATATTTCCAAAACTTTGCCAGAATAAGAGCCTGTGCAACTTCTCCACTGAAGGCAAAAGCATCTAAGACATCCCAGTAGGTCATCATGTTGGTGGTCTCTTTGAGTGAAAATATCTTCTGCTAGCAGAGTTTTGCAGGCAGTGAACTCCAGCTGCTGGGTTGCAATGGGAACACTAATACATTGAACCAGCAAGGCTAGGTCTGGAGCAGGTAGTCTATTCATGGCTTGAATTTATTAGCTATGTGTTTAAATTAACCACAATAGGCTGCTTAAATAAACCTGTCTATGCTTGACCCACCATCGTAAAGTACTTACAAAATAAATAAATAAAGTATAAAACCTATTAACTTGTAAGTGTAGATCTAAGGCATAAGTCTTGTACTGAAAGGTGTTCAAGGTGGTCTCCTTACTCGTGTGGGGCACCACAAAAGATGGAGGCTCTCTCTGCAAGAACCAAGTCATTCATGAGTGGCATGTTGCTGGGCTCGGTCTTGGTAAGTTCTGACTTCTCCAAAGAAGTTTTATTTTTTCCAGTTTTGGAAAAAAATTGTCAGCTACAGCAGGTTTCCCAGGAGTGTGTCTACTCAGGTGTTGAATATCTCCACAGATAGAGACTCCATAAGCTGTCTTGCCAAACTGTCCCAGTGTTTGATAGCCCTCACAGTAAAAGAATACTTTTTTTCTTATTTCTAGACAGAGTTGCCTGTATTTCAGTTTGTGTTCATTGCCTCTTGTCCTTTCACTGGGAACCACTGAGAAGACTATGTCTCCTTCTTTACTATTAGGTATTTATACACATTTGTAAGACCCCTTTAAGCCTTCTTTTTCTCCAAGCTAAACATTCCCAGCTCTCAGCCTCTCCTTGTATGACAGATGTTCCGCTGTGTGACCCGAACACTACCTGCAGATAGCAGTTGGTCACTTTTAATCAGCTACTAGGTAATTAAGCAGGCCAAGATGGTTTTACCTAAACTCTGCTTAGAGGACAAGGACTTGCTATTTAAAAGTATTTAATTTACTCAAAATAATTTGCATTCTTTGAAGAGCAGAAAACAGAGTCTCTGTTCTATTATTTCTGTCAAGGTTTTTTGGTTTGGTTTTGTTGGTTTGTTTGTTTTTTAATTTATTTTTCATCTAGCTTTATCTGTTGGTAAACATCTGCACTACATGG
Source organism: Elanus axillaris (assembly GCA_026212715.1). Lineage (NCBI taxonomy): Eukaryota > Metazoa > Chordata > Aves > Accipitriformes > Accipitridae > Elanus > Elanus axillaris. The sequence goes on along the minus strand of JANZLQ010000078.1, from coordinate 11,888,006 downwards.
CAGGAAATTGTGCCTGTTTTCCTAGCCCTCACCCTTCATTCCTGGAAAAATATGAGAGCGTCTTATGTTGCTCAGCTCTGACTTCATAGTCCAGTTAAGGAAATGCGTGAGAGACAGTGAGCCTATATTGCCAACCCAGAATAAAAATTGTGAGTCAGTCCTCAAAAAACAGTAAGCTCAGAAGCTATTTACTGAATAATTATATATTAAGTATCTTTGGGAGAGTCCTATGTTTGCCTTCAGTTTGCTTCTTTTTTGGTCTGAAGATTTAAGTCACGTTCTCAAGCTTTCATTGGAACCTTGCAGTATAAAAATATATATAATAAATAAGTTTTAAAAGCATTTCATTTTCTATTTGTATATAATTATATACATATGTATGTGCATATGAAAAGATAGATTCTTAACTAAAGTTCTAACTGTTGAATTCAGATATTTAGAGAAAAACAGAGGCAGTATACAAGGGATCTGTGATAAGCTTGTATGACATATTAGGTACTGCACGATGGTTACAATTCCGTCAGCCAAAAGGCAACAGCCAGATGTAATTCTTTTGCTTGGAGATTATTTGTAATTCAACATTCTGTGGAAATTATCTTTGTCTCCACTGTGGATTTAGTAATGCACTAAGTACAATTTTGTGGACTTCAGTCTTTGAGAATAGTTTTGTTTACTTCCATGTTTCTTATATTTGATTATTTACAGGTGTATATGAGGCATAATTCATCCCTCTGAACTCACTCATACAACTCTCAGCAGAATGAAAAGAAATGCTTTCTCTGTCATAATCTGCACTCATATCTCTTTATCTCACCTCAGAATATTAGAAAGCATGCTAATACTTTACAACAAAGAAATGCAGTGCAAGGAGGTAATTTTTTACTACAGCCCTACAGAAATCCAACAAGTTCTGAAATTACATTTAAAGGATTACAAATGGGAGGTGTGTTGTTTTATTTTTCTCTGGTCTTTAATATTTTCCCTGTAATTATTTTGCAGCAGGTGTGAGCATCCTTGCTACCAGGCAACTACTTTCCTGGCTAAAATGTAAATACATGATTCATTGTCCCTGTGGAGCCCTACGCATAGACCTTTAATGGCATCATGGTTAATTATTAGTGTAATGTTATGGGGACATATTCTTTCTTTAGCTGGCTGGGGATGCTATTAAATGAATGGGGATGGCTTGCTTAGCAAAACTTGTTAACTGTTGGCTTACTGTGTCTTAAGGCATAGCTTGACTGAAAAATGACATTGCAGACATTGCATTCAGATTACATTAGATTTATTATATTCAGGAGGTTTTGAATCTCTTGGAGATATACAAATAGGTTGAACAATGTCAAATATAGCTGAATTTCAGGGGGGAAAAAAAAAGCATATTCCTTTCTTTTTTTCTTGGTATACAATATATTCAAGAGTTTGTGGTTTTTATCACACTGTAAATATTAGGTCATCAGCGCAGATGCTTTTTTTTTACAGCATCATCATCATCAGTGTCTTCCTGCCCCATGGCCTGAGTGAGAGTTCCTGCTCAGTCTTGTTCTGTGCATTAGGCTGGTACTTCCATGAAGTGATTTTAGCAGCAACTGGACATTTCAGCTATAATGCTTATGTGCTGCAGGTTTCTTTTCTTGGCTCTACCAGACTTTGTTGCATGTGGATGTGTCCAGAGCCCACTGCCTACCTGAGAACAAAGAAATACGGCAGTGGGAGTGGGCAGTCTCTAGTGGACTAACTTATCTATTGAGAGGAGCTGCAAAGAGCCCCTGGGATGGAGAGAGGCTGAGCACATCTGGTTTGGTCTGTGTTGTATCTGTCTTAGCTTTTTTTGCTTGTTTTGAGGCACTGAAGCAGACACACATAAATAAGACTTGTAAGGAAGATAAGATTTCTGTTTATTTTTAGCTAAATACAAAACCAGTAAACTCCACCTCTGTTTCAACACGATTCTTTTAACAGATATAAGGTGGCCTTGTCTGAAGGTCTTTAAACGCCCTATTCAATTCACTTACCTGAGTGATGGACTGACTTACCTATCTAACTGATACAATACTTTCCAGAATGGCGTTGGAATGTGTCCTGCTGCAGTGTCATACACAGCTTCCTTACTGTGCCGTGGGGGTATACCACTGTGAAGAACTAGGTATCCTGTCTCCAGGACTGGCTGTAAACAGATGTCTAGGATGAACTTGGATCGTATTTCTCTTCAGTAATCTCACAACCTCCCACTGTTTTCACCTCAGGGGACTTGTTTTGGCATTCATAACAAACTTTTTCAGGGAGTTCCATGGGCCTGTTACCTAGTCTGTGAAAAATTGCATTGTTTTGCTTAATTTCAGGTGACTTCTTTGTGTTTCTTTTTGATGACATTTAGCTCTTGTACTTAAAGACACTGAATAAGTGGTCCCTATCCACCATCTCTATAGTACTCATGAATTTGCAGACCTTTATATCTCTCCTACGATATGACATCCTTTTCATCCAGACTGAAGAGTTCTAACTTACTTAGTAGTTCCTCATCCAGAAATCATTTTATATCCTTGCTGCCCTTCTCTGAACCTTTCCCAATTCTACTATATCCTTTCTGAAATGAGGGGACCCAAACTGTATCAGGTGTCAACTTAAGCTGGAGATTTATTCACTGGTGTGATGATGCTTTCAATTTTGTTCCTTGTTCCTTTCCTAGTATTGTTTTCAATTATTTGATGTCCTTTTTCTGACTTCTACTGAGCACTCAGCAGATGTTTTCTTGTGGAACTATTTACAAATCTAAGATTTCACTCCTGAGTGGTTGTGATTGTAAAATGTCATTTTCTATGTGAAGCCAGGTTTGCTGTACTTATGCACATCGCTTTCCCTTTCCTTTCTTTGAATTCATTTGCCATTTTATTGCCTGTTCAGTTTCAGAAATCTCTTTTGCAGTCCTGCATGGTTAGCTCTTGTCTTTACTATTGCAGATTTACCATTTCACTGCTTAGCCCTGTTTCTGAGCGAGTCAGTGTTCGCTATGCATACACAGTATTCATGTAGCCTCACTGCAATGGCTTTGTCTTCCCTGGATGCTCTTACCACATCCTGAACAGTAACTGGGCCTACAGAGCCTCTCTCACAGTCTTTTTGCACCTTATGTGTTTGAAGACAGAATTATTAGTCAATTTGCGAGCTGATCCTTAAACTTTTTAGGGTGGAATGGGGGGGTTATTGTGTTCCTGTATTTAATTTACTCCTATGATTTTTCATCTGGGCACAACTTCAGCTTTTTGAAAGATATCCTCTTGTTCTCAAGCTCTCCTTACTAGGTGAGATGCATTAGTACTGTGTTTTCAGTTGGGTGTTTTCCATGTAATCTCTCTCCAGCCTCTGAGGATTTAGCACTTTTTAGTGTCCCATTTCTGTTTCAGCTGTTCTCATCCTTTAACTTAAATAAAACTTTGAAAGTAAACAAAGGAAGACTGAGAAAAAAAGGAATCTACCTTGTTGCCTTTGGCAGTAGTCTCGCTGGATCAGGTCCAGCCAGGACCTGGCTGCTCAGGTCAGACAATTACTGTTTGTAGTTACATCCACTTTTGTGAAGTTATGGTGTATCGGACTTTATGCTTCTGTGTTTGCAAAAGCCACAGCTTTTTATATTTAAGAGTTCATAATATCCTTACATGGTGTTCTTCCACAAGGGATTTCCCTGCAATGAAACAGTTCATATGTGTAAGCTCCAGTGAGACATTTTTATGAGAGGTAAACTCAGATTACTCAAGTGAAAGATCGGGGGGGGGGGGGGGGGGGGGGTGTTTTACCACCAGTAAAAA
>JANZLQ010000078.1:11872360-11884100 GCA_026212715.1 Elanus axillaris | reverse complement strand
GGGGGGAGTGTTGTAGCACCAGTTAAAATGGTGCAATGCCAGCTCCTACCTGACATTTGCAGCTATGCTGCTTGTTACACAGGACTGAGAAAATAAACAATGCATACAAGAAATGCTGGAAATAGAATATTTGATTCAAATTATCATTAGGGATAGGGGAAGGCATGAAATTCAACAGATGGGTCAAATGGTGAGTAATCTGTGCATCCACTGCTTGGCTTTAGAGGTCCTTTCCTTACACATCGTTGAGGAATACTGAAAGCCTTTTGTGAAATTAGGGACTGTGTTGTGAAAATAGGAAGAAGATCTAGTTCTGCAGTTTGGCAGGTGCAGTAGGTCTTTGTCTCCTTTTCCCAGCTTCAGGGATCCACCTGTTACTGAACTCATGATATTGAGGTTTGGTCCCTGGCTGTAGGTGACTTCCTTGGCTTCCACCACGCGTTGCACCTACAAGTCTAACTAACCAGCTGTGTAGCCAGCCTTGAATTTAAGGCTGCAGGGCCTTTTACGTGAGTGGGTATCACAGCTGCCAGTAGTGTGACACTAGGTGCATGGTCACTTTGGCCACTTGGCAATGGAGGTCTGTGCGCTCCTTTCTAGTGCCAGCCTGGCACTCCTGCACAGTAGCACTGTTAACACAGATGGACCGCGAGCACTCAAGGGAAGAGACACCTTCATATGTTCTCTCCATTAAAGCAAAATCAGACTGTTATTGCATTGCTATTAGTGCTAAGAAAAATATACAAAATGAAATAACTTATAGCTTGTAGAGCAGTATAGTTTCAATTACAAAAACAATGTAAAGACATGTTATAGCAGATAGGAAAGGAAATAAAAATCTGTTAGGTTAGAAGACTAAAGCATATTTATTAGGTTAATTTTAGATTGCATAACTGATGGTAGGTGGAATATAAATATTGAAATCACAAGTTCAGTACTAATTCTCTGCCAAATAATAAAAAATATTTTCTGAGACACTGGTGTGGATGTTGATGTTTCTCTATGGCTTGAGGCAATACTGCAGAAAATTATGAATATTGTTTTAAGAAAATAATAGGTATTTGGGGATACATGTGTTTCACATAACAAAGAAGCATTATGCTTCATGTTTGTGTTATACTTTGTTACAGTAAGAAGGTGATTATACCTGATACAAACAGCTGTTTCTATCCAGATGCATACTTTCCCCATGGAGTCCTTTGTGGGATTTTGATGTGTCATAACATGGTAAAACCAGGCTCATGTATGCTTTCCAGTTAGTTGTGATAATAAGTTGCCAGGCTGCAACACTTAATTTAGTACAATGAAATTGTTTTTTAGTGGTTTTGATAAGCTTTTGAAACAGTAATAGACTGTACACCTTTTTTTTTTTCTTTATAACTGAACTGTTTATGGTGGCAGATTTTTATTGAAGCAGTAATTCTGCTAACAGTTGCACTGTCAACTCTTATCTCCAGGTGGGAAGACAAAAAACATTTGTATTGAATGCATTTTTCATTGCTAAGTAATATGGGAATTTTAATGTGTAAACTTTCAAAGGAAGTAAATAACTTTTTTTCCCCTTTCTGTTTAATGATTTTCCCCCCCTCCTAATCAATCCATTTTTCCCTTTGAGATCAATTTTACTCTTATTTTTGGAGCTTATCATTTGTAGGTGACAGAAGGCTATTTCCTATGGATTGGACAGATTGTGAAGTAAAGTCTTTATCCTTCAAGTCAGACTGCCAGGGAGGGGAGGGGACTCTGAAGAATTTGCACCTTCGCCTTGGGAAAGCTCCGATAATTGATGTTTGATTCTTCACTCGATCTTGTCTGTGCCACTTCTAAGCTGGAACAGAAACCTCTCCACCAAAGCTCCTCTCCTGCAGATTCTTCTTCCATAGCAGTGAACACCATGAGTTCAGGTAGCTCCCCAATCGTAGTACCAGAAACTTAACAGTTTGAATGAAAGTTCAGATCTTGCCATAGCTGGGAGCCAGATTCTTTGTAGAATGTATTTCATATAATGTATCTATATGAAATATGTATTCTGATAAAGAAGTTTGTTGATTTTTCAAGTTTTCATATTTAGCCTGTGTGGTCATTGCACTAACTCTCAGGCTCTTTTCTATTCACTGTGATAATGGTTATCCTAAATGACTCACTAAAAGTAAAATAAAATAAAGAAAAGGTCTATTGATCTTTTCACTGTACCTTATGCTGTGAGACAGACACATGTATTTCACTTGGTTCTATTTTCTGCATGCTCTTTTGGATGGGGTGGAGGGATGGACTCCAGAGCTGCTTGGGCCAGTGGCAGAAAACCCCATTGGCTCCACCAGGAAAAACAACTCAGCCCATGTACTTTACTTTATTGAGAAGTATGATACACATATACAACTTTCACAGTCCCTCTTGAAACTCAGACGTTCTGAGCTTTGGACACCTAATGTTCAGCATCTTGTTAGAAAGTCTGTAATAATTACATTTTAAAGGTTTTGATGCAGTGCAATCTGAAGAAAACAAGCTTTTATAAAATAGAGATGGTAAAGCAGATGTTGCACACCTTATATGGTAGAAATGTTGTCTGTCATAATTGCTCCACTGAGGTGGTATGTTTACAAAAGAAATTTCATACTTCATGCAACCACATATCTTTGCCACATTTTGTGACTCAAACAGAAATAAAGTAAATTGTGTTCCAAATAGCGGTAGACAAGCTAACTTGCATAAAAATGGATAGTGTTAATGATTTCAATTTAGAGTGACATACTGTCCTGGTTTCAGCTGGGATAAAGTGTCTTCCTAATAGCTGGTACAGTGCTGTGTTTTGAGTTCAGTATGAGAAGAATGTTGATAACACTCTGATGTTTTCGGTTGCTGCTGGGTGGTGTTTAGACTAAGTCAAGGATTTTCCAGCTTCTCATGCCCAGCCAGCGAGAAGGCTGGAGGGGCACAAGAAGTTGGGAGGGAACACAGCTGGGACAGCTGACCCCAACTGGCCAACGAGGTATTCCATACCAGGGGATGTCATGTCCAGTAGATAAACTGGGAGGAGTTGGCCTGGGGGGAATCGCCACTCGGGAACTAACTGGGCATCGGTCGGTGGGTGGTGAGCAATTGAACTGTGCATCACTTGCACATTATTATTGTCATTTTATTAGTGTTATTTTTATCATTACTGGTTTCTTCCTTTCTGTTCTATTAAACTGTTTTTATCTCAACCCAGAAGTTTTACTTCTTTTCCCAATTTTCTCCCCCATCCCACTGGGGGCGGGGGAAGTGAGTGAGCAGCTGTGTGGTGCTTAGTTGCTGGCTGGGGTTAAACCACGACACATACCTTTCTTGATTCATGGTGTTGTTCTTAGAAATTTTTATAGTAATTTTTAATCTGGTATATTGACCATACTGAGTAATTTACAGATGGGGTTAGTTACTGAGCTGTGTGGAAAGTTTGCACTTGAAGTGGAAGGACAACAGAAAAGAATGTGAAGTGTAATTCAATAAATTGCAAAGTAGCAGGAATTAGGAAGTGTCTTGTTAGCTTCATAGTTTTGGCTTTGGTTTTTTTTTTTTTTCCTATTCCAGTGTCTTCCCCCCGCCCGCCCTTTTGTGCTCTGGGGTAATTTAGAAATAGCTAGTGATCTCATCGATCCTGTCAGGTGGTATACTGAAGTAAATAAGGTCATTTAAGGATTATCTTTAATATGCAGTGTCATTATTTTTTCTGTGGGTCAAATGGCCCACAAACCTGCAGGGCTTAATGTAATTTGAAGCAGGTTTAGTCCCATCAGCCACTGGCTTAGATTTTGAATTGAACTTTAAAAATTAACAGCATGTTAGTCTTTAGAAAAACATTCTTGAAGTATTATATATAAATGGATAGCACTAATCCTGGCACTTTCTACTCTGTTTTACTGCAGTATCTATTTTAAATCTATATCTATTTCCTTTTTTCTTGGGTTTGTTTTCATTTTACTCCTGTCTTTTTATTTGCTATTCTGCAGTCAGAATCTGTATGTTGCTGAGAACCCTCGAATCCATTTTCCTGTACCTCTTGGAAGGCACTTAGCATTTCTCAAGGTTAGGCTCAGCGTTATAATCATCACAGTTGAGATTTGTTTCTAATTTTGGATGTGACACCATCTTTTGTGACATGATGTGGCCATGTTTGTGAGGAAGGGGTTAGGACAGGAACAGTCATATCTTTAGCCATATATTTAATAAAAAAAGCAACAAAGATGAGAAAATCTCAAGGAGGTGATTTTGCTGGACTACGGTCTTCTGACTCTCATATAAATAAGAAAATATAAAGCGATCCAGGAACTTTTGCAACTAAACTGTCAGGATTTTCTTAAAATAAGGACAAGTGGAAAATTGACATAATATTTATTAATGTTTATCAAATATGGAAAACAAGGAAACAGCTGGCTTGATGCAAAGTTTACTGATGATGCTCTTCTCAACAGCTCTACTAGTATATTTATTCATAGAGCTCATAAATGAGCTCTCAGAGCTGAAGGCAATAATAAGTTGTAGGTGTGACCTAACCTAGTTCATTGCATACCTCTAACATTCACTCACAATGGTTATTTTAAGCTTTTCTTTTAATATAACCTAGTAATTTCTTTGCTATTTTTTGCTTAGTTGGTATAAAGCACCTGTAAACACCAGTGTTGAATGTCTTGATAGAATGACAGACCTCACTCCCTTTTGTTATTGTTACTTCTAGAAAGTTTGTTTTATCATGAAAACAGACTGAGTCATTCAGATGAGCTTTTTTTAAAATTTGCATGCTGCTATTATATCATCTTTTTGAGTGGCTTAGCTTTCTACTGTTTGGCATAATGCTTGATGATATTTATCAATATTCAACTAGTAAAGGAGGACTGGTGCCAGTCTTGCAGATGCTTAGATAATTAATTTTGTGAGCTCCATTCAGTCCTATGTGAGTGTAAGTGCAAGGCTTGTAAGGTGCTTTGAAGTAAAATCTCCTGTTGTTTCTGTAGTACCGTCCGTGTGCATTGTTCTTAAAGTAAAAAAATATGAAGCACTCCCCCATGAGAACTCACTTTTGAAATGAAAATATAAGCATTTAGTAGATCCTTATCAGATTTAGCACATAAGGCTGTCTAGGCAGGATGCACATGACTGAAATATATGTGGTCTGCACAGTGTGATGCAGACTGAGGGGGAAGAGAGGAATAGTGAAAGGGTGGTAGTGAATTTGCAGACACTATCCTGGTGATAATCAGAAGATATGCTGAATTGGCTAAATGAACAGTGTTACTGTATGCCAGGTTTATTTGCTTGCCTTGAGCAAGTTTTAAGCCTAGCACAGGAAAGTATCGATGAAAAGCTGAAGAAATACTAGAAATTTGGACATTTCTAATTTTTTTTTAATTTTTTTTAAACAGATCCTAGACATATTTGCAAAGCTTTGCTGTAGGCTTCGCAAGCTTGTCCTGTTTGGTGACGTGGAACATATGCTTTTAAGTCACTGTATCTTGGTCAGTCTCAGACTGATAAACAGTGTGGTTTTTCCCAAACTGACGTTTTTCTGTGTTTGTTTTTCTAGCAGGCTTCCAAGTTGCATAGTAACTATCCCTCTTCTGCAACCACCTCCCCACTCCTCCTCCTTTTCTATTCAGGACGCAACTCCCTTTCTGTGCACTATGGGAAAACAATGTTTTCTCCCATGGAATAAAAAGCCCATCTTTGTTTCATGTTGGCCAAAAATGGGCTTTATACCTCCCTGTTTTCCATATAACAAAGGGTAAGACTGGCTCTGGGGAGATGATTACGAATGATTAATATTAACTATAGAAGCCTCATAGTATGTTGTCAGTATCCTTACATCAGTTTTGATATGATGAGTCTTTATAACCAAAAAGAAATTATGCTTTTTGGATGCTTTCACTTGTCTATCCATTGGTATTGCACCAATTTATAACATTAAAATTTCAAAGTCAGGAGTTGCTTCTCTTATTTGAATAGGTGGCAAAACAGGAGAGGTGTCTCCTCATTCATTGGCTTTTAAAGAACTAGACATTTCCAGAAGGAGAGACAGAATGTTAGCAGCAACAACACTTAAAACATGATGTGGGATGATTTCTGAATGGAATAACCATCATTGTCCTCTCCAAAAGAAATGGAATGAGACATGACAAAATGGGCTGTGTTTGAAGTTTTCTTTGAATTTGAGGACTCAAAGGAAGAATTTCAGTAGCTGAGAAAATTTCTGCAGCATCTCTATAGGCAGAAGAAAGATGAAAGTTTGCAAGAACAGTAAGAAAACAAGCAGTAAGGAACACATTCTGAATTGTATTTGATGAAGAATGTTCAGGCTGTTAATAAGATAAAGAAATTGGAGGTTATGATGTCTATTAAAGGATCAAAGAGTAAGAGACTTAAGTTGTGAAATACAGTGATAAATATAGACAGATGAAAATTAAAACAGAGAATTAGTGATTAGAACCTTCTGGGAGGAGAGATTGTGGAGCACTCTTTGTAGGAAGTATAGAAAGCAAATACAGGAGAGAAAACAGTAAAAGAGAGAGGCATTTATTTATGCATGAAAAGAATGGGAGACCTGATAAATGTTTGACGTGAGCTGTTCTTTGAGGACTGCTTTGCATCTGCTTTTTGAGTTCGACATTCAGCAGAGATTATAGCAGTTAAAACCCTGTGAAATGAAGTCTGAATTAAAGGGTTTGGAATATATATGACTTCTAATGATTGCAGGGTGTTTTCTTAGCTGGTAGCAGGTCAGTGGAAGAGCTTTTCTTGCAGAAGCAGGCTGTCAGTGAGTCTGTGGAGGGTCTCCAAGCCCCTGGAAGAACAGGAAAGTACCAGTGGCAATGGTAGTACAGTTACAGTACGAAGCCACAACTTCTTCTTTTATCTGATGGAAGGGGGCACCTTCTGTTCATCATCACAACAACAAAGCCTCTTCCAAGTCATTTTTTCAGTCTCGATAGAAATATCTTGGCTGTATGTATAACCTCCATGCCTATTCTGATATGGAAGAAAAGAGCCATATCACCTGGTAATGTCAGTGCTTTCCTGAGCAAAGGAGCTTGATTCCTTGTATTGACCTAAGGAGGAGAGTTTTAAGCCAGCTGGTGGAAGAATGGCCAGGTGTTCAGTCAATTCTTCACAAACAAGAGGCTAGCATGGGAGAAACCTCAGAACTATGTTCTGTCTGAGATCTTAGTTAAGTGAAGCATGGAGGGAGTCAATGTTTCAGTAGTGAATGAAAGATAGAGTTAAAGGAGGAGAGCAGGACAGACAGTTTTATATTTGCAATAACTGAAAAAAGACTAATAGCAAGAAAGGAAAGTCATAATAAAAATGGTCATTAGTTACTAATTTTCTCTTGGAAAACACCATCCTTTTTGGTAGGAGTAGTAAATGAAGAAGGAAAGGATAACATTCATAAACATGGGCCCCACAACAACAAAAAGACTGTTCTTCTGCTCAGTTTAAAAAGTAAAATCCTACAGAAGTATTTACCCCTATTAGCAAGTGATGTTTCCAGAATCAGGGAAAGGGTATAAAGAGAACTGGCTAGTTTAATGTTGACTAGAGCAGAGGCAGTTTATCATGGTCAATCATTGTTCAAATATCCTCATGCCAAAAATAGTCCAAAAACTAACTGACATGCCAGGTCTGTGCTGGAGATGAAATAAAGACAGCAGGTGTGTATGACCACAGCTTCAGCTGAATGGGGAAAAAAGTCCTTCAGTTGATCTCATTAATTCATCAATGTACAACAGAATCAGACAGAAATGTTTGCCCAAAAGCGTGCATTTGGTTCCTAGTTGTTTATTTTTAATGCATTATCTTGAGCTAAAGTAGACATTTTTTTTCTTGAACATCTAGCATTTAGTGTCTACATGAGTGGGAATCACTGCTTGCCACAACTGTTGCTAAGCTGTCTTGTTTCTCCTTGTGAATGAAAATATCTCTTCAGGTGTAAGCCTGGGAACCTAGAGAGAGACATAAGAAACATTTTTAGCTGTGTTTTTTTACAAGTGACAATATTCTGTTTACAGAACTGTACAAAATGTTCTGAAGAAAAGGACAAGTTAAGGGAACACAGGTAAAAACAAAAAGCTTTTGAAATACGAAACAAAGCACAGGCTTTTTGTGCTTGTCTCTAACTTTTGAGGAAAAACCAGCTACACTTGTGGTTTGGGGAAATCACATGCAATTTTATTTTGGTAATAATCAGCTATCTGAAAAAATACAGCCTTTAGTCATGGATAGTAATCAGAGCATTGCCAGTTCCCTGTGGAAGGACACAGATTACCAGTTCCTAACTGACTGTGGGCTGTAGAAGTAGTTTGACAAAAATATTTTGGCCTAAAGAAAATGTATGTTCTCCACTTCCACAATGTTTGAGCTCCCTTAAAGCACTTGTCCTCTAAATAGCAATGTGAAATATACTGCTGTCTATTCCCATTTGACAGATGGGGACCTGGAACACAGAGTGTTATGGGGTCTCTGATCAATGGAAATCTGTGATCGGTGACTTCAGCTCAAGACTACTAAATCCTGAGTGCCCTAACAACCAATTAGACCATGGTTTTGGGGTTCTTTAAAACATTAATTAACTATCCTTTGTGGACAATTTAAGAAATACATGATGAATACATAGATGTAAAAACTTCACATGATCTTTTTCAGTGTTACTACAGGAAAGCTAGAAACCTATAAACAAAACAAACAAACAAAAAATCAAACAAAAAACGCCCACTAGAGTTTTGTATGTGTCTAGCAGGTATTTCTTTTCTGTATGTGAATGAAATGCAGATTTTCTTCTTGGTACTGCCAGACTAAGACTGCTGCAGGTCTCACTTTCTGCCAGTGAAGAATTACATTGCTTCAGGTAGAGGGATGAATGTTACTTTGTCAAATATGGGAACAGGCCATCATGTGAGTCAAAAATAGATTATTGGCTCCACATGACAGTGAATGGCACGAGACGTGCTTAGGCTGGTTTGCTCTGTTCTACGTGAAATCATGTAATGACGCTGTACTTTCCAAGAGGACAAGGATTCAGTCCTCTTTCAGATTGGATAGGATATTATCACATCTTGTCTCCAAAGTGAAGATTTGAGAACTGTATTATTAATTGTAACGATGGGAAAAATAAGTTCTTTTCAAGTTTGTGTCAAGCAAAATAACATATAACAAGCCTTACTGTGTATTATTTATCCCTTGCACAGACGATAAAAGTAAATGTAAATCTTATCAAATGGAGTGGCCAAATGATATGGATTGTTTATCAGCCTGTCCTGTGATGCCGGCAGAGATGGGAACATCCCTTTGCCCTCTCATGCCCATGCACAGATGGCATGCTCTGATTGCTGCCTCCTCTAGGACAGAAAAATTGCGCACTGGTGGGGGGAGTTTTGCACATGAGCATTGAAAGGCATGGAGGAAGCAGAATCTGTTAGTTAGTCTAAGTCTTAAGGTAGCCTAAATTTAGTCCAAAATTTTATGAAAAGTAAAGGCATCAGCCAAAGTCCTGTAGAAGTTACTTAACCCAATATTCCACTTTCTGCATCATCAGAAAATAGTTTGTACTGTATAGAAACTAATTGAAGAATACTGTTCTTCTTTTCAAAGGAGACCTTAATTGTTTAACTAACGCAGTTTAGATCTATATCATTATGACTTCAAATTCTTAGAAACCTGAGTTTTTTTTAAAAAATTGTTTATGGAGTTCTAAGACTTTTTTTTTTCCCCCTTAGTGTTCAAAATACATCTGCTGTTGACTCTGTGCTTATCTTTAAATAATGTTGGCTAGTTTGGGTAGTCAATTATTTTGATTATATATATTGTCTTGGCCGTATAGATTTTCTGTGATTTATCAATCTCTTCAACACGCAAGTGATCCTGTAGTGCCACTGGTGAATAGATTTCTGGAGTAGTATAGCACAGTCAGGAGTACTCCGAACTCCCGTCACTATGCTTGTGGTTTGATGAGGCAGAGGACCTCATGGTGGTGAAAAATTCTTGCTTTTCTTGCTTGTGCTTTTGGGTTCTTGCTTTTGTTGCCTGTGCTTTTTGAGCTGCATTGGAAAACTGATCTGATTTCCCTTAGAATGAAAGAACAAATACACGTCAAACCTTGCCATGCTGGACAAGACAGGAGAGGAGTGGGAGCACATAGGGAACTCCTTAACGTGGTGTTGCCAGTGAAGCCCCTGCGTCCCATCCAGGCAAACATCAATCTACTATTTAGCAGTGCAGCGGTGCCAAGACTGCTGTGGTAGCTGGTTTGATTTAGATGTTCCAGAAATGTGTTGTTTAGTACACATCATCTTATTTAGGACACGGCCTTATTTAGGACACATGTCCTAAATAAAAGCATTTGTGCTGGGGAAGTGTCCTCAGATTCATGCACTGCCTCAAAACACAGAAGAAATGGCTGAGCTACCATGCTCATTCAGTCCAGCCTTCTACAGCTGCAGGTCACTCTGTAGGGGGTATGTAGCCACTAAGGGTCTACTGACCATCTCTATACCTTGTTTCTCTCCTCACACTGCAAAAGTACACACAAACCCCCTTAGCATCCTGTGACAAGCTTATGGTCTTTGGATCAGAAGATGAAGTATCAGAAAACAGCTGAGTGCCAGAAAAAGAGTACGAGAAATGAAAGCCGTTACCAAACTTGTTGGTTGCTGGTGTCTGCAGTGCTAAATAACTTGGCAAAAAACGAGATGGGAGCCACAGTACTGTAGAAGACTGACTGACGAAATATTTCTGTTGGCAACCATCCTAGTGTATTTCTAGGCTGAAATTCTTGCTGGTAGGTATGCCTTGGATATTTCCCCTTGCAAATATAGTTAGTTGCTCAACTTCTCAACTCATTCACTTTCTGATGGTTCCCAGAATAGCATACTGCCTCTCTGAATTGCTGGAGGCTTTCTGCTGCATCTGAGAGGACACTAAATGAACAAAAGTGAATCTAATGATTTAGGCCCCAAGTCAATAAAGTACTCGATCATGACATGCTTTAAGCTAGACACTTGCTTCTGTACCTTTCAGCTTCATTTTTTTGTTTACATCAATGTATGTGCACTTGAGTATTTCAACAGTGGTGTGTGACACCAGTAGCTGAAAATGAGTTGTTTATCTGTTTATATTTTTATACAAACACACATGAGACTTATAGGTATAAGGTCTCTACGAGAAATACACTTTGTATGCCTGAAAATAGTGATCGAAAGAGAATATTGTGATTAGATAGCTTACAGTAGCATTTTCTTTGAAGTTGTCTCAATAAAACCAGCTCTGCTGCGTTACTTCAAGTAAATTACTCGTTAAATGTAAGGCTGTCACATTTGTGTCTAGTCCAAAAACGGAAACAAGCGTTTGTTTAGAATTGTAAGCAAATTAATATTGTATAGCATAAGGATGTTCTTTTTAGAAGCATTCTTAGTGGCAATTAAAAAGAAAAAAACTAAAGCTTGGCCAAACTTAATCCTGTTTCATCACACTGGTAATTTACTTATGTGGGGGTCTTTCAGCCATATTATTACAGTACATCCATTTTTAGTTAAGGCAGTGCCCAGTTTTGCTGCACCCCCTTGTCAGATAACACAAACCCAGACTTACAGCATTAGTTATCTTCCTTTGTCATCTGAGACGTAGAAAGCTTCCTTGGCATGTGTATTGGGTTTCTGTGGCAAGGTTTTGGTAGCAGGGGGGGTTACAGGGGTGGCTTCTGTGAGGAGCTGCTGGAAGC
>JANZLQ010000078.1:11853423-11868023 GCA_026212715.1 Elanus axillaris | reverse complement strand
CCAGCAGCTTCTCACAGAAGCCACCCCTGTAACCCCCCCCACTACCAAAACCTTGCCACAGAAACCCAATACAGGTTCTTTTATGTATGTCCATCCAGGTGTGTCTGGTGGAGCTAGACATGGCAGACTCAGTGCATGTGCGCACTAATGTCCCTCTAAGAAAGCCAGCCATAACCATGGGAAACCCGCTAAATCTCATATTGCTACTTGCCTCATTAATGGCATAGAAAGGGCAAAGTGCTTTGCTGGTCTGAGGCATTTATTTGTCAATATCTGATGTTGCTTTTGACTACATGGCTTGTATTGTTTGTAGGGAATTTACCTCAGCCTTGCCACAATATTTGGAGATTCTAGTTCCAACCAGATAAATAACTGTGTCAGCAGAATAATTGAATTGTGTATGTATTTCCTAACCTAAATATTATTTATTTATTTGATAGCTGCCTGTGGTTTTTTAAATTGTTTGAGCTTTGTGATTCAGGAAAGTACCTTTGAATTTATGAAGCCCTTACGCATATGCTTAACTTAAGCTTCATGCTTATAATCAAGTATATGTTGTTGAGGTGTTGTTCTGAATCTAGGGCTTAATTTCTAGTAGTCTTATTTATGGGAACAGAAAGGCATATTTTAAGAGGAGAAAGAAGTGATAAGTCATCAGCTAGTTCCAAAAACCCTGAGCTAATTTGCATGAGAAAGATGCGAGGCTCTCTGTATTGTTATATGAGAGATGGCAGAGACCCATGCATTTATCTAGCAGAGCATTCCTTATCCTCAAAACTTTGTAAAGTTTTATTCTCCCATTGTTTTCACAAAATCCCCTAAAGTTACAGATAGGCCTTTCTTTGTCCCAGAAAATTCCTTTGAAGCTTGAATTGAGCTTAAACAGGTTTAGAATCTCAGTTTTCTCCTTGCTTGAAAAATGCCCATCATGTGGTTTCATGGCACTGCAACGAGAAAGCAACATGTATTCCTGCACAGACAATGCCAAAGGCTTGCTACACAGAAAACCGATCAGAGACATTGCCACACTACGTCTTTCCAACACGAGCACGTGGATTAAGTAATCCATTTTAACTCCCCCAGGGGCTTGGAATACGGTCCCTGAGTTCCAGGAGGGAACAGAACCAGACCACTTGAGCATCTCCCCTGATTTCTTTCTGCTCCCAAACCATCTGCTTGTCTGTGGTAATAGTCTTCTGCTGTTTGTTAACCTAGTTAATCCTCTAGCATAAGCTGTAGTAATTTATGCTGGATGTTTGGGTTTCACGTGGTACTAATGGTATCTAATGAACTGTGACTAGAGAAGCATCTGTTCTATACAATAGTTAATTTATTTTCTTTTTTTAATCTGGTGATTAGATATACAAAAAGTAGTTAGGAGCTCTTTAGGCTGCAAAGATTAGAAGTCAAACCTTCAGTACTGAAATAGGCCAGATTTAATACTACCCATGCAACCTTAATTTAGCTCCTACTTTTTTATGCATTGTTTGATATTGATGCATGTTATTACTTGCTGCGTTTTCACCTGCCAAATGAAAAAGGGGCTGAATGGGACACCTGTAATACCGTGGTATCCTCATTTAAGCATACAACTACAAGCTAGAGAACGTATCTTTATTTAATTTTGTATGTAACATTTATATGATACAATTGAGCAATATGGTAGAAAAATCTATTCAAGAATTCATTTACAAGTAATAAAACTGTCAAAGTTGAAACTAAGCTATTAATATTAATGAAGGCTATGCTCAAATATAACGTAAGTGAGAAATGGGATATGCTAAAAACATCCAGTAATATACCATTTGTACTTAAAAAGGAAAGTAAGTAGAGCAAAGTGCTACTTAATTAGAGTGTTACAGAGTTATTAATGCAGTAGAAATCTTAGCTCTTTCTAATTTGGGTGCTTAATTTCTCAATCTTAATGTTGCAGTAATGTGGTTTCCAGATTTAATTTCCTTATATTTATTTTTTTTTAACAATTCAGAAGGAAAATAAGAGAAACACATTGTGAAACCCCTGTAATGAGATCTTAGTGCTACTAACATGCCTTAAGTTTTCCATAAAGTTCCTAGTTGCATTTAGTTACCTCAGCAGCACTAAATCATTTCAACAGTTTACTCTTACCTCCAGTGTCATTAAAGTTCTCCAAGTTTAGGAAATGCATTTGAAAAAACAGAACAAACCCCCTCATGTTCCTGTATGAAAATGTCACCTTATAACATCCATAGCTTTAAAAATAAAAACCAGATTTTCTTCAGGCATGAAGCCTTTATCCTTCCCCTGTGGGACTCTAAAGGACCTATTTAAACTCATGTGATCATGCAGTTAAAGGCTGGGCTGACTCAGCAAAGTGTTTAACTATGTGCTTAAATTCTATTGTGATCAATAGAATTTGAGCATGTGCCTGAATATTATGTTGAAAGGGGATGGATTTACACACGTGTTTTAAAGCTAAGCATGTACCAAAGTAGGTCCATAATACGTCGAAGCAAGTCAGAAGAATTTGGGTTGTAAAAGCTCTACCTTTCGGGTGACTGACTTCATAAGTAAAATATTTTGATATAATTTTTATATATCATCTAAAATATAAAGCACAATGCTGTAGTTATTATGGTCTGAGAATTGGCTAACATAGGGTAGTTTATGTGTCTGTCACTTTAAAATACGTATGCCAAAATTAAGAACGCTTGCAGCTAAATATCTGAATGTACATTTTCTACTCTTGAATGTAGTTTGCTTTTATTTGGTTATTGAAGTATTTGAAGTCAGTTAGAGCTGTGAATGCTATCTTTAAAATTTCAGCTGCATATATAAGAATTTATAAACGCGTATGGGTATCTAATACCAGGATCCCACACTCTACAGCTTTCCATGTTCTGACCTGTTTTTAACTTATTCCTGCAGCGTTTCCCTGTAATACGAGACTTGATTATTTTGAGGTGCTGAATCACTAAACAGGGTCATCATGTTCTGGTTGGCTCAAGGGCATAAGCAGTTCCACTTTTTTATTTACTTCTGACTATAAAAAGCTTTTTCTGCATTAGAGAAGATTTCTGTTTCTACTGGTGATCCCCCCTGCATTCATGTTAATTGTATTCTGCCCTGTACTGTGAAAATGCCACGTATTTCCCACAAAACATTTGGGTATTATTGTTTTCAAGAGAAAATGTTCACGATACCAAATCATCAGCTGTCAATAGTACGATGGTATGTGTGATGCTGATGCCCAGTCTGACTCCATAACGCCCTACCTGCCACTGCGCTGCCTGTGCCCGTGCCCCTTGCAGAGCTGGGCGTATGCCATCTGCAGAGCTTCCCTGTATCCCTGGGAGGAGTGCTCCTGGGGAAAATGGGGGGAGGGAAGACAGAAGGCAAGGAGAGGGGAGTGTCGAGCAGTGGTAGGTGCTAACTTGAGGATCGCCTAGGGAAACCCCTGTTGTGAGCTGCTGCAGTCTCTGTCTATCCAGGGGACAGATCCTAACTCTTCAGCAGGACCAGATCATTCAGCACATGGAGGAAGCAAAGGTTTGGGGTGGTGGAGGAGACTCGAGCCACAGACCTCCTAGGTGCCATCAGGTATCCAAACGTCACAGGAGTGTCACCGTACCTTGTTAGTGTGAATCTTTGCTTCAGTAACACAAGTGTGAGAAGTTTAAAAAAATAAATAAATGCGCCTTTGGCTATGATCTGTTGTGGTAGTTGAAGAGGAGATAGACGATCCTTCAGCAAAAGGCAGAACTGAGCTTCAGGTGTTGGGCAGACTCTTGTGTCTTCAGGAGCAAAATAATCCTGGAGATAGTTGAATATTTGGTGGATTTCTAGAAAGCTCTGAGATGACCTCTGTATTGGCTTCTTGATTACGGTGGGGAGTCCTGTCCCTGTGGCCATTGTTGCTCCCATAGAGCAGGGACATGGAAGGGGTCTTGTAATTTTGGTAGGTGAGTGGTCAGGCCGCTCTATCATGTATGTAAGTAGTGACAGGCTGCGTAACAAGTGCTACGAGGCAGAGCAGGACCCAGAGAAGTGAAGTACCATCTGTAACAGTGAACTGAAATTTACCTACCTGTAGGTATATTAATCGGCAAAGAAGATACGCAACTTTTGAGATACCATTATGAAAAATAAACTTCACATAGTATGCGTGAAACCTGCCAAGACACAGAAGAGCATGCTGCTCTTGTCTGATACGCTGTCAAACGCTGCTCTTCTGAAACCACATCATCTTGTAAAACTGAGAAAGGCGCCGCACAAATTGCCTAATGCTTCTAAAAATAAGTGTGAGCTGCTCAGCCCCTCTCCAAATTTTAGCAAGTCAACCGAATAGTGCACAGTCGGTAAGCGTGTCTAACATGCTGTGCTGCAACTGGTGACTTACTATAAGAATTCTATCAAGCGTGCTAAATAGGGAAAGGCTGCTTATAACTGCACGCACAAAACCTGGTCCCTCATTCACATCTGCCCCCACCCCAGCCCCATGAGCTTCAGAAATCACCTCTCCCAAGGCGGCTGCAGGTCCTGCAGGGAGCAGGCAGCAGCCCGGCTCCCCCGCCAAAGCCAACTGCGGCGTAGCCAGAGAAACGGGCAGCAAAAATAGAACAGCAGGATGGCTGCGCGTGGGTGAGGCAGAAACCACACTGCCAGCAAAACCTCCCGGCGTTATTTTAGGACTGATACAGAGGCCGTGGCGTTTTGCTCGCTTTTGACAAAATACTCCCGGGGGGCGGGCAAGGAAGGAGAGGGGCACGGGTCCCAGGCGAGGAGCGTTTCTGCCCCGTTCCCCGCCTTCCCTTCCTCCCTCCCCGGCTTCTCCCACTGGGATGGGGTGGGCAGGCGGCAGGGGGAAGGGGTTAATCGCACTCGAGGCCGAGCAGCGGAGGGAGGACGGCCGGCGGTTTGAAAGACAGGGACTGGACAGCTGTGTTTGCTGTGGTATTTTTAAACGCATTAATGCAGGCTCCAATCACCCGGCCATGCTTGACCTATTTTTGGCTCAGGCCGGCCATTGTTCTATTTCTGCCTCCGCTGGGCCACGCGGGTGTCGATTCAAATGCAAATGAGTTATCGCTGCTGGTCCCGCCAACTTGGTCCAGCTGCCCGGCGGAGGGAGAGCCGGCCTGGGAGAGGAGAGCGAGGGGCGCGGGGACGGGGTAACGTGGACTAAACCCTCGGGGCCTCCCGGTCCCTGGAAAGGTGGCTTGTTTGGTTTGATGGTTTTTAAGAGGCTGTGTTCCCCCCCCACACTCCCCGCCCTGCCAGAAATCCCGAAGCACGGAGATATTTCTTCATTTCTTCTTCCACCTGCCTTTGGCTGCCCGAACGCAACTGCTCCAACTCGGCGGCGCGCAGCCCCCCGCGCGCCCACGGCTCCCTTCCGGCGGGCGGGGGCTGCCGAGCGTGGATTTGGGGTTCTTTCCCTCTCCCGATAGATACTTGTGCAAATCCTTAAACATTGCTAATTGCCGAAGCGTATTATCTTACAACCCTCGCTGGAGGAGGTAGGACCGCAGAGGGTCGTGCCTGACGCCCCTGTGCAAGTGCAGTGATGAATCTCTCGTGTAGCTGAAGTGCAGACCAGTTGGAATATGCTGCAAACAATTTACGAGAGTGAATCGTGTTTTTCCTCAGATGGGGTTTCTGGACGTGAACAGCTCTTGGCTCAGCAAAGAATGCACAGTATGATCAGCTCAGGTAAGAGACAGCTCCATACCTCAGATTTCAGTGGCTGACCGGGAAAATCCAGCCTAGCACAACAAGAAAACACCCTTCCTTTAAAGAAGTGACTTTATTTTGGTGGGCTTTGTGTAAGTTGTTAAATAATTATGGTAGCATGTCAGATAGCAGCTGCTGCTTCTGCAGGGAGTTATCTCCTTCAGTCTGCTGCTTTCCAGCCAGAGCAGAATGCTCAGAACTGAAATCTAGTTTGGGATTCCTTGTTTGTTTTGTTGCGTGGCTGCAAAATGGGGCTCGTGGTACAGGCTTATTCACAGAGAGAGGCTTCCTCAGGCAGACCTGTTCAGGAGGCTGCAGTTAGAGCCCCTCATAGGCAATTCTGGTCATGTCTATTGTAAACAGGATTTGGTCTTTTTGTGTGTTTCCTTTTCTCCAGTTTGCATATAAAGGGTGTTTAATACTAATCCCTTTCTCTTTTCATTACAGTGCTACTTTAACATGTCTTTAATATGCATGGCTTATTTTGATACTTTAAAAATATTTGTGAACCTGGCAATGGTAGTCATATGTAATGACTCACTGAGATGTAAATTGGCTGTGTTTTTTAAAGAAGGTATTTCAAAGCTGCTCTGAAAGAAAACTGGACGTTTCCTCATGCATTTGAAGCTACCTTTGTATTTTCTAGTTTCTTTGCTAGCTGTGTTTGAAACCTGCAAATGATGTACTGAGGATGAATCAAGTTGGAAGAATTGTTGCCATTTAGATAAAATGACAATTTAGACAGGCTAAAAAAGTAAAAATTTCAGTTTACTCTTGCCCATTCTCTCTTAAACTCTGTGAAGTCCAGTTCTGTTTTTACTGGGCTGAAACTCTGTCTTTTGAGGCACAATGCTATCTATTTTGTACCTTGTTAATCCTAGACTTCTGACTTTGTTTTTCATAATATTGTCTTTATAGAGGACATATATGTAGAATGCGGGGTGAATTGTTTATATGTACTTTAGTCTTAGTTTATCCCCCTTTTGCTTTCACAAAGCTTGGCAGTGCTTCTCAGTTTTTAAGATTAATTATGTGTGTAGACCACAGCCCTCTTCACATATTGCCTGGTTTGGTACACCTGTTGAGCCTTCGCTTGTTTGTTTGTTTGTTTGTTTGTTTGTTTGTTGTGTGTTTGTGTTTTAAAAAAAAACGTTTTCTTTTCCTGCTTTATAGAAAAAGAACTTAAAGGTTTACCTGTGTTTCTTACATACAATTTTAGAGCAGACTTCGAGTTTCAGATATGAAAATAAATTGTGAGAGATTGTGTCAAATGGCAATACCTTTCCTGTTAGAAAAGACAGGTGTGTCTTAACCTCATCATTAGTGTTTTTCAATATAGAAAGCCAAGGCTACCTCACAATGATTATAGACTAAAGGAGGGAATGAGTGATTGAAAAGCTGTTATGTGCAGGTTAAAATAATGAGAATACCTAAGGGGAATGGAGACTTCCAACTGGTAGTGTTTAAGGTGGGCAGTTTTTCTATTCCTTTATAAAGCTGCTGGCTTGGTTTGTTTCTTTTTGCACCTCTCAAAGAATTTATTATTTCTCTAACTTCTTAGAAGAGATGCTGATCACCAATTACAGTTCCTTTGTCAAAGACAGAAATCAGGTGAAAGGCTTGTTTACAAACAGGAGCAATTAAGCTCTAGCAAAGACAGTGGGTAAAAGCAGAAGTTTCTCTGAAAGTGTTACAGTTCTGCAAAGCCCATCTACAGTGTTGACCCCTTGCTCAAGAGTTACTACTTTTCTTTGGTCCTCCTGAGCAGCTCAGCAGGTGTCCAGTGCTTTTGTATTGGTGAAAGAGATAAGACTGACTGCTTCCCCTCTCTCCAGTTGTTTTTTTTTTAAATACTGTGTCAAGTTGAAGTTAGCTGTATACAAGTGAAAATCTGGGGTTTTTTAGCTCACTATTCTACCTTGTAACTGCCAACTAATGTTGCCTGAGCAATAGCAATTTTCTCATTTGAAACACAAGAAAGGGAGGTAATTTTCTGTAAGTTTATAGCTCTCCTTTTCTTCACTGGAGACAAAAATATCATGTAACAGTTGGTTCTTATCTGATACTACATTAGGCCCATATAACACATAATTTCCCCTGTAGCACCAATTAGAATAGAGGGGGGTTTTAGACTTTAAAACAAAACAAACAACTTCATGAAGAACATTATCCAGGTAAAAGATGTTTAAATATATATCCTGTAGAACACAAAATATTCCTCAGTGTTTCTGTTGACCTTTAAAATACATAACTAGACTGCAAGTAGTTGACATGGTACATAGTCTGCAGTTTAATTCATGTCACGTGAAACCACAAAGCCTGGTACTGTGGTCAATTACCTTCAGTCCCCTCAAGTTCAGGGTCTTGCAGGATCAGGCCTGGTAACTTTTCAGGTATTGTCTCCCTCTATGTTGCATATAGGGGAGAAAGAAATAGCCAGGGTATGACGATGTGCTCTAGTGTTTGGGGTAACTAGAATCAGTCATTAAATTTTGTTTATCACAGTGTCCTTACTTTAAAGTTATCTTCACTTACATGTATGTGACTTTTGCTCAGGTTAAAAAGTTGCACATATTTAAGCACAGATCCCTGAACATTCACACTCTGCACCCTTGATATTCTTGAATACTTTGAAGCAAGCACAACTTAAACACTCAATGAATTTTTAGATTTGTTAGTTTCCAGATACAATGGGCATGTATTATGCAACTCTGATTTTAAACTGGGCTGGAGCCATCCCCAAAGAGGACAGATTCAATGGCCAATGGACATGTATTTGCAAAGCAAATGGTCTAAGGAATTTCTGACAATAGCAGGCATAGGAAATACTTCTGTCATGTGAAGCAGTTCTTCTGGTATTCCCTCAATTACTGCTTTGCCTGTCTGTCTCCATCCCTGCTTGTAAATCATACTATGAATGAGATGATCTGGATAGGTACCAATCAAATGTCTAATTATGAATGGAGCGATCTAGATCGGCACTGACTCAAGAAGCTGTGTAATTTGCAGACACCTACACCTTACTGCAGAGAGAAGTTTCAGCTATCTTGAGAAGACTGAACTAGATTCTCCCATATGGTACTGTTGCTCTAAAATGCAGCAGTAAGTGCTGTGCATCTTTTCTTAAGAAAACGATGCTCATGTACTTTTATTTGATAACATAATTATTTTAGTTTCACGGTTTAAAGAATAGATCTGGAGTCTAGAGCCTCTTGTTTAGCTGGAATTACTATTTAATTATGCTGTTGCTTTTATTTTACCCAACTTCCATGTCTGTGTAATTCCACAGTGGACCCTAGCATTCAGCTGGCCTTTCTATCTTACCACAATGCAAGTAATAATCTGTAAGTCCTTCAGAAAAAAGCATTTGGTGCAGCACAGTTCATGGCAAGAACGCTCATTAAAATGTAGTCAATAAATAACTAATGCAGGGCTACATTACTCAAATAGATGTCAGTTGTGTGAAGGAGAAGGAAGAACCTACCCAGCCATGGTGTCTGCAGATGTGGAGCTTTAAGAAGTACTGCCCAGTTCATTAACTTATGGTGGTTTAATATACTAAGCTGTTTTTCCAAAGGGTAAGGTTGCTACATTTGCTTCAGTGGCCATATTTTGATGTACAGTCTTGCACTGGCTGCCTAAATTCCACCTTGGCTTTTATTGGCTAAGGCATCTTCTGCTTCCTGCCCAAAGCTGTTGTGTTGAAAAATCAAGAGTTCAAGGAGATCTTGAGCTTAAAGCCTTGGCTCATCACTGTGTTGACAGGTGACCTGAGCAAGTTACGCAATCCTGCTTAGGTCAGCTAACTGTTCTGTGAAATACGGAAAATGATACCTGTCAGGGTCAGGAATCTATAGAGCAAAACTACTCTAAAGGGAATATAGTGATTTAGAATGATTAATTTGATTTACTTTGTCTATCTACAGGCTTGCAAAACACCTGCAATTTCACATATGTAGTAAGTGAATGTAGTCGCAGCATTTTATTCTCTGTACCAGTCTGGAAATTCCAGCTGTGTCACGTGAATATAAATGACAGAATCAATGCTAGGCGCATCATGTACATGGGTTGACAGGTCCTCATAGGCTATCTTCTGTAAACCCCTATGTACAAGATTTATCTCATACATTGTATCTATCGTGTGGCCGCATGACCACGTATACAAGTTTGTACATATGCATTTGTATTGCCTTCGGGTAAAATTCTTTGGTATTTGCTCTCCCATTTTTTTCTGGCCAAAAAAAACTTTCACCTGCTCAACAGTTCCTGCAGAGAGACTCCAGAAAGCAGATTCATTTAAAGGTTTGCTCTGATATTGATGAAAAACTTGTCATATTTGCATATCTGAATTGGGTAATGTAAACTTCTTACAGATACAAAATGTTGCATATGTGGTATCTCAGGCAATAACTCTTCAGAGAGAGCAAGAATGAATATGCCGAGCTTTTACTTTGTGATTCTCTTCAAAGAATTGAAAAAAATTTAATTTGAAAATTCAGTTCAGGGAAATTCTGCATAACAGCCAGAGAGGCTTTTTCAATGCCTGTTGTAAAGGCTGAGTAGAAAAAAATCTGGTGCTTCATAGTAGTAGCTGAAGTTTTTGAATTAACTGCTATGGAAGAGTAAGGTCTTAGCCTTAACAATTAATACAGCGAGGAGAGAAGCAACACAGACCTGCAGGTCTTACATGTTTAAAATCTCACTGATTTTGAGTAGAGGCGCTCTGCCCAGTAATGTATGCTGGACAAGACATTAGTTATGAATTCAGTTGAACAAAAATGTGGCAAAATGGAATGAAGCTGCTTTTTTTGTTTTGCATTATTAAGGAGACACTGAGTACAGACCAATGTTGCCAACTTCATGTGTCCTCTAATGCTGTAACACTGCTTTTTCTTTCTTTCTTTTTATTTAAGTCCCAGCTTCTGGAACCACATGATTACCTGACAGTCTTAATTTGTATTAGAAGTTACATGTATAGGTTGTGGGAAAAGCCTGGAATAAGAATTTCAAACCACAAGGTTGACAAGAATAGCAAGCTGCAAAAGCTGGATATTAAATAAAAAAGAACGTGGAACATAATTTCAAACCCTCTTTGAGCATCTTTCCTGATACCATTAAACACTGCCTTTAATACAGAGGCTCACTAGTACTGTCACTAGGACACTAGCTCCCTTCTCTTTGGTGTGTTGAGCTAAATCACGTTACTGGAAAAGAGCTTTTTACTTCAGCTGTTTATTATTTTAGCTGTTAAGCTTTAGAACACCTATTGGTTTGCACTGCACTCAAATGCACAGTTTCAGCCATAGTCTTCTCTCCTGTAAAACTATGTATAGAATCAGTTTAGTTCATTAAGATTTGCACTGGATATGAGGAACACTTGTAACTCTTGCTACTAACAGAGCTTTAATCAGACCTCTTGTTTCTGTACTGACTGCCCAGCCCCTTCTGCACAGTCTTTGTGGAGAAAGGAAAAGCTGTGAGAAAGCAGAATAGGTAGATTGCCTGCAAACGTGTATATACACATTAATTTCAGGTTTTGGTATGGTGGGGATTATGATGATGGGGAAGGTTTCAGGTGTCATTGCATTTTAACCTTTCCCAACTACTGTCGTGGGTGGGCTTTTGTATGGTGGGTACAATGCAAAATATTGTAGAGAAACTAATTGGCAGATATTATTGTTAAACACATGAAAATCTAAAATGCTCTGTTCTGTGGATCTCTTTAACAGGCTGACTCCTCTGGGTCAGTTATTCTTAGCCTAGTTATTTTCATCTTATGGCATTACAGGTCTAAGATTAGCCTGTTAGGCGTTATCATGCCATCTGAGTTACCTCCTAATATAACTGTACACCGGAATGATTATTTATAGGTAGAGCATTCTGTCATTTTTGCTTTATTTCTGGTAGTTTAAATAAAGAAGAGCAACATTCAAGAAAAACCACAGATTCCTTCCTGCTGCCAAAACAACATGATAACTGCCTGCTGAGGGGCAGGGATATTGTTTAAAATGTGTGCTTGCAGCAGATGCAAACATCCTCTTTATCTCCCCCACTTCTATTAAAATGAGGTACCTCAGGGTACCACCGCTCCTCTCTCTTCTGGAGGAGGGAGAGGGGTACCAGATCGATGTACTGAACGGAGAAGATGAGGTTGTGGTTACTGAGAACAAGGATATCCAGGTGCTATTTTTAGGGGCTGGCACCGTTAAGCTCCATGTTCAGTGTGAACGTGTCACATATGCACACAGCTCCTCCAAAATGGACCCCTCTAGTTTTGTTACATAAAAGTGATGTCTGCTGTTCAGTTAGCCTTCTAGGTGCTTCTCACAGACATAACAGGAAGCTTGAGCAAATTGACACATTTTTAGCAAACCATTCTTTATGGCTGCTTCACAAACATTTCTGCTCACTGGAAAAACTTGAATCCTAAAGCAGAGTTGTCATTCAAAAACACAGTGAGGCATGTTCTCTCCTAGGGAAGTTCACTGGGATCTTTGTGCTTGCATGTGTTTAGCTAGGAGCAAGCTTTTCGTGACGGTTTAGTAAAGAGCAGCAAAAATAGTGAAGTGGCAGATCTTCTGCTGGGGTGTTGGTGCAGCTTCTGACTGTTGTTGCTCAGGAAGCTGGCAATTTATAAAATAGTGAAATATTAATGGATATTAATTTTCCAATGAATTCCATCTTTCCTTTTTTACCTTTCTCCTCTAAATAAATGGCATGTCTCCGTCACTGTGCACATTCTGGGTGTAATCAGGGGGCACCTGATTTGTTCTACTTCAGAATGTTACCGGTGTAAAAAGGCTTGCAAAATTGGTGGAAGCCTTTGCATGGTTCAATGATACGGTGCTGGTTTAACTCCCATTATATAATAAGCTGCTCGTTTCTTTTTGTCAGGCTGGCAGTTCTGTGCATGACTGTAAAGGTACTTGGGCATTTAGCATAATCTGAGCATAGCCAACACATCTGTTTTGTTTGGTTTGTGTCTCCTGGTTGTAAACTCCTTCCAGCTTGTGGAGTATACAAACACAACAAGAGCTCCAAGATTCAAGCTCTTTGTGGATAAATGTGCTTGAAATGCAGGATGCTTTATTCTAGTGATAACATGTTCCTTCTAGTAATGAAACTGTGTATATCATCAAAGGGAGACAAGAGAAGGAACGGAATTAATTCTTTGAAAATTCAAAATATATAAATCATGTTTTTACAATTAAAGACTATTATTCTCTTTCATGATCCCTGTGGTTGAAGGTATGCATGCCACAGGGAGGAACCACAGCTATTCAATTTCAGTGAAATCTGGAATGGAATAATGAGGAAGCTTAATGTTAATTTAATAATTTCACCCAATTGTTCTGTTCTTAATCCAAGTTTCCTTTTTCTTTCTTGGTGCCCAAGGCCCCCAGCTTGTTGGTGTTGTACAGTAATGCTATGAAAGGGAGTAGGGAAAACAGACTGTTAGTGCTCAATCTTACATAGCCAGTCTTTGGTGTTTGCTGCTCCTGTTTACATTTAGTAAAATGTTAGTGATGGCCTTTTATTTACCTGTTCACAGCTCCTTCTCTTGCAGAGACAGTAAGTTCTTAGTTCTCTTCATCTACTTGTTTGATCTCTAGATCAACATCCATATTGAAGAACATGTCTTTTTCCTAAGCCTTGTGAAGTCTTTTTCTTATGGATACAAAAGAAGTAAAACTCCTGGACTGTTCCAAGTTTTTGATACTGTAGTTGAATCTGACCTTGAAGTTTTGTAATGCATAAAAGACTACAGTTATTACAATATCACCAAGAAACATAAAATAAAATGCCTGGATTTTTTAGGATTTCATGCTGACGTGAACAGTGATGGAGTTAGTATAAGGCACAAAATGGTGTAAGAAATAGCAAAAGGAAAATCATCAGTATGAGTCCTTAGATTAACATATCTACTTTTGCATGTAGATATATTGTTAAAGGACTGCACTTAGATGCCTCAAAATGCTCGTCATAAAAATCCTTGCACAGCAGCTGCTGAAATCTAGTGGCACCTAAATTCAGGAGACCACTTTACCTCGAGAGTCCAGCACATGCTCACCAGCCTGAGTCTTGCATATGCTCAAAACCATTCCAGACTCCAAAGACAGATCCACTCATTCCCACGCACACATCAGAAAGTTGGCATCCTTTTATTTGCTGTCACTGTTTTTCCTACAGGATCTGTTTCAGAAGAAGAATAAAGTTTTACTCTGTTGTTTCTTTTAAGAATTGGCAATAGTTATCATAGAAGGAATTCCATAGGAAATAGTAAGTATTACCTAGGTTTCTTCAAGGAGTGTGAGGGAAGGACTGGCAGGAGGGAAAGAGGTTTGAAGAAAATATGAGAGAAGTTTATAAATGGAGTAGCAGTGCAGAGATGAGCTATACAAGCACTTCCTGTGTTAAAATACTGTTGTGAGAGAGGGTGAGGAAGGCAGTGAAGATACAAGAGAACTATGTGGGAGGTGGAAACCAGGGCAGTTTGAAGTAGGGTTCTAACTGTCCAACAGAAGAAAAATACAGATGAAAACAGTTATGAAAACAATCGACTTCAACTGAGATGAGAGAAGTTTTTGTTAAAAAAAAACCCTCCAAAGCCATAATGAAGAATACATGAGGAATTAGGAATATTTTAGAATCAACAAAAGTTGTTAAAAACAACTCGGGACTGTGTTACTCTTGTAATCACACAATAAGCACATATTCAGGGATTTCCTTCGCCATTGTACAGACCATTTTTGGGTTTTTTTTTTGTCTGAGAATGAGTAATTTGTTTAGGAGAGGGAGAGGTGTAGGACACTTGAGTCTGTTTATGTGCACACTACAAATTCTGCTGCATTTCACCATATCAAAATCCCTGTTCCCCTCTCCCCCCC